>CP045907.1:7858141-7898979 GCA_013387185.1 Caligus rogercresseyi
GAACTTTTATTTATTTTATGGAACACATATTATAGTTTGACTTATTAAAGCTTTAAGTTGAAGACACTCTTGCAAGCTTGCTTAAAATGTTATTCGAATTTCTCTCTTTTTTTAAATTAAACACTGCAGTTTAACATGTTGAATTGTTAAATGATGCTACTACTTCATTAAGGTATCTGAAGTCTAAAAAGAGAAGAAGAATGGCTCTTTTTCTTACCAGGTCTTCCAAGGAAATCCAGGGCTGATAGCAAATGAATCCGTATCTCGGGTTCTTTCGAGATTCCAATCCTATACATATAATGATCCGCCTGTTTCCGATGATGCCAGTAGTTCCTCATATTACTCGAGTCCTCCGGAATATCCGCCTCCCCATAAACATAAATCTTGATCATACAAAGTATAAAGAGCATGAAATGAAGGGCAAGACAGAGAAGCTGTGAGCTAGAGAGAGGAGAAAAGAACCCCTTCCACCAGGAAGAAGAAGGCATGTCCACACTAAGAATATTCCGACCCGTAAAGGAGGAGAAATTCACGACGGAGCGCTCGGAGAGCTCTTTGGTAGACGTGGGCAAAAAGGACCCGAAGGGATTGATGACGAATATAGCAAGTAAGAAGATGCATAGAGCCATTCGAGACTTGTCCAACATGACGGGGACCTCGGAGAAAAGCGTGGGATCCGGACTTCCACAGCCGTCCTCGGAGCAAGAGTCCAAATTAGGGCTTCCAATCCCCTCAGAGCTAGAGTAAGGGGCTTTATTCTTCGATATTTCATTGCCCTGATTGCCATTCGTATTTTGGATTGAAGAGTTGAGCTGAGTGCATGCTTTAATTGTAGGTTCTCCTGTTTTAGCTTGATGTTTTGACCTTTAAGAAATCGGATGTACTCAATGGCTTTCCGTAAAATGGCGGACTTGTTTAGCTTGGCGTCTTCTCCTGCTATTATGTTTTTGAGCTCTACGATGCGATCGTTTATGGAGCTGCGGTAGCGTTTTTCGATGGCATTGTGTGTTGATTTCCGTTCGGGTTTTTTGTCTTCTGGGAATATGCTGAAGGAGGGGTTGGAAGTATCGGGTGGAGAGTCAGGGGTCTCTGGTGAGGGGAGGAGAATGGGTTGGAGGGTGAAGGTTCCGTCAGGATTGCTTTGGAGGACGAGGTTGGAGGGTTGGATGAGGATGTTTCCTGGCGATTGGTTCTTGGTTGGAGGAGGAGGGGGAGGAACGGATCCGAAGGGAGTACCGGAACGGAACTCGGTGGGACTGAAGAAATCAAGGTTCTAGAAGAAAAAAAAAGAATTGAAAAATAAATTTTGAGAAGGTATCAATTAAATAAACACTGCAAATTAAAGTTAAATAGCAAGATTACGAAGCTGGATTTTGAATTAATTCGAGGTATATAAAATACCAGGCACGTTCAATTAATATTTTGTATCATGATGAAATATCATAAACTAAAGTAATGTTCATGATTTCTCCAAAAAATAAATTGTAAAAGTATATTTTGATGACTTCAGCGGGAGAAATAACAATACAAAATAATAATCTCTCCGATTGTCAGTATGAAGTCATTCAAAATCGCCGGGAGTGAAAAGTCAGTTCTCTTGGCAATATGGGCGTACCTTTTTGTCAATATACTTAGAGTTAATTATAGTGTAAAATATTTCAATATCATTCTTTCAAAAGTAAAATCTGATTCTTCCTTTTAAAAAATATCGTTAACTACTAACAAGAGTCCAAGAATATACCACCAACGATTCCTCAAGCAGTTCAGGATTCAGATTTTTTTTTGTACCGACGTACAACAAAACTTATTTCTGTGTCAATTCACTTCAAACAATTACAAGTATAAAAATATACCACCAACGATTCCCCAAGCAGTTCAGAATTAAGATTATTTATTGAATACATTGATACATAGTTGTATTGATGCTATAGGTAGACAGATGTATGATTGAAAAAAAATAAGTACTCGACGAGCCTGAGGAATCTTACGTTTTTTGTACATGTCATGTGATTTAACTAACTAATTACTTTATTTCATTGTGACATAGTCTCTTAATTTTTATTTATTGATTAAACATTTTTAAATATTTGGCTGTGGACTTTTCTTAAAAACCAAATATATATATATATATATGTATTCCGTCAGAACAATGATTACAATAGATATGACATTCAGTCGAATCACATCCCAAAAGAAGAGCTCGGATTATACACTTTTTGACAGAAAAAATATTGATTGTCAATATGAATATTTAGAAAATGACAATGTACTACTATCAACAAAAATGTTTGCTTCATTATATAAACTATACTATTCGTTTATGTTTTGTGTCCACACAATTACTTGAACATTTAATTTCATCTATATATTAGTGTATTCTTATTATTACACTGTATGATATTTTTATAAATAAAAGCTTTTATGAGCAAATACATGATGAGAGCAATCATTATTGTTCATAGACCAGTCTAATTCAGCTATTTTTTTAGTAAATGTATAAGTATTTGGAACGCATGTTTTTGAACATTATAATTTAAACAACAACACCATTCGAATAATAAGTTATAGATGCATCATTTCATTCCATTCAAAGGTCATACTTATTTGAAAAGGGTCTCATATTTATTATATCATATCATTTAAAAGTCCAACACCATTATCTCAATTTATACAAATGAATAATTCAATATTTTTCCTGTCAAAAAGTGTGCACCCCGAATTCTTCTGAAACTCTTCAACTGAATGTCCATCTCTCTCTCTCTCTCTTTTTCTAAGTCTCATGACGCATTTCTTACTCATGCGCCTCAGGTGTCCCAGGGTGGAGCGTGATTTGATTCTCAGGCTCAGTCTTGCTCTCAGCCGTAGAGTGTGATGGGCTCAGGAGAGGATTTGGGAGCAAGAGTGAGGGATCCATCCCCTGAAGGAGCGTCTCACTCTTGAGAAGCATCATATCATCCATTTCATTGAGCCAAAAGTCTCCCGATGCCTGAGGGAGCAAGCCAGGGTCAAAGTCGCCAGCATATCTAAAGAGAAAAGGAGATCATAGGGACATGATTTGGGGATTTCAAAAGCTCCCGCCAAAGGTGTGACGTCACTCAAATTCAAGACGGAGAAAGGGAAAGAATAATAATAACAACAACAACAAAAGAATGGCGAATTCACAACTTTTCAATGGAATTCAGAATAATAATATGAGAATATACTGAGAATGATTACCATCAAAAGGAGGAAGATCCTCAATGCCAGACATCCTTTCCTATGAAGGCACTTATAGAAAAGTGCACTAACACAAATATATATAATTGACAACTGTTATCCTTAACTGATGTCAACGGAGTTCCATTATCTGAACTGATGCGTCTACGACATCATTCCTTGGGTAACATACGACAGGACCCCATTTATATTACTCACACACTTCCTTAGACAAGTTTTAATTGTATTTATATTTGGAATGGTGTTATTCTATTCTCCTTATTGAAATGGATAAGAGATTATTTTTTTACAGCTGAACTCGTACGACAGCAAGAGGGGAGGCTTCTCCAATCCCGTGGGCTTATGGTGCCTTGACTCACTGACGTCATGAATGGATGATGTAAGACCGTATTTTACTTCATGCGTTCCTCTCAACGTCAGCCGTCTACCTTTATGGAGAGCCAATGAATGAAGTGAGACATGCCATTGGTTGAATGGAGACCCATTCAATCCAGGGAAAGCCTCTCATTGGATAAATAGGAACCTGTGCCTGATGTGAGGCAAAGTTGTACCTTGTGTCACTTATATTCATTGTTAGACATACAGTCGACTTTATTAATAGTTAGATAGTAAATGGCGTTGCACTCAATTCCTAATGTCTGTCTACTTCCACTTTGTTCATTAAGGCTTAATATCAATAAAAAAGTTCATTGTAGAATGATAACAGACTTTGTAGAATATATATGAGATTGTATTTATAAACATATGTTTGATGCAAACTTAATTGAGTAAGCATTGCGACTGTCTCGTTTCTTTGAAGAAAAAAAAATCATGCATTCGCATAAAGCGTCCTATAAGAGTTTCTCATCATTCTTTACACACGGTATATTGGTAAAAAAAATATATATATATTTATTCAGTGTAATTATTTTCGTGGATTTCATTTACATATTTCCATAATAAATAATTAAGTTTGTCTATTTCTAAAAGTAGTGAGATGTTGTTATTACTCGTAGCTTTCGTTTGAGAAAAGCGCATTGTCACTCTTGATGGTTGAAGAAGAGATAATAATATATATACATATATATACATAGCATATATGCCGTTTCCTCGCTTTTTCTTTTTTGCTCAATCCAATCCATCATTCTCATTGTTGAAAAGAAGAGAAAACAAAATAGAAGAAATCATCATCATCATAGTACTTTTCAATACAGTTCTACCAGGTGTCTTTATAAGGGAAGATGAGTTCGACATATAAAGAGAGGAACAGTTGGTAGAAATGTGAGCAGTGCGCTCAATAACTCAATTCCTCCAAGCTCTCTTCATCATTTCTTGTTTTTCTTCTTGTTTTTGTTATTATTATTATTGCATAGTTGTTTATTCATTTGAAAACCCGGGGTTTGAATTCCGACTCCTTCTTCTTCTCCTTAGACAGAGCCTCCTCCTCAATGGCAAGAGCCAAGAAAAAGAATCCCGTTCGGATTCAGCGGAAGGAAAATGCTTCCGCCGTGGATGATTCCGTGAAGAGTGGTCGAGTGGAGAAGCGTAAGGATGATGGGAAGAGCCTGAGCTCCACGGAGGAGAGCGGCTCCTCAGGGTCGCTTGAGGGTCTCACAAAGGAACAAAGGGAGAAAGTGGACAGCGTAAGTTGCATTTCAAGTCGGGGAAGGATGCATTAGCATCTATGAGTCTTATAGATGAGATGATCCTCATATATGTTATCAAGAGGGATTCTCATCGATGGGATCGAGGGACTTTTGATGTAGGTCGATATAGAGATCCTTTTGGAGGAGCAAAGAAGAGTCTTCATGATAAAGCTTCATGCTTGATGCCATAACTATTTAAAGGAAGAAACTATTCAAGTCGAACCACCTATGTATGTCTTGGGGCTGTCGAGATCCTTTGTGTTCCTTAACACTTCAAGTCAACGGTCTTTCTAGTGTTAAGCGGCATCGAATTAATAAAAGTGGTAATACTAAAGTGTTGCACCTTTCATTATAGAATGCGGATACATTCATAGAGTTATAATATTTTTTGTTTGTTTCTTACTGTTATTATTTTGTTTGTTTGGATATTTAGTTTCATAATCTTCAGTAGCCATGAAGACTAGAGTTACAATAGCTCAAAATACTCAATCATATAACAACAGCCTACTCTTTAAGTATCAGGTATAGTTGAGCAAACTGAATTTCTTTATAATACGCCCTGAATATTACTATGGATATCCAATAACTAAGCTTATCCTTTGATGCTCTAATTCATCAATAGTCCAGCTATGACATACAATATGCTAAAGAAAGAGTTTAAATTGGAGGAATTTGAAAGGGATTCATAAAAAGCCTCTTTTCGTAGTGAGTTTCTCACCCTAGCATATGTACTGACCACCACTATATAAATATTGTTCATAATGAATGATGCCTTACTAAAACGCCTAAGTCAGTTTTAATCGATCGGGCCTTCGTCAGAATTCATTTGTTTGAGTAAATAAATTAACAACTTCTTGCATAAGTGTTGATATTGAAATGAAATATATATTATTTGTGTTTTTAGACTTGGATAGGGCAATTTGCTTAGATAATTGAATAAAATCCTCTCGGTCGATGAATAATATATCTCCGACGAGATGTTTTCATCTAAAATAAATAAATGATAAACAGAGCACACGAATAATATAGATATTTAATTACATGGAATGAATCTCTTCGGTCCTGAACGAGTCTTCTAAGTTTTCTTCTTTTTCAAGTTAGTAATAATTATAATACATAGATTTAAATAATATATACAATAATACAGTTGAAGATTAGTCGAGCCAGTACTTCTTCAATAATTAGGTTAGTAAGATGCCTAAGTGTAGAAAATATCAAAAAGATATATTATTTTCTTGATCTTTATAGTTGTAGTTGAGCAGTTTAATTAAATGAATAACTTGTCAGTGTTGGTATTATGATCAAATAATATATTTTTGTCTTTTATTAGATTGTAAAGCTATGATTGAATAATTTTATTATGGAATTTAAATTTGTAAATTAATAACCTGCTATTGTGTTTATATTACAATCAAATGATTCTCTTTCTACTTTTTTACCTTCTTGGGAAGGGATTGGGCCATTTATTAGGGAATACACTAACTACTCTTAAATGTTTTCAATCGACAATAAAATAGCTTCCTTTTTCCTCTTATTAGGTCGTGATTGAGCATTGCAAATCCTGATCCGTTTATAAGAAGAGAGCCCTGGAGATCATCTCTGTTCTCTCTTCCCTATTCCCCAACATGGAGTCCGCCTTAAACTCCTCCTCCAAGCCTCCAAGGCGCGGGGCCTTTGAAATTAATCTATTGACGACCTCGGGGGAGTCTATTCCTCTCTGGTCCGGACTCAAGAAAGGACCCCCACGCAAACTTAAATTCCCAGACACTCCAACCCTTTTTAAAGCCCTTAAATCTCAGCTATAAAACCCCCCTTTTTTAATGTGAAGCCCCTTCGACAATATTTTTTATGTTTTCTCAAACCTTCTTTTTATGTCACCAAAGCCTTTTTGGACGATTCATTTCAGTTATAAAGTCTTTCCTTGAAATGAATCTGATGTTTTGAGCCTTGGGTTGACAAATTAAAGCGGTAATACAAACGATTGCCCCCCGATTGATTCTACCCTCTGAAAGAGTTCCTAAAATGTCTTACCCATTTTTTTGCTCCCAATTGAGCTTACAAATTATATATAAATTCCTTAAATACTTATATATACATTTGCCCTCTTTTTCTTTCTTTTTTAGAATGAAGGTCCTTATGAAAGGTACCTGCAATAATTTTTTTAATAGTATCCTGTACAATCCATTATTATTCGTAATGATCTCTCTCACTCCTAAAAAAACTGGACCTCAAAGCTTTTATACATTTTTCTATGGTTTTTTTGTGTCCATCTCACAGTATTCGTATTTTAACCAACAAAGATAATATTTTTCCCTTGAATAAAATTATAACTACTCTTCAAACTTTGTATAAGAAAGTTTTTTGATTCAATATTATAATAAAAATATGATACGGGAGCTTCTGTATTTCTTTATTGAGGATATTTTAGGACTAATAGATAAACGCGGGCATTGTTGATGTATCAGTGGATTACCAGGGATCCTCAATCCAACAAAAAAAACATTTTTTTAAACAATAAGAAAAGCATTGCAATGTGGATCTTAACCTATTTAGGGGATTTAAACATGCTTAGAGCTGAGGGGCAAAAAACGACAAGGCCTTCGGTGTATTTGGCCTCCCCAGGCTCTAATAATCACCGAGCCGCTCTGATCATGGCTACACGGGTGCTGCTTTCTTCTGATTCGTTTATTTATAACAAATTACCCGCTTTCTGACCGGCTTAGGCCGATCGGTTCCTCTGATATGTGTATATATATTATCTTGGGACTGATACTAATGCATAAATAGACATTCCAAAAGAGTCGACAGTTCCTGATTTAAATTTATATATTGAACGGCTCAGGCCTTCAAATGTAGACTATGGTTGCATTACGATTATAGTCTCTTAATTACATTGCTCTATATATAGCAAAATAGTCCCTAAATGACCGACTCCGTCCTAGTTTTTCATGACCTTTTTGATTTATCTGTGAAGTTTCTTTTAAGCTTGGAAGCAATATTAATATCGAACACTTATTGCCACTTCTAAATAAGTTTGATGGTAGTTTTTGCATATTCCCCAATAACCATAATTGTTATAACTAACGAATCTTAATTAAATGCCCACCTCTTTTTATTTCAAGCACTCCTAAAGCGTAATCCTATTTTGATATCTTGATGATTACTAGTTCATATGAGTTGTCAGGTTTGAGAATGTGGAAAGCAGCAATATTAAAAGCTGTTGCCACGAAGCTGATTTAAAAATTCTGAATGAAAAAATAATGTTTATAGTGTCGTCTTTTTTATAAACACCAAGAATTCTGAAATCGTGATTGTAGAACGTAGGTCTGCAGACGAGACATCCGGATCAGCGATCAATTGTGCTCATAACTGATTAACAAATATGTGACCAATGATTTGTTATTTGATAGATTGCTTCTGTCGATAATTTTTTATCTAGATATAACTACTGATGGCTACTAAAACCCGTCATAGGTTTCTAGTTGATTCAAGATTAAATGTACTTGGTGGATAAAGAGGCGTCGGCCGGCGGTATTCTTGTATCGGAAAATCAGGAGAGTGTGATAAACAAGGTTAAATGTGGTTTAAGCTCTTGTCGAATCTCAACATTCTTAATTTGTTATGATTTTTTATTATTCAAGGTTTCGAGTGTTATTCTGTTTTAAACTTTTTTTTTCTGACACGATATTTTCGGACTGGATAATATCACTTCTACCCCTGTTATTAAGTATTTTGAACCAATGTTCATCATTAATTCATTTTTTCCGTAAAGCTTATTAAAACTGAACGCTGCCAAGTTCTTAATTCCCCCCAAAATATTGCAGTTGTACAAAGAAATGTAACTTGTCCCACGCATTCCCACGTGCATATATACCAGTGGCTCACATTGTCATCTACATCATAATTTTCCCACATCAACGGAGTAAAAAATCACCTCAAAATCATGAAAGCCCTGGGTTTGATTGGAATAGCGTTGATCATTATGCATATATTGTAGTGAGTTTATGATAGGACTGCATTTCTTTTCTTGATTCCCTACACGCCTGTGATAGACAATCTAAATATGCGTTGGAATCATACTTGTTGATTTGTCGTTCATTTGTAATCGTTAACGAACGACAATAAAAAATTCCTATCGTTCGTTTAAAAAATCATACAGTAACTTTGCAGGTTTGTACTTATTCAAAATAACTTCATGAATGTCTACCCCTGGCACCAAAAAAGAAAAGTATTTACCACAGCCTACTTTTTAAACCCTTATTGATGGGGGGAAAATTCCTTTCTAAAAAATGAACGACAAACGAACAACAATTTTTCGCGAAGGTCACAACTCTGGTTGGAATATATAGGGAATAAAATTGTATATCACCTGCGTCAATGAATGGATAATAATTCAAATATACATTATGTTTATACGTTTATCTAATAATTGAAGACAATTTGGGGCCCAATTTTGAAGATGATATTACAATGCTTCACTTATTTTAATTAATTAATATTTATTCCATTGGTAGGCATACAATTGTTCGCCAAGGGAATCATTTAAATAGAGAAACCACTAAGTCACAGCCAATAAGTAAGATAGTGCTTCTAATTATTTGTTGTAATCGATAATACAATTTTTTTAAAAATATATAAATTTAGATTACCCTCAAATATCCATAGAGATCGAAAAAGACAAATAAAAATACATTTTTACTTCAAATGGCAGAAAAATACTAATTATTTCTGATAGTCTCTCCGCTATAAATAGTTTGGATTTAAGACCAGACACAACAATAAAAAAAGACATCATTAACTGTAAAATCGCTCTCGAAAAACATCACATTGGAATGGATAAAGGGCCGCAATAGATAGTACGACAATGAGTTCGTAAATGCCCTGGCGAAGGAAAAAGCTTTAAAAGGATTGTCTTTCACTGTCCCAATATCGTTGTGTCAACGTGAGAGTAGCATGCATGTCTGGAAAAGTCTGGCGAAACCTAAAAACTTTCGACATTCTAGACTGTATTGAGAAGCCAATTATAAGGAATTAAATGTTTAAATTCAAGACACCAAATTCAAAATATAGTGGTCACTATCATCGGCCATATTGATATTAACACTTACTCAAGATAAGAAAAGCACAAAGTTCTACAAGTCATCTCTACAATGAGGTGTAAGAAACGACGTATCATCTCATTTTTGACCGTGCCCACACCATAAAGGAGATGTACCAGCTACCCGAGGAGTCCTTAACTAGGAAGACGCAAATGGAAGGTAAATGCTAGAAAACATATGTTATTTTATCATAAAATTTAACTTATTTAATAATAAAGATCTTAGCTCCAAAGTTAACTTTTACAGGCTGATACAGGTTTAGGTTAGATTAGGTTCTGGTGGGGAGGGGTTACCCAGAGATATAAAGATATAGAGAGCTGATTCCCTTCAATAGCAGAGAAACATCGTTCAGCTGTATTCTGTGTGTCCAATATAAACAAAGTAATTTGTACTACGTCATCGTAAGCTGATCATAGAGATAGATTATCTCTTTAATCAGCTTACGATGACGTAGTACAAATTATTTTGTTTATATTGGACACAAAAATACAGATGAAGGGAATAAGCTCTCTATATCTTTTTATCTCTATGGGTTTACCTATAAGTTCAACAAACATTTATACTTCCTATATACTAAATTTAATCCCAACATGCACCCTTGATGTAAATTTATAAACACGGCCAATGAATTAAACATTTTTATTCAAATAGATGATAAAATTTGTGAAAAACACACATAAATTTATATTACCCTGAAATACCCCCATATAACTTTTTTTTTAAAAGAATGTCAGCATGAATAACTATAATTTTAATATCCTCCTCCATCAGTCTCTAAACTCCTGCTGCTCGATAAGCCTGGCATATAGTCCTCCCTTCCGCTTAAGCGCCCCATGCGTTCCAATTTCAGCAACGACTCCCTTATCAATGACAGCAATGGCGTCCGCGTTCCGTATCGTGGAGAGTCGATGTGCAATGATGAGTGAGGACCGACCCTTGGAGAGCTTTTCCAGGGCCTCCTGAACAAGGCGCTCGGACTCGGCGTCCAGGGCGGACGTGGCCTCGTCCAGGATGAGTATGGAGGGGTTCTTGAGGAGTGCACGGGCTATGGCGATGCGCTGCTTCTGTCCACCGGAGACGGTTACTCCACGCTCTCCAAGGACTGTGGCGTAGCCGGAGGGGAAGCGGGATACAAATTCATCCACATTCGCTGCCTTGGCTGCCTCGATCACCTGAAAAATGAAAACAATATTAATACAGTGAAAGTTGAATATTGCTCTAATACAGGAAGATGGTTCAGAATATTTCTATTTAAGGATCCTAAATTTTTAATTTAAATTAAATGTATATCTGGCACTTATAAAATAACTTCAATCGTGAAAGGTGAGAGCGAATTATAAATATGATCAACAAATTGCTTGTGCCATAGAGATTTATCAATGATCAATCGGCAGCTGTTTTATTATTATTTATGTATGAGGTCGGTAAAATGGTAAACTACAACCGAAAATTACTTTCATATAATGAACGCAAAGTATATAAGTATGAGTATGAAGCCTAAAACCCAGTTAATACCTCTGCATCCGTCGCAGTTGGTCGTCCATAGCGAATGTTCTCCATCACCGATGTCGCAAAAAGAACTGGCTCCTGGTTAATATACCCAATGGCGGACCCTCGAAGCCAAGTCGGATCTAGGTCTCGCAGATTCTTCCCATCGATCTCAATTGAGCCCCCCAGGTTAATATCATAGAATCGCTCCAAAAGAGCCGCGATCGTGGACTTCCCTCCCCCGGAGGAACCCACAAGAGCCACAGACTTGGACGGAGGGATCCTAAGAGAGAAATCTTGGAGCACGACTTGCTCAGGTCGAGTAGGATAGGAGAAGCTCACGTTCTTGAACTGAATGTCCCCAAAGAAGGAATGGTATGGTATTTTTTCTCCTCCCGTGAGAGGAATGGAGGGAACTCGCTCTATGTACTCAAACACCCGACTCCCACTCGCTAAGCCCTTGACCAGATGTCCAAAAAGGAGTGAGACCTGCGTTAGCGAGCGCTGAATGGTTTGAACTGATACGAGGAAGGACATTAGCTGCCCGGAGTTAAGGCCTCCGTCGGACATGAGGTATCCTCCATAAGTGATGGTTCCCAGGACGATTGCGTTTAGGAAAAAGTTGCTTGCGCCTTGGAATGCCCCGATGCCCAAGCCGAGACGCTCGTTGAGGGACTGGGCCTTCTCTGTCTCTTGGGAAAAGAGGTCCATTTCACCATCTTCCATGGCAAAGGCCCGAACCGTGCGGATATTTCCGATACATTCCTCTCCGACGGCAAGGGCTTTGGCGATCTGGAAGTATAAAAATAAGTACTCATAGTCCCACGAACAATTATGGGTATGATTGGAGCCATAGATGAAGAGCACAGTACATCTAAGCAGCGAAAATAAAAATGGCACTCAGCATTTACAGATCTATAATTTGAATATTCATATTCATTATTAAAATTATTATATTAAGGGCGTGCAGGTTTGACTCTTTTCTAGGGTTTGGGGGTGGGGGAGTCAATATTGATCAACTTCATTGTAAAGATCCTATGTTCGATTGAGTGGGTTAAATGCTAGCATGTTTATTTATATTCACACAGATGCAACTCAATCAAACCATATAGACAAATTAAAATACATACAGTTTAATCTTTTTTCGAGGCCATTTTAATTTTATAGGCCTTTTTCCAAAAAAAATTACTAATTAAAAACGGGTTTTACTTGCTTTTTTGTATACTTATAAAAAATAATTAGGAATCCCTCAGATCTAATCTACCATTTGCATATAATCATTTTTGAAATAGCGTTGAAAATGAGGAAGTAAGATAAAATTAAATGACGAATAAAATATTTCCTACGTAAGTTTAGTAAATAATTTTTGGGTCCGTTGAGGAGACACTTAACGGTATTAGATATCGTTCAAAATTTCACAAGATGATTTTAATGCACTTAAATAAAATCCTAATGAAATAAGAATCATATATATTCAGGCGCTATTTATTTCATCATCTTTTAATGGATTTTATTTTGCCGAGCTTATAATAATAATATTTGTGGAATTAAGAAAATGCACGAATTTGGAGAAATATTAATATACCACTTCAAACATTAGATAACCATACGTGAAATATTTATGTACACGTTTCCTCTTGCATACTGTTAACATATTCATTTTTAGGAAACATATGCATGCACTAAAAATAATAACATCTCAGTAAAAAAAGTATTACTATAAATAGTCCTACATATAACAAAGCCAATATGAAATATTATTAATCAAATGGATAAAAATACGAACCTGTGCCTGTGCTTCCTTGGACAAAACCCTAAGAAAGGATCCCAGATATGTTCCCACAATGATAATACTCGGCACGGCAACCCCCATGGCAGAGGTCATCTGCGGCGAAATCATATACATAGAAGCAACGCAGCCAGTGGCTTGAGCACTGCTTCGAAGCCCCTGAGATATAACCATCTTAAAAGAAGACTTAAAGTCCTGAACATCCCCAGAGAGACGTGAAATCAGTTCTCCAGTCTTATTCTCATCGAAAAATGCCACATCCTGTGATAGGAGGGATCGGAAAAGATCCTTACGCAGCCCCGAGGCCACCCTTTCCCCAAGGCAGGCCAGGCTGTAGATATAGGCCACTGTGCATAAGCTCTGTGCGGCATAGTACTGAATCATTTGAACTGCGGGCTCTTTGATGTCACGTAGAAAGGTCTCACGTGATGATGAGCCATCAAGGCCTATATAGGCGGAGAGTACGTTGACCAAGTCCCTAGGAGTAAAGGGATCTTAACGTTGATGTATGCGACGGCTATCGCCGTAGATATGGCAGCTAGGAGATAGTGTAGATGTGGGCGAACATATGTAAAGAATTTGATCCATGGAAAGGGATGCTCACTCCTCTCCTTGCTCTGAATTTTATCCCCTCATCACGAGGCTTCTCAAGGATCCTACTGGGCAACAAGTCTACTACCTCCTTCTGAGGAGCCTCTGCCAGTACATTTCCAAAGCCGTATCCAATCAGACATATTGTGGAAGAACCGCCAAGTATGAGTGGGAGGGTTTTCTTCTTTGCATGGATAAAGGATTGAAGCCTGGATGAGGTCCAGGATCTTCGACTGCAAGCCCATGCGGCTGCACGGAAGAGGGTAAATGTCATACTTCTTTGGGAGTCATCCGTGATGATCTATGACGTAAGGGAGATGATAATAATATTTGATTATAAGTATTCGTCAAGTTTACGATCGCAACCTCGAATAATATTATGATTCTCATTTATTCTAGGGACCAAATTGAGAAAGTGTCTACTATTTGGGTATACATTAACCAAGTTTATATGTATTAAGGTCCTATTTTATAAATAAGTTTTACATTTTTGTTTGTTTTATCGGAGTTACTCTAAGAGAAACATTGATAATTTGTTTAACAATGTAATAAATTCTAAGAAAATCTATTTTCTTAGAATATATTATGTAAGTGAGTTACACCCAGTGACGTCATCGGTATTAAAATAAATGAATTATTGTACAAAAAAGCATAAATTTCATCGACAACCAGAAATGTCCATTTCTTCATTTATTTATTCCTCATCTCCTAATAGAATCATGTATTCTTCATTCATTTTATATCCTTGTGCATTCCAAAATACTTTGCAATAATAAGGAATGTTTATTTTATTTCTTGTTTTGTTGCATAATATTGTTTGAAAATCACATGTGATTCGTCGAATACTTTTGATATTTATTTTGTCCTCAAGTTATTATTCTTCATATCAGTCACTGAATTGGATCCTTACTTTCTCTTGATTCACAGTAAGTATGGATCTCCACTGAATTTATAATATAAGAAAATCATTGTATTTATCAGCCGCTATTTAATTAGCCAACAATGGCATTACACAGAGCCTTGCTACTCGGCAGAGCCTCTTCTATTCGCTCTCTACTTATCTTTCCTCGCCGCTTGACCTCTTCGGAGTCCCGCAAGCCGAATCTGAACGTGGGCACCATCGGCCACGTGGATCACGGAAAAACAACGCTCACGGCGGCCATTACTCGGGTCCTCTCCTCCTCCGGGAACTCCAAATTCGTGGACTACGGGGACATCGACAAAGCCCCCGAGGAGAGAGCTCGAGGTATTACCATCAACGTAGCACACGTCGGCTACGAGTCCCCCACCCGCCGCTACTCCCACACAGACTGTCCCGGTCACCAAGACTATGTCAAAAACATGATCTCTGGAGCCTCACAAATGGACGGTGCTATCCTCGTCATAGCCGCAGACGATGGCATCATGCCCCAAACTCGAGAACACATCCTTCTCGCAAAACAAGTCGGCATTAAGAACCTAGTTGTATTCATTAACAAAGCAGACATAGTAGACGACCCAGAGATACTCGAACTAGTAGAAATGGAGGTCTCAGAACTCCTCACAGAATTCGGATATGATGCTGATTCCACGCCCATTATTAAGGGATCTGCTCTTAAAGCTCTTGAGGGGGTAGATCCTTCATCGATACATAAGCTCGTTGAGTCCCTGGACTCGCATATCTCAGTACCCGAGCGGGATTCTAAGGCACCCCTTGTCATGCCCATTGACAACGTGTTCACAGTCCCAGGTCGAGGCACTGTCGTCGTAGGAACTCTCAAAAGTGGAAGTATGAAGAAAGGAGAAAAGTTAAACATTGCAGGGCATAATTATAATGAAAAGTGTTCAGTCTCGGGCCTCCAAGTATTTAATAGTTCTGTGGACATGGCCACAGCAGGAGATAATGTCGGAGTTAACTTAAAAGGAGTTAAAGCCAAAAATCTGAGTCGAGGAATGGTCCTTGGAGCCCCCGGGAGCTTTACTTTTACAAACCACTTCCAGGCCAATTGCTACTTCCTCACACCGGAGGAAGGGGGTCGCTCAAAACCCATTATGGACAAGTACATACAGCTCATCCACATGGACACCTGGTCCATGGGATTCCGCTTGGACTTCCTGGAGAGTGACCGGGAAATGATCATGCGGGAGAGTCCGCCATCATTCGTATCACGACCAAGAAGAACATGCCTTTGTTTGATGGGAATACATTCACGCTGCGGGAGAATAAAATAACAATTGGAACAGGGATCATCACTTTTCTTGAAAAGCCGATAGTAATCCCACTTCAAAATAAACTCTCTTCCATCAAAATCCCTAAGGAAACTTGATTTTTGTTCGATTTTGTGTGTATGATTTATGTTGATTTATATATTTAAAAAAGGAGAAAAAACACAAACATGGAAATTGCTGATATTTATTATTTCTTCATTTTCCTCTAAAGCCTAGACAGTTCTTGGAAAAAGCAATGATGTCTTCCCCTTCATTGTCTTTCAAGGCCTTCTCTTTATTCTCCCTGTTATTTCTATTTTCCATAGGAAGAATTTCCACCGCCATGACTCTGAAGGAATATAACTTTGAAGAAGTGAAGGAAGGGCTCAAAACCTCAAGCATTTTCCTTCTTGGCGTTCGTAATCCTTCCGAGCTTCAGGAAGAAGGGACCATCCCTGGATCTCGTAACATCCCACTCCCCGAGCTGGAAGGAGCTATTGCCCTGTCTGAGGATGAGTTCAAGGGCAAATACGGCTTTGAACATCTCAAGAAGCAAAAGGAGGTTCCACTTGTGATCTACTGCAAGCTTGGTGGGCGTGCCACTAAAGCCGGCAACCTCCTGATGGACAAGTTGGGGCTTGAGAACGTTGGGGTTTACATGGGAAGCTTTACGGACTGGGTGGCCAAGGGTGGAGAGGTTCAGAAGGAATGAAATTCCTGGAATCGGCTTGCACACTGCATTGTATTGATACGGAAAAAGTATTTAAATGAATTATATATCAATAAAGAAATATAAATAATCCAGTTATTAATTTGTAATGGGCTATCAGGATGTAAAAATCGTTAAGTTACTGAGATAAAATCTTCGACGATCAGGCGGAACCTGCCTTAGATTTGATGACGAGGAAAAAAATAGTAATAAAATGTAAACCTGACCTGGGCATTCTACAGCCTGTAGAATACATTTGGTCCTTTGTGTTCACCTCACTGTTGAGGAGTACAAAGGTTGAGCAAGACCTTAGACAAAAATATCATATTGAACAAGTTGAAATAAAATTAAATATTATTTAGAGTTGTTAACATGATTTAGAATGATTAAATATCGGAAAAAGTATATTCATAAAAATAATTGTTTCTTTTTCTAATTTTTGTACGACGTATCTATTCATTCATGTTAAAACAACTTACAAAACAAACATTAAAGTAGGTAATCATATATGGAATTTTATATACTATATAACAAAATATTGAAATTAATTTGTTTAAAGAGACATTTTTTACCACATTGTACACAATCCTAGGAAAATTATATGATTTTAGTATTTTTTCTGTACGCAATTTTATAAATGCAAAATTGTGTTTTGGTAGTAATAAAACTAATGGTGTCCAACATAGAAGTAAACAACATCTTTCTAAAGAAGTTGTGTATTTATAAATTTGTTAAAAACTGACCTCAGCAATAAAGCAATTCTAAGTGAAAATGAAAAAACACATTTTTAAGTTTTTTACTTCATAAATATGTCGGCCAAATATTTCAGAAGTATTTTAAGACCAATTGCGCACGTTTTTACCCATGAATGTAATTTTTATTTTGATAAGTTAGAATGATTTTCTTTTTATTAGACTTAAATGTTATAGGGTTCAATTCCACATGGCTCAGATATGATCCCTCAAAGGTAGTACCTTTTTTCATAGCCATAAGAGATTTATTCCTTAGCAATTATCGAAGCCTGTATCGAAATATTTTACTAATACAAACGAAATAAAATTTTACTAATTATACTAAAGTAATGATAACTGATTTTCACAAAAATCTATTTAAACTTGGATTCTTGCTGGACCACCCCAGATAGTCTACAATTTTGGTAACCTATGTACACTCTAAAATGAAATGCTTTGGCGTCTCTAAATAGCTTCTACAGAAAAAGCAGTGCCTTTCATCCGTAGTCGTTTGGTTGATGCTTCCCAAATGCTTCTCAAACCTCCTTCACAACAGCCTCTAGGCCGTACTTAACTTGGTCATAAACATTGTCCCCATCATCAAGCAAAGGTTTTGGGTCAGTCGTAGTAATACATATTCCCAAATGAAGAAACACATCTCATTGATTTACTTCTGGTTAAATGTACATATTTGTTTCATTATTTATTAAATTTTCATCATGATAAATAAGACGTTAGTATATAATTCATAAAGAAACTATTACTAAAACGGGATGGTTCTTATTTGATTTCACAAACCACAATATTTCTATCACCTTTTTCGGTGTTATATTAAGCACATCTCTCCTTCAACTAATCCTTCATACTTTTCATTCTAAATATAAATGTAATGTATGGTTGTCGTAATTATAAAAACTTGATTTTATACAATTGAAAATATTTGCTGGGAATTGTAGCCCTTTTGTTTTGAACTACAATTATAAAAACGGCGGGGGGAGGTACTTCAAAATAGGTCAAGAATGGTTCAGCACTTAAAAAACTAGGTTCATTCTAAGCTCCCCATAAAAAGGCTATAAAAGTAGACTCACATTTAGTTATATAAGTAGTGCTTGAACTATGAAATTCCTTGTTCACTAGGTGTTTTTGATCTTAAGGATCCACACATTCTAATTTAGTTTTAAAATAGCTGATATTAACTAAGTTTATTGTATTAATGTCTTATTTTAAAAGTCATCTTTTTATCACTAAATAAACAAAAAATTATAACATGATTTTTTTGATATTAATATAAAGCTAAGACTTTATTTCAATTCCGAAAGTTTCATTTAATTGTGTCATAACGATTTCACAACTCATAGAATTGCTTCAATAGACTCTCAATATCTAATCTTAATTTAAAATAACAATTTGAAAATATATAATCATTAAAAAATGTAGATTGTAAAATATAGAATATACAAAAAGTTTTTGAACTTTGAAAATCTAATTGGGTTAAGTCTTCACGATTTTACAACTCATGATAATGTTTTGGTTGACTAAAAATATATAATCTTATTTTGAAATAACAAATTCAGAGTGACATCATTAAAAATATAGATATAAATAATATTTGACTATATTTGATTTCCGAAAAATTCATCTCCTTATGTCATCACATTTTAACAACTAATGCAAAAGTTTCAATTGACCTACAAAATCTAACCTATTTTTAAAATAACATTTTGAAAAAAGTGACATCATTAAGAAATATAGATTTAAAAAATATACAAGACTATATTATAATTCCAATTTTGTTGTGTCATCACGATTTTACAGCCCATGTAAACGTTTCAAAAGACCTAAAAAATCTAACCTAAAATAACAATTTCAAAGTGACATCATTTAGAAATATAGATATTAATAAAAAATGACGTGCCTATATTTGAATTCCGGAAGTCTCATTTCCTTATGTCATCACATTTTAACTACTTATGCAAAGGTTTCAATTGACATACAGAAGCAAATCTTATTTTAAAATAACATTTTGAAAAAAAGTGTCATCTTTCAAAAATATAAATAAGAACAAAAAGGCGTGAATATATTGAAACTGCGAAAGTTTCATTTTCTTATGTCACCAGGATTTAACAAATCATGAAATTGTTTCAATTGACCTACAAAATCTAACCTTATTTTGAAATAACAACTTATAAAATGGTATTTATCAAAAATGTAGATAAAAATAAATGACTACCTATACTTGAATTCCAAAAGTGTCATTCCAAAATGTCATCATGATTTCACAATTGATATTAGCCCAAATGTATTCTAAAGCTGGAGCTTCTGTCATTTGACAGAGCTGCCTGGGAAGTTTGTCTAATGTGTCAAGTTTGATGAATTGCACTTAAGTATGAAATTCACTCGCTTGAATGACGTTAACTCAAGGCCGCAAGGAGCAAAAAAAAAACTTGGCATAAGCACTGTCTTTCTTAATTATAAAACAAGAAGTACTTGTAAACATGTCGCAGGAAAGTTAATCCCAACTGCAGGTAATGTCTTGACTACATATGTAATGTAAAATGCTCAGAGTCGCATAGATGCATATGACGAATAACATATTTATTAGATGAGGTGTTGGAAAACACGTTCTGGGCAAATCATGATGTATAATAGAATTTTCACCGTAATTTGTCACTCATTATCAAAATAATTAGTTCTAGAAATCGGCTCTGTATGCTTTTGGAAAACACAGATGACGCCTGGACATAGAATTCAAATACTCCAATTCTTGAAGCCAGGGGCGGAGTGGCCAGCGGGAGTACCGGGACTATTCCCGGTGGGCGGCTGGCCTCAAGAAATATAAACGGCCGTTGACAGCCTCCCAATTGCATATTGGGGCCTGTATAAGGCCGGCGAGGGCATAATTGTCCCGGTGGATAAATTCTTCCCACTCCGTTCCTGCTTGAAGCTATCATTTTTAGCCATTACAAAAAGGTAGTTCTCGCAAACCCATCAATCAACATTATGTTTTCAGTCGGTAACTCATTTTTTTTAAACGTCTAAATAAGACGTTAGTATATAATTCATAAAGAAACTATTACTAAAACTGGATGGTTCTTATTTGATTTCACAAACCACAATATTTCTATCACCTTTTCGGTGTTATATTAAGCACATCTCTCCTTCAACTAATCCTTAATACTTTTCATTCTAAATAGTCAAAGTGATGACGCATTTATCGACTTTTTGCCTGAAATATGAACAGTAGATTGACTTAATAAATATTAATATGTAATATTGGAAGGATCCGGATTCGACACCTTAACAGCTGCTTTTCAAAATTAATCTTCATTTTCTTTGAACAAGTCACTTTTGTTGTGTTGGGATACCTTTTAGAGATAATATATAATAAGTATATTAATGTCCCAGAGTCGTCGCCAATGAGATTGCACGGCAGGAACTAATAAATAAGAACGACACGTGTGAGAAGGTCATGACGATAAGACTCCTTTATTAACACAGAAGGAAAAGGGAGGAAATATGTAGAAGGAAAAAGAAAGAGAGAGACACTGTATACATGACGTCAGAGTGTCTTCCAACGTGACGTCAGGGGCATAAAAACTTTCAATATTCCTATGGTGACGTATACTTTTTTACTTTTCTCAACATCTTTTGTTTGTATATATCTTCTCACAAGACGCTAAGGGATTAAATTATATCAATTGTCTCCATTATTATTCCTCCTCCTTTTCTTTCAACCAATCATATTCGAGAAAAAATGGTCTCCGTTTGTCATTCTTATAATATATGGATTGGTGACTTCAGCACATTTTTTAAATCCCTCTAATGCTGCTTGGAAAATAGCTGTCCCACCGACCTATATGAGTACTGAATCATATAATACTAGACACATGGAAAGCAGCGCCTTAGAGTAGTAGAGTCTGGACGAGATGCTGATGAGTCATAACAAAAGCTGACAAAATCCCATAACAAACAAAATTTCATATCATAAATAAATAGGTGTTTGGATTGAATAGCAAATTTAATGTTATTCTTATAAATCAAAGGAGATATATTTTAATGTAAAAAGATGGCACTTGAGTTGAATTTGCCATGAATTGCATTATTTTTATGATTTTGCCACTATTTTGAGCAGAAATAGTAATTATATGTTGAATAACAATATTATTGCATTTCTAATTTTATTCGTAATGTGGGCAACCCTTCATCAATCACGAAACCTTTTTGTTTTCATATTTATATCTCTAGGATCAGTCATCAAATTGGTTTTTCTTAAAACTTTACCCAGAATAAGAGCAATAAATGATCTTTCCGGAGTAAAAAAACAAACATTGGAAGCATCCCACATACTGCCATTGGAGTAAACTTATGTCTACAGGCAATCCTATCGTACATCGCACAATTCAAGAGTAGAATGAGGATACTGCAATATTCTCATTCTACTCTGGAAACTGATTGGACTCCGGAACGATCATTTGCTGCTCTTATTCTGGGTAAAGTATTACGAGAAACCCATTTTTTTATTTTTTTATTTCACAGTTCATAAAAATATATACAAGCATAAAAAAAACAGAATGTATATAAAAAGACGTTAATGCGTAAAAACATAATTAAACATTTTAGTTTAAAATTTTAACATCAAATATGAACGAACACTAAAATACAATTATAATTAAACAACTTGACAATCTAAAACAAAACATAAATTAACGATAAAAACGGTCTATTTTAAATGCTTGAAATGGCGTAAAAGTTTTTTAATAATTTTTCCATAAGGCAGGGAACACGAAGGGAAGTAGCGAATTACATCACCAGCCCAACTCCACTTTCCATCGGTGACAGAGGGGATCTTGAGGTCCAACGCCGCGTATCTTGCCGCAGCCGCTAGAATAATTGCCCTTACCTCCCACGGACTGATAGGAGAGTGAGATGCTAACCTCTTAGCTATAAGAGCTTTGGCATTTAAGAGAGTGCTGTTTATTGCTCTAGATTTTGCAGAGAGAGATCTGCCAAGACCAAAGAGGACGATGGCTTTGCAAAAATTGTTTGTATCTGGTGTATGAAGTCCTTTGACATTCAAACTGATGAATTGTTTTAGGATGGATACTGAATGACAATCTACAAAGGCATGCAAAGTAGTGTTATAAATTTTACCACAATCTTTGCATGGAAGTATAAAACGAGTGAGATCAGCGGATATCTGCAGCTGAGCCGTAAACTTTGTCCCCTCAGCAATCCCTATAAGAGATTTAAGAATCCTAGTTTTCCAACAAACTGGAAGTTTGAGGAGGTCAACGTATTTTTGACAAATGTTCAAACTTTCTTCAGAACCGGAACGAATGGGAGAAGTCATTTTAAGGTACCAGGGTCTGAGTACCTGATAATCGAGAGCAGCTCTTGATAAAGGAAATAAAAACCTGCCATCACGAAAAGGACCCACAGGAGTCACATCGTGTAATGATAATATGTTACTTTTTATGGCCATCTCCTCGAGGACTTCGGGACAATTCAGTTTCCTGAAGAAATATTTTTTGCCCGAATTGCACTTGATTATATCGGTAATGCAGTTTCCTTCAAACACAGGAACATTTCTCCATAAAATTCTTTGGGCACAGCCCCAGACCTGTGAAAGAGAACTGGTTTGACGATTTGTTAGCTCAGACCCAAACAAAATCCAAGTGCAAACATTGCTCAATGAAACCGATCTGCGCCACTCTACAAGAGGGTTTTGGAATAAATTTCGGAAGAGTTTTAAGTACATGTTGGGAATTATAAGGGAAAGTTGTACTATGTTCCCCCCTAAGTGGATTCTCTTTCTTTTTAAGGCTTTAATGTAAGAACTATGAAATAATGATCCAAGCCACTTATCTTCGTTCATGATTGCCTTTTCGGCAAAAAAGGGGGAGGAGAATGCTCTATACAACACCAAAGGAATAACCTTTGAGTTGTACAAATCAATTCTCTTTTGAAGGTTGAAGAATCTCCACATTTTGGTTTTTTGAAGAACTAGACGGTTTAAGCTGTTCCAGTTCCTTTCATCAATACCCCACCTATTCCAATGAATGCCCAAAATCTCTATTCTCGACTTTACTAAACAAGAGTGAATCCTAAGATCCTGAGATGGAAACCAAGAACCAATGGGGAGAATTGCAGTTTTAGCTCTGTTAACGGAAAGTCCAGAGATTTTTTCGAACTTAGTGAAAAAATTTAAAATAATTTCAATTCTTTTCACCAGTTGAGGCTCAGAGTTGGCTTCTACTGAAATGGTAATATCATCAGCATATATATCCAAAATATGAGGCGAACCCTCGATATTAATGCCAAAGCCTCCAAAATTTTTAAGATTTTCAGGGCGAACTCTTCAATTGCTGCGATGAATAACAAAGGAGCCGATGGACAGCCCTGCCTACAACCTCTTCCTATTGTTATCGGACTACTTTCCAGGCCGTCCAAGGACAGGGATGAGGAACCATTAAACAATAGCGCTCGCACGGGATTGAAGAACTTCCGAGGCAGAAGTCTCCGTACTGCTCTCAGGACTTGGCTATGATATATCGAGTCAAACGCTTTTGAGAAGTCTACAGCAATAATTGCTGCGAATTTACCTCTCTTTTTTGTAGAGTCAATGCAGGCTTGGGCATTGCGGGAAATATCATAGATTTGGCGATCCTTGAGAAAACCTTTTGGTGACAACCAATTTTTCTATTTAGAATTGTCTGCATTTGTTGAGCAAGGACGCCTGATAAAACACGGTATGTTTGATTTAAAATCGTGATAGGCCTCCAATGGCTAAAGTCCGTTCCATCCCCCTTTTTAGGAATCAAGACGATTCGTCCTTTGGTCAAAGAAAACGGTAGCCTGCCTTTTCCTTCCATTTGGGCACCAATTTTTAGAAGAAAAGGAACTATTTGCTGTGGAGAGACCGAGAATACTTCACTTATGATTCCATCTAGGCCACAAGCCTTGTTCTTTTTAAGATTATTCTTAATATAATTTATCAGTGTCTCATGGGTAAAAATATGCTCATGACTATTAAAACGTTTGGCTTTTGGAAGTGGACTATCACTGTGGCCTACCAAAGATTGAAATCGTAAATAAAAATATTTTAAAATGTCTTCCCCACGTGTGAGGACCTTACTGCCATCAATAATTTTGGTGACAGAAGAGGTAGAAACTTTATCTGTCTTAAACAGATCCCTGACTCTTTTATTTGTGATCTGTTCACGAGCAACTTTAGCCTCCATTTCCGCTTCAGTGACGATAGCAATGTTATAGATGTTAATGGTATCTGTCATGAGCGATTTGACAAACAAAGAGTCCTTGTTCAGTACGTCTTCAATTAATTTTTGCTTGGAATACTTTCTTTTTTGATGGTATCTTTAAACTTATAAGCAGAATGGAGTATAGTTCTTGAGAGAACGGAAGATGCTTGAGCAGGGGACAGATTTGCATGAAAGTTCTTCTCTAAATTTAATTTAAGCTTATTGATGAAAGTATCATAACCAAGGACCCATCTTGGAAACTTTTGGTTCAATTTAGAACCACTGCCTATCAATTTTAGTTCAATGATTTTTGATCGGAGAAAGTATGGGACGGTAAAACGCCTTTTTAACTTTAGATGCAAAAGATGAAGACGCCAATGCTAAATCAATCCTTGATTTGATCCTACCCCTAGACCAGGAAAAGCTCCCAGGACTCCATTTTTCTGTAAGGTCAGTTAAGTTTAAACAAAGAATGACTTTATTTAGCATTGAACGGTTTACATAATTAGAGTGCGGTTTTTCCAAATCTACATTCAAGTCGCCAAGAAGAAGAAAAGGAATAGAACTTTGGAGCTGATTATTTAATATAGCTTGATAAAAAGCAGAGGACTTTTCATTTGGGCCATAGGCATTAATAATGTAAAAGACATAACCATTCCAAGTGATACGTAATTTGTGCCAATCACTAATGCCCGAGTATTCCTTAACACAAGAAGTGATAGAAATTCTCTTGGATATAAACGTCATTACCCCTCTTTAAATGACTGATGACATTTTGATGACTGATTCTAGAGATATAAAAACAAAAGGTTTCGTGATTAATGAAGGGCTTCCCACATTACGAATAAAATTAGAAATGCAATAATATTGTTATTCAACATATAAATCCTATTTCTGCTCAAAATAGTGGCAAAATCATAAAAAAGTGCAACTCATAGCAAATTCAATTCATTTGCCATCTTTTTACATTAAAATATATCCCTTTGATTTTGCAAATAACATTAAATTTGCTATTCAATCCAAACACCTATTTATTTATGATATGAAATTTTGTTTGTTATGGGATTTTGTCAGCTTTTGTTATGACTCATCCCAGCATCTCGTCCAGACTCTACTACTCTAAGGCACTGATGGGGGAAAGGAAGAAAAGGAATTTACGCGCACATGATGCGGGAATTTATTCTTCCCTTATACATAGAACGTATATATGTCAAAATATTAAAATAAATTGAACTGTCTTAAGGCTTTGATAATGTTTAAATTTATATGTAAGTAAAATAAATGAGTCAGGAACCAATATAAATAATAGTTTATTATACATTAGTACATACATATAAAAATGGACACCAAAAAAGAGTGCAATAAAATAATTAAGCTTTTGAAAGGAGCTTGCAATCTTCCTTTCCTTAAGATCAATTTGTTGGCTGCTCTTTTGCGACTTTGATCATGAATCTCGTCGTTTAATTGAGCAACCAAATTTTTACTGCAGACATTGAAAATTATTTGACTTATTTTTTTAAGATGACCAGGCCATTTATGCCCTTTTTCCAGTGGTTTCTTTCGATAATTTTTTTTTCACCTTACGATAACGATAAAACGATAACTTTTTTCATCAGCTTGCGATAAACGATAAACGGTTTAAAAAATATCAAAACCCAACTTGCGGTAAGCGTAAAACGATAAACGATAACGATAAAATTTTGCAAAAAAAGTGACGACTTTTTTTTAAAGAAAAGAATGACGTTTTTTTTAAAGAAAAAAAATCTCCAAAAAAGTGATGACGTCTTTTTAGAAAAGAATTTCCAAAAAAGTTGACGACATTTTTTTTTAGAAAAGAATCTCCAATAAAAGTGATGACGTTTTTTTTTATGAAGTATTTTTACAAAAGTCGTCTTTGAATTTATCGTTTATCGTTCCTCATTTTTTGGGACTAACGATAAGTGAATGAGCGGTATTTTAGAAAACTTTGCGATAAACGATAACGATAAAGGTTTGACCTCAGCGATAATTATCGTTTACGTTTATCGCTCATCTCATCGCACGCGGCAACCACTGCCTTTTTCACATTGGCTGTTGAGCATAGTTTTGATGACCCCCTCCGTGCTTTCAAACATTTTCAAAGTTGCCCTTGGATTTGAAGATCTTAAGAGACACACTTTCTCGTCGTAGTGAGTTGGTATAAAGTAAAGGAGCGAATAGGCATGAACAAGGTAAGAAATGTCATATCCGATGGAGTGGGATAATCCACCTCTGCTCATGATTTTGGTGAACCTCCAAGCTTGACTTTTCTGGTCCGATTCCGCCTCAGTGGGATACTAAGCTCTTTTCCAGAAGGGAGTGACAGTGATACATTTGGAAAGGATAGATATTCATCGACTTCCAAACTTAAAGAAATGCCCATTCTGTTCTCTGTTGAAACCATCTTCACAAGTGACACCTTTGGAAGTTGAATTAGAGTGAATCCCGAAGCAAAGTTTCTGATGTCTACTTATGATAAAGTTCCTGGGCAGTATTGACGGATTCCTTCATGGAGAGTTCTTTACGGAGAGCCTCTTGTCTCTCATTGATGAGGACACTTCTCTGCTAGTGGTAGCTGCTAGCGTTGGCCTCGGGAGTTGCCTTTTCGAGGAGAGATAAGTGGGGAGATTAGGCCATTTTGAGGGAATGACACCATCCTTCAAACATCTAGAAATTAACAAAAGTTCAATTAATAAAAATTATATAAACAAACCAAATAAGTCCATACCTTTTTGGAGGGTTCTCCCTATATTTCGAGTAGGGTCTTCAGAAGCTGTTACGAAATCCGAATGAAGGAAATGGAGACTATATATTCTTGAGCTCGATGTTGGTGTCTAATTAGATATATCTCTAGGAATTGCTTGATCCACTCCGAAAGGATGGAGTCCTTCTTGGGGAACGTGTGAAAAGTCACCGAAGGATCTTTTGGGGTGCTCTTGTATCCCTGCTTGCATCCAGGGGCGCAACACATGTTCACCATGATTGTCTATTGGAGCAAGATCAAGCACGTATACACGCTGTGATGACTAAGCAATACTAAAAATGATGCCCGCATGTTGTTGAAAATTAGGCGTGTGTTTTTTTATCTTCCTTTCTTGGTACGTCAACTATTCTATGACTGAATGCACAATAGGCAGAACACTGTCCGAGTCAGCCAAGGAATACTAGAAACTAACTGGAAAGGAAAGGGAAAATTGTAGCTTCCAAGTTAAGGCCATGATACGTTAATTAACATAGCAATAAATTACAAGTTTATATGTATTTTTTAGCTACATGAGTCATTTTCACTTCAATAATTCACAAATCAACGATCAAACAAGTAGCTATTATATTTAACAAAAATGAATAACGAGTTTGATATATATTTTAATACTTTTTATTTATCAACAATAGTTTCCACAATAGTAAATACAATATTATTTACAAACGATACATAGTTTAACAGTTACAAACAAGTAATTCAAGATTATATGTTTTCATTGTGCAATAGACTGTAATTAAGAATTTTTTTCTTTTCAAATTAAATTTCATATCTGACGATCTTTGTTTCTCTAAAACTACACTGCCTCATTAAACTTCTAGTTTTGAAGGTGCCATGAGTTTTAAATCGGAGGATCTTGAGGAGTTTACAGCGGGGCTGGCGTTGTGTTTGAGGTGGCTCCGGTTTGGGTGGAGGTTGAGCCAGACTTTTTTGATCTATGTAAAGATAACATTCCGCAACAGCAACCCCGATAGTATTTGCCTCTTCCGCCCCTATTACAATATGAATAATTAATAAGAAATATAGATGATATTAAATTTAACGTCATAGCGTAACTCTATCCTGTTTTATCACTACCTTAACATCATTTAATTAAAAACAGATGATGCAATATATATCAAGTCAATAACAGAATAAAAGCTACGTATAGCTACGATACTATTAAAATTGGACGATGATACACTCAACATATTTAATTTTTAGTTAATACTTATTTACATATTTATTGGCTTGATATTGTGATAAAGTTAAAATCTATATCATTAAATAAAATAGTTATGATTAATATTATATAAATATATATCTTTTATATCATTCATATTTTAAATTGATTTAAGATTTAAAAAATGGTACTTTTATTTTTGATGAATAGTTAGAAACTCTTATTAAAAAAATAGTTAGAAACTCTTACTTTGACTTGGACATCTATCCACCAATATACTCGATGCTCGAGCTAAAATACGGGAAATCCCCAGTCTTCTTCGCTATTTAGAAATGCAACGTATTCCTTATCCTCCAAATAACTCAACCGTTTGTCCAAAAAGCTCTGGCAAATTGGGATAATTTCCTCCTCGTAGCTATTGTATCGAAGCTCTTTTATATGAACAATGTCCATTATTTCGCCCTTGGAGCAGTTCACGGGAAGGGCACCATAGCAGTTTTGGATGGACTTCTCTGGTTGGACCTCATTGGCCAAATTCTGTCTGGTGAAGGAGGAGAGAAACCATTTTGGAGACCTCATTTTTAGATGATGTAGAATGTGCGTTCGGACGCGGGGCGTCGCGGTGGCCGTTAGTGCAATAAAGGGACTTGGGGGAAATTACTTTAGAGCTTATGGAGAAACTAGTAGTCCGGGTGAAAGTCATGTCCCCACTGAGACACACAGTTGGCCTCATCAATAACGAATCGCTTGAGGGGATCCCGCGAATAAAGGCTTCGAAAGACTCTATTGAGCTTCTGAGAGGTAGATACCTTCTCGGGAGTCATGTAGAGGAGTGTGATTTGGGGCATGAGGAGACATAACTTTTCGTATATTTTCCGCTGCCGGCCATAGTCGTCTGCTTGGGATTCCCAGATCGTCGAGCTTTGTGAATTTATCATATATGAGGGATACCAGGAGGGACAGGACTACAGTGACTCCGCCCTGGACCGCGGCGGGTAACTGATAGCAGACTCTTTCCGCCTCCGTGGGCATAAGGACAGAGGTGACGTTGTTCAATAGGGGGTATTTTAGAAACCTAATATTAAGATATCAAAATTTATCCCCCTGCGAAAGTTGCGTCATAAGAAACTAAATCATCGTAGAAAAATGGATTTTGGTTTGACCCCTTCTTACCCCCCCCCCCCAAATTGCGTTCAAAGGTTTCGTTATGAAGCAAAACTTTTTTGTTATTACTTTTTTTGAAAAAAAATAGTTTAACAAAACTTAGTTATGATCAATTTATGACGCTGTTATTTGGCAAATTTTCGTCAAATAATATTCAGTGCCAATAAATGAACATAAGTGCTGACGCACCAACCATTTTTTAAATAACTGCTCCTACTAGGGGTCTTTTATAATTTCAAGAAGGAAAAAGAAAAAGAGGGTACTCATGTTGATGTTTTTAAGTTATTTTTTAAATACGTTTGCTTTTCACATCTTAATTTTCATACAGTAACTCCCTCACATGGTTGAGAATATAAATCTATGACGTTGATTATATCCGTAAACTTTTGCAGATGCCTCCGTTACTAGTTTTACAGCTCTTTCCACGGATTGTGAATATCAGGGATACTTATTAATTTTTAAAGGATGTTCTTTTGTTTTTATAAGATCTTCCTCAGGCACAATTGGAGGAATAGACAAATTTATATTTGACTAGTCGATAAGATTAAAAAAATTCTTAGAATTACAACTGATAGTTTGGGGTAGTTGAAAATTTCTTTGTTTTTAATATTCTTTTTTGCAAACAAAACTTTTTCCAGGGCAAATATTCTTGTTTCCATTTATTTATGGGTTAGGCCTTCTAGCAATAAATTTTCAGGGTGGGCAAAAAAGCTTTTCTCTTGAGTACTTTTTCTATTGAAGGGGCTAAATTTTCATCAATCTCTTGTAATAAAGTTATGGCGAATTGATAATGCTTTGAGCTTTCAATAAAAAGAGGATTTAACTTGGTTTGAAACCATATATGAGCGTAAAAATTTAGTATACATTTTACAAGTTTTATGTGAGACTCACATGGACTTTTTTGTGAAATATAGAATCTTAAAATTCTGTTGGCTTTGTTAAGACATTTTGCCTCATGTAATGCTTCTGGGGACCTGTAGCAAAAGCTTGAATTCAAAAAATTTCCTGTTTGTATTCCTAATGTAATTTCGTATAAAATATGTTTTATCTGAGCTTAAAGAATACAGTAAACTTTGATTTAAGTATTTTACTTTTCCTACAAGTATTTAAAAACTTTTTATTGAATTTTTGGTAAAGTCTGTATTAATTAATTTTTCTATGGTACCTTCATAAGTCCGTGGTCCTTTTTGTGCGCCATCTAAATGTTTAAAAACTTTTCTAAAAGGTAACTCATTCATGTGTAGAAGACAAATAATCCACTGAAGTGGTCTTTTAAGACATAACTCGAGTCTTTTTATTACTCCTTACCATATTCTGACATGGTGTTGCATCCATAACACACTATGTACAGTGACCAAAGTTGTTGTTGTATGATTTATTACAGAGCAACTATAGCCCTAGCCTTCATGGCTACTAATATAAAAACATGTAAAACAAATAATTATACAATAATAATAATAATAAAATAATTAATAAAGAAAAATAACAAAAAAAAAAAATATAATATAAAAGTAAATATTTTTTCAATTTTCATAAATACATTAAACTTAAGGAGCTATAAGGATCTAGACAACTCTGCCATTGTCTTTGCTACCCTCCGAGCACTTGATAAGGTGCATGCCTCTCTTAATGGCGGTGACAAGCTCCAGGCCTTTGAAAGGTTAACAGCAGCCACACAGTTGGTAGAAACGGGTTTCTTGAGGCATATTGTAGCACTACGGGTGCGCTCATCGAAGCCCTCAAGAATCCTCTCCAAGGGACAACTGTCCACATTCATAGCCTTCCAAGCGGATATGGCAGCCTGCTTCACTAAGATCTCATTTACAGATGGAAGATGTGACCTGTCGAGAAGGTCAACCACACGCAACCGATCTGCTCTTTGAACTCCCAGCAAGATACGTGCGAGATCGTTGATGGCAAGTTGCGCATCTGAGCTAGTCTTTGCCATTGTAGGGGTGTGAGGGGGTTCAGTAGCAGACGAGAATTTTGCACTTCTAGTCACCCAAGTAGACGTCTGAAGTTTCCCGATAACTATGGCTCTAGCTATCTCGGTCTGCAGTGGCCCTCGCGATACCGTAGTGCAGAGCCGGCGGATGACTCCGATTCGTTTCCTGACATTCTGAATAATTTTTTCGTGGTGGGGTCCAAATGTCAGGTTCCTGCTAACAGTTACCCCCAGAAGGTCAAGTGTAGCGGTCGAAGGAGTGTCTGGAGCACCCAGACGTAACGTTTAGGTTTTCCCAACGTTTAGGTGGAGTCCATTGATATTAGAGTACGCCTCCAAGGCCTTCGATGCCGAGCCCATAGCGAAGTCGACCTGTTCCCAGGATGGAGCCGAGATGACAATAGAAGTATCGTCGGCATATAGCAGTACCTCAAGCTGAGCTTCTGGATTGACAGCTACTCTCAGGTAATCAGGTAGGTCAGCCGTGAGAAGAATGAAAAGTAGTGGGCCAAGCACAGAACCCTGTCTGACGCCGTACTTTATGTTCAGGAAATTGGACCGTTGGCCGTTCCAATTCACCTGCTGTCGCCCTCCTGTTAAGTAGCTGAGCATCATCTTTTTGGTGGGCCCCGCCATCCATTGGAGCTTGGCCAGAAGTATATCTGCTTCCAAAAGGTCAAAGGCCGCAGAAAAATCGAAGGCAGCAATGGATACCTTTAATTTACGATCACAAGCCTTAGCAGCGTTGAACAGTAGAGTTGCAAGGGCAGTGTCGACACTGCGTCCAGTTCTGAAGCCGTGTTGTTCCTGTGGGAGTTTACAAGAAGCTTCGACGTAGGTCACGAGTTGATTATAAAGTACCCGCTCGGTCAATTTTGAGATGGCACAAAGGAGTGAGACAGGTCTATAGCTAGAGGGTTCTTTACGCGGTTTGCCCTTTTCAGTACTGGGATTATGATTGCCGATCCCAACTCGTCTGGCCATATCTGAGAAGTTATGATTGTGTTAATGAGGTTGGACGATTGGAAGTGCTAATGCTGTCCAGGCTGACTGATATACGACGATAGGAATTTTGTCAATGCCGGCAGAGTGCTTAGGGCGAGGGATTTTAGTGCCCTCTTCACAGCAGCAGTGCCTACATTGTGAAATCCAAATTCGCCGTCCGAATCGGCATTAGAGCTTGAATTTTGGGAATCAGGACATAGATCGCAACACAGTCGGTCAACTTTATCGATGTAGAACTGATTGCACATGTTAGCAGAGTCTGTGTCGGTTCTACAGCCTTCTAGAAATTAAAGTGTTAAGTCTTTAATGTTCTTCGACTACTGAAAGTAGTTATTTCGCTTGATCTTCCGCTATGCCACTTTTTAGTGATACGTGATCAATGTATTCATGGTGGAGTTCTAAAAATATTTTTTTAAGAAATAAGAAATAAGTTTAAAATAACAAGTTACCCTTAACAAAAAATTCTTTTTATCAGTTGAGAAAACATTTTTTGTCATCAACATGAGTACCCTCTTTTTCTTTTTCCTTCTTGAAACTATAAAAGACCCCTAGTAGGAGCCGTTATTTAAAAAATGGTTGGTGCGTCAGTACTTATGTTCATTTATTGGCACTAAATATTATTTGACGAAAATTTGCAAAAATAACAGCGTCATAAATTGATCATAACTAAATTTTGTAAAACTAATTTTTTTCAAAAAAAGTAATAACAACAAAGTTTTGCTTCATAACGAAACCTTTGAACGCAATTTGGGGGGGGGTAAGGGGGGGTCAAACCAAAATCCATTTTTCTACGATCATTTAGTTTCTTATGACGCAACTTTCGCGGGGGATACATTTTGATATCTTATATTAGGTTTCTATAGTACCCCCTATTGTTCAAGAGGGTCGCATTAATGGCTGACAGATGATTGAGGTGAAAGCTGTGAATATTAAAGTGACTCTTGAGCTTCCCAAAGAGATCGTTCGAGAAAGAGTAGTCCCTCTTTGGCATATTATTATATCCCTGTTTACAACAGGAGCAGAGAACTTGTATACCACTTTGAAACACAGAATATAAAGAACTTAAAATAACACTACACAACCACGTTTTTGAAATAAATATTACAACTGAATTAATAATGATGGCCTTAACGTACGCTTAAAGGAAGTGCTCATTTATGACGTCATCCTTCCAGCTAGCTTCTAGTAAAGCTTTAAAGGAAAGTGGCGCATCAATAGCTTTTTTGTTCTTATTTTTGATTATATCTTGGCTTCCTTTCGTTTTATTTATCCGCTAGAGGAGTTGATGTTGATGCAGCTAAGTAAATAAATATGTAGGAATTTTGGGATATATCAAGTGCCCCTGTGATGTATTAGTGACGTAGACTTAAACAAATGACTCAATAACATTGTCTTGTCCAAGGTAGTTAAAAGTGGTCTTGTCTAATATTTTTATTGCTCCGTGGAACTTTGCGCTCGATACTCCACGTGAAACCTCACCTCCTAAATTATCTATAGAACATTGAAGTAAACTCAAATGTTTTTAATGCAGTTGCCTTATACATTGAAATATTAATTATCGTTGTGAAAATAAGTTAAAAAATAGTAGTAGTGAATGCAATTATTTAAATGAATGTGATGAATGAGATCGAAAACAACCCGGTATGACGTCATATTTTTTAAATCCCAAAGCGACATCTACAATAGAAAAAAGAGACTCAATGAAAATCTTTCCAAACTATCTGCCCCGATGCGCTACTTTACTTTAAAGCTTTAGCTTCTAGTATTCCTTGGTTAGGCCATCATTATTAATTCAGTTGTAATCAAGGTATATAGAATACCAGGTATGTGATACTTAAAAAGTAAATAGTACATACGTTACTAAAAGTTATATAGGCACGTATATTAGTTATAAGTTATAACTTATAACATAACAAAGTATGGCATCACTGGACATTTATTGTTGGATATCGTTCTTATTCCACAGAATGCTTAAATACTTCACCAAGTAGGGCAGCCACATAATTCCATATATATTTTTCCAGACTTATTGAGGTTCGCTAAAAATTGTCGTTCGTTTTTTTGTACACTCGGTACGGTTTATTCAACATCTACAAAAAAAAATTCACATAAAAAAATTCTTCTTCAAACGTCATAAACACAACAAAACATATCTATTATGGGGTCGAAATCATGGCTCAGAGGGGTTTTCATACTTCTGCATTGATATAAAATATACTGAACTTTAGTTGTAATAAAGTTTACTTCCTCTTGATTCTTGCCCAGATACAAATAAACCAATTCCTTTGAAGTTAAAATTAATTGAAAATTTGTAAAAAAACCCACAATTTTAACTTGTTTAAAACATCATCAACCAAGGGACACTCTAATAAAAAATGATTCAAAGTCTCCAAGGAGCCTTACAAAAAAAAGCAAACTCTTTCATCACTAGTCCTTCCAAATATACTTCTCAGAGATAGAGTGTTGGTAACAATTCTGTACTTCAAGTGGTACAATGAGACATCTAGCCGAATGAAGTTTAAAACCTTATTATCTGACATGCTGAAGCGTTTAATCTAAAATGTTTTTTCTTTCAATCTGGCTAAAATATTGATTAAAAAAACAGATTTATTTACAAGAAATTATAGAAAGAAATTTAAGAAATTATTATTTGATAGTATTACAAAATTAAAAATCGTCTCTTGGTCCTATTGGTCTTTTTTTATTTACTTAATATAAAATCTTCTTTTTCTCTAAAATTTCATTTTGAGTAAAAAAAGGTTTTTTCTCCTCATTCGGAAAAAGTGACTTTTTTTAGGAAGGAAATTTTTCCCATGAAAAACAAAAAAATTGTATTTTTTTTGTGCCAAAAATAAACGACATATGATAATAATTTTTTGGAGTCATTCGTCAATTTTTTTGTCGTAATTTGAACGATTACAAATGAACGAAAAATCAACAGTTTGACATTTTCAAAGAGCTCATTAAGTAAACTTAATTTCTCTTCTTTGTTGAGTATCTAGTTATAATATTGGTCGGTGAGTTGACTCCTCTCCAGAGCTGGGATTCGGTAGAAAAATCTACCGCCAGTTCGGTTTTCGGTAAATACCTTCTACCGTTCGCTATCGGTATTCAGTAGATTTTATTATATATCTTCAGTATCGATCGATATTCGGTGTGGTAGATAAGAAAGCAAGATAATTTATTTATGTATCTGCTCTGTGACTTCTTCATATGCATTTAATATCGGACAATTTATAACAAAAGACAATTACATAATTTGTTATAATTTATTAGATATTATTTGAAATTTAATACATTACTATTTTATATAAATTATATATGTACTTGGATTTTGTAGGAAATGTAAGGCTATAGATTTTTTTTCATTTACTGTCTTTTATTGTCCGACATTAAATACACTTTAAGGTACTCTAGGTTTCAATGCATAGCATGTGCACATATTGAATGTATATTTATTATATGCTCTATAATACTATAAGTTATAGTTGTTTATTTATTTTAGAAGTTCAAGTTCTTCACACAAGGGAGCGCTCCACTTGTACCTTAGTACTTAGAAAACAAAACGTAAATTTCATTCAAATATTTGTTATTTTTGTATGAAACAATATATAATCTACTTCTATCCAAACATCAACTTACGACGATGTAGTACAAATAACTTTGTTTATGTTGGGCAAATCGACAGTTGAACGATGTTTCTCTACTATTGAAGGGAATAAGCTCTCTATATCTTTATATCTCTATGGGAGTGTCACAAAAGTCATACTTTCAAATATACTCTATTGATTGTCAATCGGTACGGTATTTGGTAGCTTCTACCGAATAAATCTACCGTCGGTAGTATCGAATACCGATTTACATTCGGTAGTCGCAGCTCTGCTCCACTCCAGAAACAAAGTGCTTTCCATCCCTTGCCATAAAATAAAAGTAGTTAGTGATCATATTCAAGATAAGGATGACTTCATTCCCCAAATGAAAATAATGCCTACAAAGTGCTTGCTAAGCCCCTTCACGTCCATATGTATACAATTCAATTAATATATACACGAATGTGTTATCAAAAAACACATTCTGTTTTATAAAAATGCCTCCATGCATCAAAGAATGTCAACGTGTGCAAATAAAGTACATGCATGTTTTCATGTAGGACACTAATGGCTAATGAAAGTAATGCTAAAAATATATATGCACATTAGGGTTGTTCTTATTTTTCAAATGTTTGAAATGTTAGCAATTTTGAGCATTTTCTGTTTCTTGGTGATAAAGAAGACGACATACAAAGTTTGAACAAAATCGGTCAACATTACGAGGTCGCGCAACGAGGTCAAAGTTTTAAAAATTTAGTAAAAATATAGTTTTCCGCAAATTTCTTCAAAATGGTGGACGTTACAGACTTCAATAATTATTAATTTAAAGGAAATCTAATTTACTACCAGACGTATGTTTGATGTCTTTTAATAAAACAAAGTTTTCAGTAAAAACAAAGTAAAAAGGGAGTGAGTATTGTTAGCTTATTTCATAGCTTTTTTGTATCAATTAACTTCACTCGCCTGTAGAAGATGACTTGTTCGCTTCAGAGTAAAATAGTACTTTTAAGTTTAGTAAAACTTTAGATAATAAATCCAAAAATGACCTTGGTTGCATTCTATCAATTCAGAATTCAGTACAATCTGAGTTTACATCATATGATTCAGAGCCTATATTGACCTATAAGAAATCGATTATGAAAAAAATAAATCATAATGTGTTTCTTAGATGTGCGTCAAGGTATCCTCTCAAAATTTTACTTTATCTCTGACGCATTTATAATCCATTATATGCGTCATTTTGTACGCGAGATAGGCTTTTTTAATGTGCATATAACTCTCTACTTATTAAATTGACATGATTTAGTATACCAAAATATTAAAGCTGGTTAACCAAGCTTTCATTTGATATATTTTGTGTTCTAAAAATCGCTATACTTTAAGAGATATAAGCAAATACGTACTCTCCCCCAAAAATGATCTTTTGATATGAGAATATACGATTACCATCTGGTAACTCTGTTAGTGTTACCTGGATAGAAGAGAAAGAGAAGGGAGGGAGTATTTTGTCCTCACTCCTCTCCCTTCTTTTTTTCTTCCTATCCAGGTTACACTAACTGCCGTTACCAAATGGTAATCGTATATTCTCATATCAAAAGATCAATTTTTGGGGGAGAGTACGTATTTGCTTATATCTCTTAAAGTATAGCGATTTTTAGAACACAAAATATATCAAATGAAAGCTTGGTTAACCAGCTTTAATATTTTGGTATACTAAATCATGTCAATTTAATAAGTAGAGAGTTATATGCACATTAAAAAAAGCCTATCTCGCGTACAAAATGACGCATATAATGGATTATGTATGCGTCAGAGATAAAGTAAAATTTTGAGAGGATACCTTGACGCAAATCTAAGAAACAAATTATTATTTATTTTTTTCATAATCGATTTCTTATAGGTCAATACAGGCTCTGAATCATATGATGTAAACTCAGATTGTACTGAATTCTGAATTGATAGAATGCAACCAAGGTCATTTTTGGATTTATCATCTAAAGTTTTACTAAACTTAAAAGTACTATTTTACTCTGAAGCGAACAAGTCATCTTCTACAGGCGAGTGAAGTTAATTGATACAAAAAAGCTATGAAATAAGCTAACAATACTCACTCCCTTTCTTGCTTTGTTTTTACTGAAAACTTTGTTTTATTAAAAAACATCAAACATACGTCTGGTAGTAAATTAATTTCCTTTAAATTAATAATTATTATTGAAGTCTGTTACGTCCACTATTTTGAAGAAATTTGCGGAAAACTATATTTTTACTAAATTTTTAAAACTTTGACCTCGTTGCGCGACCTCGTAATGTTGACCGATTTTGTTCAAACTTTGTATGTCGTCTTCTTTTATCACCAAGAAACAGAAAATGCTCAAAGTCGCTAACATTTCAAACATTTGAAAAATAAGAACAACCCTAATGCACATACATAAATGAAGAGTCAGAATCATATTCGCACAAAATGTATATAAACAAGGTACTCTGATATATATTTATATACAAATAAATGCTTTTGATTCAAATGTTTTTGAAGGGAAAAAACTTAATGGGTTCTAAATAAGAATAACAATATATTCAACCATTTCTCTCTCAAGTAGATATTACGTTTATTAATTTAACATCAAATAAAACAATAATTATCGATAATAGATATCGGCAGAGCTGCGACTACCGAATGTAAATCGGTATTTATAACTGGAAGCGTTACTTGATGTGCAGAAGTTGATCTTTGAAAAAATAAATAAACAACTCTGGAGATGAAAGTGCATTTAATATCGGACAACGTATAAGAAAGGACAGTTAAGGAAATAATTGTTTATTGCCTTCCATTTCCTTCAAAATCCGAGTGCATATATCTATACCAGGGGTCACCAACCTTTTTTTAACTGAGGGCTACTTCTTGGGTGTGGATTCATGTGAAGGGCTACCAATTTGATATGCGCTTCTGATATAACAAATTTACTCGGTTTACCTGTATGTTATTAATACTAATTAGTGATATTCGCCTGCTTTAGATTATTTTCATAATACAAAATTCACAATAATCATCAATAATGACTTTAAAAGGAAGAAAAATTGTTGCTTTATTTCTAAACATTTCAAACAACTCCTTAGATTTGCAAAAGGAACTGAAATCATGGATGACAATGCACCATTTACATTAAAACAAAATTATAGGTTAATATGGGTGGCATAGGCCTATCACTTATGCACACAAACAAATGACATTTTACTGATCTTTTACAGAAATGAATTAACCATCACAGTCATACAACAAACTAACTATTTTATATTTGAAATATCTTAAATCTTCAGAAATACATTTTAATGGGAGGCTGACATTGCATGCTGGCCACCAGTGCATTGTAATCTGGCTGTAACTTGAAACTGCAATTCTGAGTGAATTTGCAAATGTGTATCTGTGAGCCTTGTTCTTGTCTATTTTTTGATGTAATTCATGTCAGAAAAGACTGATTCACAAAGGTAAGTTGAACCAAACAGGTTAGCCACCTTCGTAGCTCTGTGCATAGACCACTCAACCTTTCAATATCAACAAGGCACCAGAAGTTTCTCTAGCCTTATGGGCCTTGAGGTGGATGCCATTTGTAAAGTCACTATTTCCATTTCCACCTGCCCAGCATCCAAGCTAGCATTTCACTTAGTTGCTCAGCAATGCACTTTGTGTCCACGTTCATAAAAGGATTTGAAATGAACGTGATTGATGAAGGGTGCCCACATTACGAATATAATTAGACATGCAATAATATTGTTGTTCAACATACGAATACTATTTCTGCTAAATAGTGGCAAAACATTAAACATATTACAATTTATAGCAAATTTAATTAAATTGCCATCTTATATACATGAAATTATGTTCCCTTGATTCATGAAAATAACATTTAATTGGTTACTAATACAAATACTCCTTATTTATTATATGAAATCTTTTTGTTATGGAAGTTAGTCAGCTGTTTGTTATGACTCATCAGTCGGTCGTCCAGACCAAGGTCTGTATAATAAGGTCTGGGCAATACAAAACAAACATATAGCAGTGTGACTACTCAATGACGTCACTGGGGAAACGATTCTATCTATCCATTTATATATCTATCTCTCTATAATCTATAATATAATATTGGTTTTAGGAATATTATATATAAAACTTATGCACAAAGAAAATCTGATAAAGCATTTTGTTGGGAATTATTGATAGTAGGAATTTTTCCTTAACGACACTTTTGTATAAAATGCATTTTTAAAGGAAACTACTGACTTTTGGGCCTAGCTTATCAATCTAAAATAGCTTTATTGAGCATAATGAGCACATTTGGTTAGTTTTATTTTAAACTGAGCCCATTTTTGAGTACTTTTTCATTCATATATAAAGGAGTATATTCGCATATAATCGTGACCAGACCTTCTCCGCATTAATATAACAAAGCTCCGCTATTATTAGTATTATGTTATTGTTATTTTTATTCTTCACGAAGCCTACC
>CP045907.1:7899079-8014739 GCA_013387185.1 Caligus rogercresseyi
ATTCAAAACTTAAGGAGCTATAAGGATCTAGACAACTCTGCCATTGTCTTTGCTACCCTCCGAGCACTTGATAAGGTGCATGCCTCTCTTAATGGCGGTGACAAGCTCCAGGCCTTTGAAAGGTTAACAGCAGCACACAGTTGGTAGAAACGGGTTTCTTGAGGCATATTGTAGCACTACGGGTGCGCTCATCGAAGCCCTCAAGAATCCTCTCCAAGGGACAACTGTCCACATTCATAGCCTTCCAAGCGGATATGGCAGCCTGCTTCACTAAGATCTCATTTACAGATGGAAGATGTGACCTGTCGAGAAGGTCAACCACACGCAACCGATCTGCTCTTTGAACTCCCAGCAAGATACGTGCGAGATCGTTGATGGCAAGTTGCGCATCTGAGCTAGTCTTTGCCATTGTAGGGGTGTGAGGGGGTTCAGTAGCAGACGAGAATTTTGCACTTCTAGTCACCCAAGTAGACGTCTGAAGTTTCCCGATAACTATGGCTCTAGCTATCTCGGTCTGCAGTGGCCCTCGCGATACCGTAGTGCAGAGCCGGCGGATGACTCCGATTCGTTTCCTGACATTCTGAATAATTTTTTCGTGGTGGGGTCCAAATGTCAGGTTCCTGCTAACAGTTACCCCCAGAAGGTCAAGTGTAGCGGTCGAAGGAGTGTCTGGAGCACCCAGACGTAACGTTTAGGTTTTCCCAACGTTTAGGTGGAGTCCATTGATATTAGAGTACGCCTCCAAGGCCTTCGATGCCGAGCCCATAGCGAAGTCGACCTGTTCCCAGGATGGAGCCGAGATGACAATAGAAGTATCGTCGGCATATAGCAGTACCTCAAGCTGAGCTTCTGGATTGACAGCTACTCTCAGGTAATCAGGTAGGTCAGCCGTGAGAAGAATGAAAAGTAGTGGGCCAAGCACAGAACCCTGTCTGACGCCGTACTTTATGTTCAGGAAATTGGACCGTTGGCCGTTCCAATTCACCTGCTGTCGCCCTCCTGTTAAGTAGCTGAGCATCATCTTTTTGGTGGGCCCCGCCATCCATTGGAGCTTGGCCAGAAGTATATCTGCTTCCAAAAGGTCAAAGGCCGCAGAAAAATCGAAGGCAGCAATGGATACCTTTAATTTACGATCACAAGCCTTAGCAGCGTTGAACAGTAGAGTTGCAAGGGCAGTGTCGACACTGCGTCCAGTTCTGAAGCCGTGTTGTTCCTGTGGGAGTTTACAAGAAGCTTCGACGTAGGTCACGAGTTGATTATAAAGTACCCGCTCGGTCAATTTTGAGATGGCACAAAGGAGTGAGACAGGTCTATAGCTAGAGGGTTCTTTACGCGGTTGCCCTTTTCAGTACTGGGATTATGATTGCCGATCCCAACTCGTCTGGCCATATCTGAGAAGTTATGATTGTGTTAATGAGGTTGGACGATTGGAAGTGCTAATGCTGTCCAGGCTGACTGATATACGACGATAGGAATTTTGTCAATGCCGGCAGAGTGCTTAGGGCGAGGGATTTTAGTGCCCTCTTCACAGCAGCAGTGCCTACATTGTGAAATCCAAATTCGCCGTCCGAATCGGCATTAGAGCTTGAATTTTGGGAATCAGGACATAGATCGCAACACAGTCGGTCAACTTTATCGATGTAGAACTGATTGCACATGTTAGCAGAGTCTGTGTCGGTTCTACAGCCTTCTAGAAATTAAAGTGTTAAGTCTTTAATGTTCTTCGACTACTGAAAGTAGTTATTTCGCTTGATCTTCCGCTATGCCACTTTTTAGTGATACGTGATCAATGTATTCATGGTGGAGTTCTAAAAATATTTTTTTAAGAAATAAGAAATAAGTTTAAAATAACAAGTTACCCTTAACAAAAAATTCTTTTTATCAGTTGAGAAAACATTTTTTGTCATCAACATGAGTACCCTCTTTTTCTTTTTCCTTCTTGAAACTATAAAAGACCCCTAGTAGGAGCCGTTATTTAAAAAATGGTTGGTGCGTCAGTACTTATGTTCATTTATTGGCACTAAATATTATTTGACGAAAATTTGCAAAAATAACAGCGTCATAAATTGATCATAACTAAATTTTGTAAAACTAATTTTTTTCAAAAAAAGTAATAACAACAAAGTTTTGCTTCATAACGAAACCTTTGAACGCAATTGGGGGGGGGGGGTAAGGGGGGGTCAAACCAAAATCCATTTTTCTACGATCATTTAGTTTCTTATGACGCAACTTTCGCGGGGGGATACATTTTGATATCTTAATATTAGGTTTCTATAGTACCCCCTATTGTTCAAGAGGGTCGCATTAATGGCTGACAGATGATTGAGGTGAAAGCTGTGAATATTAAAGTGACTCTTGAGCTTCCCAGAGAGATCGTTCGAGAAAGAGTAGTCCCTCTTTGGCATATTATTATATCCCTGTTTACAACAGGAGCAGAGAACTTGTATACCACTTTGAAACACAGAATATAAAGAACTTAAAATAACACTACACAACCACGTTTTTGAAATAAATATTACAACTGAATTAATAATGATGGCCTTAACGTGCGCTTAAAGGAAGTGCTCATTTATGACGTCATCCTTCCAGCTAGCTTCTAGTAAAGCTTTAAAGGAAAGTGGCGCATCAATAGCTTTTTTGTTCTTATTTTTGATTATATCTTGGCTTCCTTTCGTTTTATTTATCCGCTAGAGGAGTTGATGTTGATGCAGCTAAGTAAATAAATATGTAGGAATTTTGGGATATATCAAGTGCCCCTGTGACGTATTAGTGACGTAGACTTAAACAAATGACTCAATAACATTGTCTTGTCCAAGGTAGTTAAAAGTGGTCTTGTCTAATATTTTTATTGCTCCGTGGAACTTTGCGCTCGATACTCCACGTGAAACCTCACCTCCTAAATTATCTATAGAACATTGAAGTAAACTCAAATGTTTTCTAATGCAGTTGCCTTATACATTGAAATATTAATTATCGTTGTGAAAATAAGTTAAAAATAGTAGTAGTGAATGCAATTATTTAAATGAATGTGATGAATGAGATCGAAAACAACCCGGTATGACGTCATATTTTTTAAATCCCAAAGCGACATCTACAAATAGAAAAAAGAGACTCAATGAAAATCTTTCCAAACTATCTGCCCCGATGCGCTACTTTACTTTAAAGCTTTAGCTTCTAGTATTCCTTGGTTAAGGCCATCATTATTAATTCAGTTGTAATCAAGGTATATAGAATACCAGGTATGTGATACTTAAAAAGTAAATAGTAAATACGTTACTAAAAGTTATATAGGCACGTATATTAGTTATATTAACAAAGTATGGCATCACTGGACATTTATTGTTGGATATCGTTCTTATTCCACAGAATGCTTAAATACTTCACCAAGTAGGGCAGCCACATAAATCCATATATATTTTTCCAGACTTATTGACGTTCGCTAAAAATTGTCGTTCGTTTTTTTGTACACTCGGTACTGTTTATTCAACATCTACAAAAAAAATCACATAAAAAAATTCTTCTTCAAACGTCATAAACACAACAAACATGATCTATTATGGGGTCGAAATCATGGCTCTGAGGGGTTTTCATACTTCTGCATTGATATAAAATATACTGAACTTTAGTTGTAATAAAGTTTACTTCCTCTTGATTCTTGCCCAGATACAAATAAACAAATTCCTTTGAAGTTAAAATTAATTGAAAATTTGTAAAAAAACCCACAATTTTAACTTGTTTAAAACATCATCAACCAAGGGACACTCTAATAAAAAATGATTCAAAGTCTCCAAGGAGCCTTTACAAAAAAAAGCAAACTCTTTCATCACTAGTCCTTCCAAATATACTTCTCAGAGATAGAGTGTTGGTAACAATTCTGTACTTCAAGTGGTACAATGAGACATCTAGCCGAATGAAGTTTAAAACCTTATTATCTGACATGCTGAAGCGTTTAATCTAAAATGTTTTTTCTTTCAATCTGGCTAAAATATTGATTAAAAAAACAGATTTATTTACAAGAAATTATAGAAAGAAATTTAAGAAATTATTATTTGATAGTATTACAAAATTAAAAAATCGTCTCTTGGTCCTATTGGTCTTTTTTAATTTACTTAATATAAATCTTCTTTTTCTCTAAAATTTCATTTTGAGTAAAAAAAGGTTTTTTCTCCTCATTCGGAAAAAGTGACTTTTTTTAGGAAAGAAATTTTTCCCATGAAAAACAAAAAATTGTATTTTTTTGTGCCAAAAATAAACGACATATGATAATAATTTTTTGGAGTCATTCGTCAATTTTTTTGTCGTAATTTGAACGATTACAAATGAACGAAAAATCAACAAGTTTGACATTTTCAAAGAGCTCATTAAGTAAACTTAATTTCTCTTCTTTGTTGAGTATCTAGTTATAATATTGGTCGGTGAGTTGACTCCTCTCCAGAGCTGGGATTCGGTAGAAAAATCTACCGCCAGTTCGGTTTTCGGTAAATACCTTCTACCGTTCGCTATCGGTATTCAGTAGATTTTATTATATATCTTCAGTATCGATCGATATTCGGTGCGGTAGATAAGAAAGCAAGATACATTTATTTATGTATCTGCTCTGTGACTTCTTCATATGCATTTAATATCGGACAATTTATAACAAAAGACAATTACATAATTTGTTATAATTTATTAGATATTATTTGAAATTTAATACATTACTATTTTATATAAATTATATATGTACTTGGATTTTGTAGGAAATGTAAGGCTATAGATTTTTTTTTCATTTACTGTCTTTTATTGTCCGACATTAAATACACTTTAAGGTACTCTAGGTTTCAATGCATAGCATGTGCACATATTGAATGTATATTTATTTATATGCTCTATAATACTATAAGTTATAGTTGTTTATTTATTTTAGAAGTTCAAGTTCTTCACACAAGGGAGCGCTCCACTTGTACCTTAGTACAAAACGTAAATTTCATTCAAATATTTGTTATTTTGTATGAAACAATATATAATCTACTTCTATCCAAACATCAACTTACGATGATGTAGTACAAATAACTTTGTTTATGTTGGGCAAATCGACAGTTGAACGATGTTTCTCTACTATTGAAGGGAATAAGCTCTCTATATCTTTATATCTCTATGGAGTGTCACAAAAGTCATACTTTCAAATATACTCTATTGATTGTCAATCGGTACGGTATTTGGTAGCTTCTACCGAATAAATCTACCGTCGGTAGTATCGAATACCGATTTACATTCGGTAGTCGCAGCTCTGCTCCACTCCAGAAACAAAGTGCTTTCCCATCCCTTGCCATAAAATAAAAGTAGTTAGTGATCATATTCAAGATAAGGATGACTTCATTCCCCAAATGAAAATAATGCCCTACAAAGTGCTTGCTAAGCCCCTTCACGTCCATATGTATACAATTCAATTAATATATACACGAATGTGTTATCAAAAAACACATTCTGTTTTTAAAAAATGCCTCCATGCATCAAAGAATGTCAACGTGTGCAAATAAAGTACATGCATGTTTTCATGTAGGACACTAATGGCTAATGAAAGTAATGCTAAAAATATATATGCACATTAGGGTTGTTCTTATTTTTCAAATGTTTGAAATGTTAGCAATTTTGAGCATTTTCTGTTTCTTGGTGATAAAAGAAGACGACATACAAAGTTTGAACAAAATCGGTCAACATTACGAGGTCGCGCAACGAGGTCAAAGTTTTAAAAATTTAGTAAAAATATAGTTTTCCGCAAATTTCTTCAAAATGGTGGACGTTACAGACTTCAATAATAATTATTAATTTAAAGGAAATCTAATTTACTACCAGACGTATGTTTGATGTTTTTTAATAAAACAAAGTTTTCAGTAAAAACAAAGCAAGAAAGGGAGTGAGTATTGTTAGCTTATTTCATAGCTTTTTTGTATCAATTAACTTCACTCGCCTGTAGAAGATGACTTGTTCGCTTCAGAGTAAAATAGTACTTTTAAGTTTAGTAAAACTTTAGATAATAAATCCAAAAATGACCTTGGTTGCATTCTATCAATTCAGAATTCAGTACAATCTGAGTTTACATCATATGATTCAGAGCCTATATTGACCTATAAGAAATCGATTATGAAAAAAATAAATCATAATGTGTTTCTTAGATGTGCGTCAAGGTATCCTCTCAAAATTTTACTTTATCTCTGACGCATTATAATCCATTATATGCGTCATTTTGTACGCGAGATAGGCTTTTTTAATGTGCATATAACTCTCTACTTATTAAATTGACATGATTTAGTATACCAAAATATTAAAGCTGGTTAACCAAGCTTTCATTTGATATTTTGTGTTCTAAAAATCGCTATACTTTAAGAGATATAAGCAAATACGTACTCTCCCCCAAAAAATGATCTTTTGATATGAGAATATACGATTACCATCTGGTAACTCTGTTAGTGTTACCTGGATAGAAAGAGAAAGAGAAGGGAGGGAGTATTTTGTCCTCACTCCTCTCCCTTCTTTTTTTCTTCCTATCCAGGTTACACTAACTGCCGTTACCAAATGGTAATCGTATATTCTCATATCAAAAGATCAATTTTTGGGGGAGAGTACGTATTTGCTTATATCTCTTAAAGTATAGCGATTTTTAGAACACAAATATATCAAATGAAAGCTTGGTTAACCAGCTTTAATATTTTGGTATACTAAATCATGTCAATTTAATAAGTAGAGAGTTATATGCACATTAAAAAAGCCTATCTCGCGTACAAAATGACGCATATAATGGATTATGTATGCGTCAGAGATAAAGTAAAATTTTGAGAGGATACCTTGACGCAAATCTAAGAAACAATTATTATTTATTTTTTTCATAATCGATTTCTTATAGGTCAATACAGGCTCTGAATCATATGATGTAAACTCAGATTGTACTGAATTCTGAATTGATAGAATGCAACCAAGGTCATTTTTGGATTTATCATCTAAAGTTTTACTAAACTTAAAAGTACTATTTTACTCTGAAGCGAACAAGTCATCTTCTACAGGCGAGTGAAGTTAATTGATACAAAAAAGCTATGAAATAAGCTAACAATACTCACTCCCTTTCTTGCTTTGTTTTTACTGAAAACTTTGTTTTATTAAAAAACATCAAACATACGTCTGGTAGTAAATTAATTTCCTTTAAATTAATAATTATTATTGAAGTCTGTAACGTCCACTATTTTGAAGAAATTTGCGGAAAACTATATTTTTACTAAATTTTTAAAACTTTGACCTCGTTGCGCGACCTCGTAATGTTGACCGATTTTGTTCAAACTTTGTATGTCGTCTTTTTTATCACCAAGAAACAGAAAATGCTCAAAGTCGCTAACATTTCAAACATTTGAAAAATAAGAACAACCCTAATGCACATACATAAATGAAGAGTCAGAATCATTATTCGCACAAAATGTATCTATAAACAAGGTACTCTGATATATATTTATATACAAATAAATGCTTTTGATTCAAATGTTTTTTGAAGGGAAAAAAACTTAATGGGTTCTAAAATAAGAATAACAATATATTCAACCATTTCTCTCTCAAGTAGATATTACGTTTATTAATTTAACATCAAATAAAACAATAATTATCGATAATAGATATCGGCAGAGCTGCGACTACCGAATGTAAATCGGTATTTATAACTGGAAGCGTTACTTGATGTGCAGAAGTTGATCTTTGAAAAATAAATAAACAACTCTGGAGATGAAAGTGCATTTATATCGGACAACGTATAAGAAAGGACAGTTAAGGAAATAATTGTTTATTGCCTTCCATTTCCTTCAAAATCCGAGTGCATATATCTATACCAGGGGTCACCAACCTTTTTTTAACTGAGGGCTACTTCTTGGGTGTGGATTCATGTGAAGGGCTACCAATTTGATATGCGCTTCTGATATAACAAATTTACTCGGTTTACCTGTATGTTATTAATACTAATTAGTGATATTCGCCTGCTTTAGATTATTTTCATAATACAAAATTCACAATAATCATCAATAATGACTTTAAAAGGAAGAAAAATTGTTGCTTTATTTCTAAACATTTCAAACAACTCCTTAGATTTGCAAAAGGAACTGAAATCATGGATGACAATGCACCATTTACATTAAAACAAAATTATAGGTTAATATGTGTGGCATAGGCCTATCACTTATGCACACAAACAAATGACATTTTACTGATCTTTTACAGAAATGAATTAACCATCACAGTCATACAACAAACTAAACTATTTATATATTTGAAATATCTTACAATCTTCAGAAATACATTTTAATGGGAGGCCTGACATTGCATGCTGGCCACCAGTGCATTGTAATCTGGGCTGTAACTTGAAACTGCAATTCTGAGTGAATCTTGCAAATGTGTATCTGTGAGCCTTGTTCTGTGTCTATTTTTGATGTAATTCATGTCAGAAAAGACTGATTCACAAAGGTAAGTTGAACCAAACAGGTTAGCCACCTTCGTAGCTGCTGTGCATAGACCACTCAACCTTTCAATATCAACAAGGCACCAGAAGTTTTCTCTAGCCTTATGGGCCTTGAGGTGGATGCCATTTTGTAAAGTCACTATTTCCATTTCCACCTGCCCAGCATCCAAGCTAAGCATTTCACTTAGTTGCTCAGCAATGCACTTTGTGTCCACGTTCATAAAAGGATTTGAAATGAACGTGATTGATGAAGGGTTGCCCACATTACGAATATAATTAGACATGCAATAATATTGTTGTTCAACATACGAATACTATTTCTGCTAAAATAGTGGCAAAACATTAAACATATTACAATTTATAGCAAATTTAATTAAATTGCCATCTTTATACATGAAATTATGTTCCCTTTGATTCATGAAAATAACATTTAATTGGTTACTAAATACAAATACCTCCTTATTTATTATATGAAATCTGTTTTGTTATGGAAGTTAGTCAGCTGTTTGTTATGACTCATCAGTCGGTCGTCCAGACCAAGGTCTGTATAATAAGGTCTGGGCAATACAAAAACAAACATATAGCAGTGTGACTACTCAATGACGTCACTGGAGAACGATTCTATCTATCCATTTATATATCTATCAATCTCTCTATCAATCTATAAATATATATATATTGGTTTTAGGAATATTTATATATAAAACTTATGCACAAAGAAAATCTGATAAAGCATTTTTTGTTGGGAATTATTGATAGTAGGAATTTTTCCTTAACGACACTTTTGTATAAAATGCATTTTTAAAGGAAACTACTGACTTTTGGGCCTAGCTTATCAATCAAAATAGCTTTATTGAGCATTAATGAGCACATTTGGTTAGTTTTATTTATAAACTGAGCCCATTTTGAGTACTTTTTCATTCATATATAAAGGAGTATATTCGCATATAATCGTGACCCAGACCTTCTCCGCATTAATATAACAAAGCTCCGCTTATTATTAGTTATTATGTTATTGTTATTTTTATTCTTCACGAAGCCTACCTTACCGTAGCTTATTGTTTATAGGTACCCTTATTTGTCCATTATATACTAATATACTCCTTTATATATGAGCGAAAAAGTACTCAAAATGGGCTCAGTTTATAAAATAAAACTAACCAAATGTGCTCATTAATGCTCAATAAAGCTATTTTGACTGATAAGCTAGGCCCAAAAGTCAGTAGTTTCCTTAAAAATGCATTTTATACAAAAGTGTCGTTAAGGAAAAATTCCTACTATCAATAATACCCAACAAAAAAATGCTTTATCAGATTTCTTTGTGCATAAGTTTTATATATAAATATTCCTAAAACCAATATATATATATTGATAGAGATTGATAGATATATAAATGGATAGATAGAATCGTTCTCCAGTGACGTCATTGAATAGTTATACTGCTAGGATTACATGTTTGTTTTTGTATTGCCCAGACCTTATTATACAGACCTTGGTCCAGAATCTCCTACTCTAAGGCACTGTTCTGAACCAGCCTGAACTGTCAAACTTATGGAGGTTTAACGTCACAAATTGACAATAACAAAGACATAACGGGAAAATATACATACATCAGTCACACAACTATACAAAACTAATAGACATGATAACTTTACTTAAGTATTACTATTTTGAGAATGCTTTTGCGGGCGACTCAAGTAGTCTACGAGGGCGGGCGACGTGTTGGTGACCCCTGATCTATACTAATAAAAAAATAATTCCATTCGTTCGTTCGTTCGTTTCCCTATATCTCCCGAACGGTTCATTCGATCTTGACGAAATTTTCAGTGAATAGTTTTGAGAGCTCAGGGAGTGTTTTAGTAGGGTTGCCAACTCCCGGAAAATTCGTTATCGACATGCTTATTTTATTCGGCAAAACGTTTTTGTCATTTTTTTAAATTGCCAAGTTAGATTTTGCCTAAATTTTCTGTGGATGATTGTAAGGTAGTAAGATATGTTTTAGTTTTATTCAGTGTTTACTGGAAAATTCGTTTTTTACATGATTTCTTAAAAATAAGTTCTTTTCAATCCCTGTTTTCCCCCCCAAATTTAAGTTTTGTGGAAAATAACAACACTTTTTTGTATTGCAACATTGTGCTAATCAAATTTCAATAATGCCTAGAGATGGAAAGAGATGTCAATACCCAGCCTTAAGGAATACGAAAAGGAAAAAATGGCAATGACGATGCAATGACGCCTTTTTAAGTAATTACTTTTCTTAAGAAAATAACATAGGCACTCTATGAAACGACTTAAAAATAACTTCGTTTTACGATGTTTAAATTCCCAGCCTTAAGGAACAAAAAACGGAAAAAATGGCAATGAAGAGCTAAGACAACTTTTTAAAGAACTGATTTGAACATGAAAAGTCACATGCGATGATTTCACTGAAATCATTCGTGTGATTCCTTCTTTGTGTGATGTTTAAATACCTACCGTAAAGAATACAAAACGGAAAAATGGCAATGAAGACCCAATGACAACTGTTGAAGGAACTGATTTTAATATGAAAAGTCACATGCGAGAACATCACTGAATTATTCGTGTGATTTCTTCTTTTTATGATGTTTAAATACACAGCCTTAAGAAATGGAAAACAGAAAAACTAGCAATGAAGACCCAATGATGACTTTTTAAGGAATTTATTTTTATATGAAATATCACACACGATGACATCACTAAAATTATTCGTGGGATTTTTTTTTTCCTGCCAGACTATTGTCAAGTTGGAAAATCCCGGGCAGCGCCGGGTAACATTCGCTAGTATTTATATAAAATTAGTTTGTATTAAATTTCAAATAATCTCTTAAAAAATTATAACAGATGATGTACTTAATTGTCTTTGTTATAAATTGTCCGATACTAAATGCATATGAAGAAGTCACAGAGCAGATACATAAATAAAGGTATCTTTCTTTTTTATCTACCACACCGATCGATATGTAATAAATCTACCGAATACCGAATCGGCGGTAGATTTTTCTACCGATTCCCAGTTCTTATATCGGGTTATAATTGTAATAATTTCCAATTGTTTTTATTAGTTGGTGTTTATGTGAGATTAAAAAAGGTTTTGTCATTTGGTTATTCTTGCTATAGTTATAAAGGCCTTAAGGTCTTTTTGTACTCAGAGATAAAATTTGTTTGAAATAATATTGATGAAAGAGATAGCATTGATTTTGTTGTAATTATACGAAGAAAGATAAATATAGAGGATGGGCTATCCATAGAGGTATAAAACTATAGAGAGCTATTTTCTTCGAGAACGTAGTTATATTTGAGAGTTAAAATCAGCTGTCGATGGAAGACCACAGCAAACTAATCAAAACTACTACATAAATGAAAGGCTCTCATTTCTTATCAAGAGAAGTTTCGGTTCCAAAATTTGCTGGTACCGATTGTTTAAAAAACTATCTGAGCCGATCAATCGGCAACCCGATATATCGGTCGACCTCTAATCCTAATTATTAGTTCGCGTTTGAATGGGATGCTTATTTGGAAGTGTTAAATAAGTAGCTCGAACGGCGAAACGTTCTTTCACCTGAAGCCTTTTTTAATTTACAAAATGACATTCAAGCTTCCCCATCACATTTTTCCATCTAAGATTCATACGTATCAGGAAAAAATCAATTCTACTCCTTTCTTTATATTTTCTTTAACACATAAAAACCCTCAACTTTTAGGTTATAATGCGATGAACCCCTATAATCCCCCCCTCCCTGTTCAGCTAAGCTTGTCCAATGCATTACCATCAGAGAAAATAATAGTATAAAATCTTACCTTTGAATATTCTTTTAACAAGTATTTATTTGTATAAGTATACTTCTTTTTAAAAATAGAAAATAAATGAATTATTTCACAACACTTTATTATTATTTTATAAAAATATCGAAGCATGAATCTAGCCAAAAACTTTTTAATTAATTTTCAACGTGCTTTTCAAGGTCAATGTGTGAATAACAGATTTTTTAATCCAGTAAATTAACTTTTTATGAAGATAAACGTCAATATGCTTAATTTGGGTTTTAAATAGACAAATTTTTATTATTTCTTTATTATGTCATGTGAAAAAATAAAAAAGTGTATACTTTTAACAATTCTTTGACGTCAGGGAATATTTGCAAAATTTTAATTGAGTTCAAAGTTCTTTTAACACAGCATTCATTTAAAGTAAGGTATCTTTTAAAGATGAAATTTAAAAATAAGACAACAAAAGTTTTTATGATTTAATATAAATAACGAAGGATACATATTCTGGAAAAAAATTAAGCCTTCTAATACAAGCTTTTAAAACTTCAAATTATAAATCCCGGATTTTGGAGCACCAAAGTGGAAATGGGCTGGTGGTATAATCAAATATGTGCCAACAAGACGGAAACTTTAATGAAAACTATAAAAAGGATTTAAAAAAGACATGGCGAGTTTTTAAACAAATTTATTAATTGATGCGTCCTTTGTTATAAGGTTCTTCTTCAGGGCAGATAATGTGAACTTAAATGTTCATAGTTTTACTCTGTGTCCTGTACCTATATAATTCTAGTGAATTTAATTTTTACACTTAATTTTTTTTTTTCAGATTACTGAAAAAAAATTTACCCCAAAAAATAAATTATATAACATTATTTTAAATAATTGTATTTTTTCTGCTTTATTGAGAACAAGCTTTATGCCAAGATGTGAATGCCAAAAAATTATTGTTTATATATAAGGTGAGAAAGTTACATCCTATGAAAAATTATTGTTTTTAGACATACAAAACAATCTCAAAAAACATTATTTGCATTTTTTTGCTTACATCATTTCTTTCCTCATTCTCAGTAGTATACATGTTTTCCCTCGTAAATTTAAAGTAAATGCTGCGAAGACTTAAAGATCTATGTATGTAGTACTGTCATGTTGACCGTGGCCGAATAGAAAGAGAACAATATTACAAAAATGATTACTTTGCCCTATATGAGTCATGTCATGTCGCTATTAATAAAAACAACTCCTTGTGACGCAATTTTAAAGATAAAAAACAAATGACTCATGATTTTGTTTTTTCCCCTCAAAGTTTCTGGAATGAAGGTGATAATTGCTACGGAGAAGGGGCCATAGAAATATAAAGATATAGAGAGCTTTTCTCCCTTCAATAGCAGAGAAACATCGTCGGTCAGCTGTCACCTGTGCCCAATATAAACATAGTAATTTGTACTACGTCATCGTAAGCTGATCATAGATATATATATATATATATGATGTGTTTATATTTGTGCAATATGACGTATTTCTCTGAAGAGTCCAATCAGCTCTCTATGTCTTTATATCTCTATGGGATAAAGTAAACCCTTACCTTTGTTATGATCTCCATTGCCGGGGAAAGATAGTGACAGAAATAAGTAAAGAGAGAGTGAGACTTCATGTTTTATATCGTATGTGTTTATATTGGACAATATGACGTACTTCTCTGAAGAATTCATAGATATAAAGATTTAGAGAGCTTATTCCCCTCAATAGCAGAGAAATATATTTCAACTGTCTCCTTTGCCCAAACTAAACAAAGTAATTTGTACTACGTTATTGTAAGTTGATCATAGATATATAAATATTTGTTTATATTGGACAATATGCTGAGCTGGGATTCGGTAGAAAAATCTACCACTGGTTCGATATTCGGTATATACCTTCTACCGATCGATATCGGTATTCGGTAGATTTTATATATATCTACAGTATCGATCGATATTCCGTACGGTAGATTAGAAAGAGAGATAAATTTATTTATGTATCTTCGTCACATGCATTTAATATCGGACAGTTTATAACAAAGGACAATTAATACATCATTTGTTACAATTTCTTAAAGATTATTTGAAATTTTATACATAATAATCTTATATAAATTATTTATGTACTTGGATTTTGTAGGAAATGGAAGGCTATATATATATATATATTAATTTACTGTCTCTTATTGTCCGATATTAAATGCACTTTCAGGTACTCTAGTATTCAATACATAGCATAAGCTTATATTGAATGTATATTTATGTATCTGCTCTATAATACTATAAGTTATAGTTGTTTATTTATTTTCGAAGTTCAAGTTCTTCACACAAGAACTTTTGCTTGGGCAAAGCGACAGTTGAACGTTGTTTCTCTGCTATTGAAGGGAATAAGCTCTCTATATCTTTATATCTCTATGTGAATGTTACAAAGTCATAGTTTCAAATATACCGTACCGATTGTCAATCGGTACGGTATTGGTAGTTTCTACCGAATATCGTATAATGGGTTCGGTATTTGAACTCTACCGTCGGTAGTATCGAATACCGATTTACATTGGTAGTCGCAGCTCTGGTAATATGACGTATGCCTCTGAAGAATCCAATAAGCTCTTTATGTCTTTATATCTCCATGGAAGGGGGCAATAAAAGTGTTGGGAGTATATTTATTAGTGGGTACGAAGCTGAAGCCTAAGATCTCAAACGTGTAAGGTAAGAAAAAGTCGCGTCTTGGTAAAGGAAACGATCTTAAACAAATGGATTTTGCCCCCTGCATTTTTCGATATAAGGACCATAATATTTTATACATCGATTATAGCTAATAATTGTAATTCCAAAGGCCATTGTCGTCGCTGTTAATTAATAAATGGCTGGCGCGTAAAGTTTTGCATTCATTTCCTACCGTAACAAATGACAATACAATGTTTTATATAAAAATCAAAGGGTGTTTATTTTTGACTATCTAATTGAATTAGTTCAACTTTTTTCTACATAATTAACAAGATTGTACTTCTTTATGTAAAAAAACCGTCCTCACTTTTTTTTCTGAAGTGACATAAGAAACATTGATTGAACTTCTTTTATACAAAACATCCACACTTTTGAAAACAATATAAATTCAACGGACTAACTCTAACTAAAAAATCCGTTCATCCGTTCATTTATATTCCGTTCAGGCGTTCGATTTTGAACGTGCGTTCACGAACGGCGTTCGTTTTTTCGTTCAATCCACAACCTTGCTATATAGTTACAGTACTTTATAGTTATAGTTATATTGTATAGTAACAGCTATATGATCTTATATAGTCACATTCAGACTTGTTGATTTATTGTTCATTTGTTGTCGTTTGCGAGCGATGACGACGAACGACAAAGTTTTTGACAAACGATAAGGAAAATTCCTTATCGTTCGTCGTTCGTTTTTGGCGCAAAAAAAGACAATGATTTTTAATTTTCATGAGACAAATTTCCTTTCTAAAAAAACGTCATCACTTTTTTATTATTTCTAAAAAAACGTCGTCAATTTTCAGAATGGCGAACGACAAACGAACGATGAACGACGAACGATTCAATTTAAAATTAACGATGAACGATAACTTTTGGGAAACGTCAATTTTTTGCGAACGTCAACAAGTCTGGTCACATTTATGTATGATCATAGTCCTGCATAGTCATCATCCTTGGTTGTCCAAATTTTACTCCCAGCCAATATTTACTCCCAGTTAATCAGGAGGCTCAAGAAACTAAGTCTAATTGTTCTTATCTGCTTTAAAATTATATTCTCATTTGCTCCGCGTACTACTGAAAGTACATGTATATATACTTCTAATTGAGGGCATCAATTACGATGACGTGTGACGTGTGTATTATTATGTGTATACGTTTGTAAATCCTAAAAATTAAGCCCCCCCCCCCCTTCATTCGCTTCTCCCTCCCTTAAAGCCATGATAAAATATATAGCTAAACATGTCTATCTGACACATGCCCATGTCTATTTTTCTACTCCTTATCCAGGCTCATCTCTCTCTATCTGTGTGTGTGCTTTATGTCAAACTTATCCCAAACTAACTTAGTGTGAGATCAAATTACAAATAAAAAGTATTTGACCTTCCTTCATAATAGGACACAGAGAGAAACGTATTATTATCATTGGTTCGACAGATTATGAGTTTGCTCTTAGATTTCCTCCATTAAAAACAAATTATCTTCCTCTTATCCGAACACTTTGTTATATAATATAGAGTTGATAGTTTATTTTAATAATTGTAGATGTTTTTTTTTAAATAAGCGTGGATAAAAAATCTACATTTTTGAATAAAGATGTACAGTAGACTTGTTCTAAATTAACACTTTTCTTTAAAAACATTCAAAAAGATGATTTTCTGGTTCTCCAAGCTTAAATAATCGACAGGAATTTTTTTAAACTTTGGGTCCCTGGCATGCCTGCCGCATGAGCCGTTTAGAGTGGTGCCAATGAAATTTAGTTTTTATGATGTAGTAGTCAAATGAATTTGTAAAAAAAATATTATTTATTTGTTAAACCCGTTTTACATCATATCTTTTTTTACAAATCTTATTTCGACAACTACCCACATGATCATAAAAACTCAATTTCCATTGGCGTCACCCTAAACGGCCCATGTGGCAGGCATTCTTAGGCCCAAATTTAAAAATATTTTTCCTGTCGATTATTATGCCTTAGAGAACCAGAAATCTTCTATTTGAATGTTTTAAAAGAAAAGTGTTAATTTATAACAAGTCTTAAGCACAGTTGTATAAAAACAATAACCCTATCAGGTCCCTTTCTACTTGGGGACAATACATATTTAAGGTATTAAAATGTTAATGCCAAGATCAATTGTAACTACGGACATACCCTTAAACTTCAATGTTAGTGTTTCTGATACAATAGGAGCTCTCACTATACATTTAACCTCTTCGATGAGCATGAGAAAGTGCATTAACGATACGCCATTATTATGATAAGTCAATCAGACAGCCAAGGCTTGAACGAAAAAATGAACGCCGTTTGCGAACGTTACATGAACCTAAATGGTCTTTATAAGCATAACTCATAGAAAATATAGAGATCCGAAGCAACGATTGGTAAAGCTGAATATCGGGGTATTTGTGTGCTCTCCATAGTTGGGGGAAAGACAGGGACAAAAGATATAAGAGAAAGTGAGACTTCATATTATAAGTTATATATTTTTTCTCCATGAAATAGGAATTGAGATGACTCTCCATATTTTATGATATAAAATACTAAGTTTCACTCTCTCTTTATTTATTTCTGTCGCTGTCTTTCAATATAAATATAAGGACATAGAGAGCTTATCTGATTCTTCAGAGAAATACGTCATTACGCCCAAAATAAACAAATCTTTCTATCTCTATGATCAGCTTACAATGATGTAGATCAAATTCCTTTGTTCATATTGGGCAATGGCGATAGCTGAACGACGATGTTTCTCTGCTATTGAAGGGAATACGCTCTCTATATCTTTTTATCTCTATGTGTGTCTTTCCCCAGCAATGGAGATCATACCAAAGGCAAGAGGTTACTTTATCCCCGACATGACATAGAAAGAGAAAAAAAATGCAGTCGATTAGAAAACATAGAGACATCTCTTTGATTATAGTATCAAATGAATCTCAAACCTTTCCCTTTTTTCTATAATTAATAAGCTGCTAGTGTTATTACAAAGTTCAATTATATCAAACAGCTTAATTTCTTCTATTCTGTATGAGGAACTTTGAACAGGAGTTCCCTCTTGTGTCCAGAGTGTGTACTTATTCCACAGGACTCGTGGACGCAAGGAACTCCTTCGTCTCTCGTCGGGACTGACTTGTTCTTATGTTATGTATTTCAATGTCTCCCTCGTCACTGCAGATCTCAAAGCTGTTTATTGTAAAGCAATAATAAAAACAACAACAGCTCGTGGCTTTAAAAGTATTATCTATAATAAATAAGGGAGAGATTTGTGATTAATTAGATACAATAATCAAAGAGATACCAGAGAGATACAAGAAAGATGTCTATGTTTTCTAATTGACATCTCTTTTTTCTTTCTATGTCATGTCGGGGATAAAATAATTCTTGGCCCATAACAAATACGTTGATATTCAATGTTAGCATACGTTGCTTCGGCACTCACTATTCTCTATGACTTAACTACTTCATATATTCCTTGCGAGTCAATTAAAAATCCCTCTGCAAGGACACATAGCTTTGGTCCTCGGATGCATATATTTACTCTGGTCGTCATAAAGAGCAATAAAAGATAATAAAACACTTTTTATGTTCTCAAGTTGTGAACACATAAGGGCAATGGGAGAATGGCTATTCGCCTTTCTTCACATATAAAAGTTATGAGTCCCCCCAAAAATATAAAATGAAATACTCTTCATCGCTTCCATTCATGCATTGAGGTAAATATTTGCAAAAAGTATGTAGCAGACTGGAGAAGATTGTAAAATAATAAGAGGTTGTGATATTATGGAGGCTTGCATTTTAAAAAGAGGTGGGAAGAATGTAAAAAGTTATATGTATATATATATATAATTGAGCTAATATAACTCTAGCCATCATGGCTACTAAAAAAAGCGATGCATTCTTAAAACTCCGGGATCTTCCGAGAGAGTGGAGTAATCGTATCCGGCATTCTATTAGCTGTATAACGGACGGAAGAAATTTACTTCACAGTTACTGATTTCGGCAAATCTCCTCAAGTTTTCCCGCCCTTGCTGTGGTGTTATTTTTAACTCTATAATTCACGCCTTTGCAGAGTGTCAATCGGTGGACATATTGGTGAGATTCATAAAACTAAATGTAAGGGGCATGGATGCACCTAACGCTGGAAAGTACTGCAAAGCCTCTATTTTATTTGGCCTTTCAAGTCAAAAGGCTTCCACGAGGACAAAAGCCATTAACAACGCTCTACTTAGCGCCAAAGCCCTAGTGGCAAAGAGCCTTACATTGGATCGTCCCCTGCAGCCGCTGGACCTTAGGACAATATGCATATCCGCCTCCGTTCGTTATGCTGCATTGGACCTCCGGATCCCTTCGGTCACGGATAACTCTTGGACGCTAGCTGGCGATTTGATGAAATATGTCCCCTCCCGTTCCATCGTCTTAAGAGATGCCTTAAAATCACTTTTAAGAATTTCAAAAAATTTAGATGATCCTTTACACTTCGTTTTTTAGTTTTTATGTGTTAATAGTTTAAGTTTTACTTTTTGAGAAATTAATTAGTATGTTCATGTATGTTGCTAAAATTATAAACTATAATGTTTATATATTGTATTTTTTACTTATTAGCATCGGTTTTATATATTGTTTTGTATATAATTTTTGCATGAACTGTTGAATTAAAAAAACATATGCAAACCAATAATTATACAATAAAAAAATAAAATATTAATTTAAAGAATAACAAAAAACTTTAAAAATATATTCTTTTAATATTTACAATTACATTAACTTAAGGAGCTATAAGTATCTCGACAGCCCTGCATTTGTCTTTGCTACCCCCTGAGCACTTGATAAAGTGCATGCCTCTCTTAATGGCTGTGACAAGCTCCAGGCCTTTGAAAGGTTAACAGCAGCGACACAGTTGGTAGAAACGGTTTTTTTGAGGCATATTGTAGCACTACGGGTACGCTCATCGAAGCTCTCGAGTATTATAGAGATATATGCATATATACATAGGTAGTTCTTTAAGAAAGGATAAAATATTTGCGACTAAGGGAATTCACAAACATATAAAAAGGAAGAGCGAAAGGAGTGGTGCTATGGATTATAGTTTTCGTTTCAACCCAATTTGTCGACCTTAACTTAGTTTACTGGTATAGTTTAATATGACAAACTTTAACACAGATTAATCAAAATTTGTTATAATCTTATTGCTTTGGAATATTAAGAATGTTGAATAACGTTAAAAATATATATTTGAACTGAATTGTTAAGACTACATATTTTACAAAAAAAGATTTAGAGCTTTGATTAGCTAAATATATATAGATGGGAGGATAATATGACTATTTATTTGCATTTTCAACTCTTCATGCTTAACCATATGTAGAGAGAAGGTCCTTTTGAACAATATCAATCAATGATATACTTTAAAAAAAAAAATTATATAATATTATAATATTTAGTAAAAATGTATCAAGAATGTAGTAAAATATAAGGTCAATTGAAACGTTTTCTGCGTTAGTTTTTGTTGAAAAATTTAGTAGCATAATCACCTTCAACACTGAGTCTAGGGGTCCTTCAACTTTCGGAAACTAATTTTAATGTAGGATTTGTCCTTTGCTTCAAAATAGATTCCCGTTTCGTCACTCAACTCTTCACTCGACGAAAACATTTTTCAAAAGAGCTTTTTTTTTAGATCTGGTAACCGTGAATTGTCTTTTGGGGTAGATCTGAAGAATACAATGGATGAAGAGGCAAATCGTAACCCAATTCATGGATTTTTACCATCGACTATACTGAAATGCAAAAAGTTGGAATAAGCAAATCATTGAATATATATATATATATTTGGCCAAATGAACCCTTTCTAAATCCAAGGTTTCTGTCTGTCCTTCAAAATGAAAGAAATAAACACACCTGTCACTATTCTCTTTTTCCTGCTCCGATTTGTATTTTGCATATGAAATTCGAGAACAAATGGGGAAAAACATTTTAGAGGTCATCCAATGACCTTTTACACTAGCTGAAACCTCATAGCCATTTTTTTATTTGAAAACGATTACTCACTCAAATATCGTTACATATCAATTTTTCATAAATGCATTGCTTAGTCTCGTTGTTTATTTAAATGAAATGTTCGAATTACAAATGAGTCAAATTAACAAGTAATTTTAAGCTAAAATGCTTATTTATATAGTTTTACGATGCATTATCATCAATTTTTATATATAATCTTATTTATGTATATTTTCTGAACTGTGAATAAAAAACAAGTAAAAAAGCGAGTGTTTCGGCGTGTCTCACTCTGCTGATATAGGTAACATTAATTATGTGCAATTTTAAAGTTATTATATTGTATAAATAAGGGAAAACTTATCCGGAGCTCTACAATCATCTATCTAAACACCTAGCGCCATCTATGAAGTAGTCCTCTATTTTATAACTTCATTTTAAATCCATCTGGTTAACGATTTTGTTTCTTTGTTTTTGGTAAAGAAGGGATTTTTTAAGGTACTACTAGAATCTGCTTTGGCTCTGTAGGATATTGGTGTAAGTATTTTTAGCCATCATTCTCTGCAAGACAAAAGAAATCACACTCGCCAACGTGGGAACAAACGTCACTTTGCCGACAAAAACGCAATTTGCTCAAAAATGACTGGTGACATCTAAAAAAGTTACGATCAGTTATTATCTGTATTTTAATACATATATATTCATGGCTAAGATTAATCCATCGTCTCGATGCATTATAATCGGGCCATAGGTATATTCTACTACGCCATTCTGAGGGAACTAAGATGACGTCATTGTTTTTCTTTTTATATCTTCATTCATATCAATTTAATACACCTATCGATGCCTATTAATAAATACAACATCTTTTAAATATCATACTACATAAACCTAGTCCTCCTGAAACATTTTATACGGAATAAGGATAAGAAATGTTGATACTTCCTATATATCTCAAGAGCATATCATGAAAACACTAGCCTATCTTCTTTGATATTTAATTGGTTAAAAATATGATTGCAGTAAAAGGCTCCTTAGACAGCAAGTCATTAAGTCACTCAGTAAAATACTTTCAGAAGACGGTTTTATTAGAAAAACGTCTCTAAGTGATAAGCTATGTTGTTTGATCGTGCGATATATCAGTTGTTCACGATCACAAGTAGTCTAGCACCCCTGATTCACAAAGTATTTCCCTCAAAACGTTGCATAAAAGTGACTTTTTATCAATTTTATTTTCTGCATATCAACAATTCGATTGATTAATAGTTTGTTTTCTTCAAGGTACACCCTATCACATTCGAACTTAATCTGCTAGCATACATTAGAGCCTTCCAAATATATTTAAAAACTATGTATCTTTAATAGGAAATACAATAGACAATGGAGCTTCCTTTTATTTCTTAAAGTCGCCATCCATATCAACTTCAAACGCCTAGCGCCACCTATGAAAAAGCCCGCTATCTTGTAAACACCATATTGTCCCTATATTTAATTATTTCCTCAAAGCATTCCATAAAAGTGACTTTTTACTCATCCTAATAAGCACTTTAAAGTGACTCTGATAAAAGTGATATATAAATAATCCTATGACCGCTAAACTACTTACATGTGACAAATATTAAGAAGAATAAGGGGGGGGGGGGGGGTCTAACTCACACAGCCCTGCAATCCTTCGCCTATCCCAGGCTGATTAGGTGGAGGGAAAGTCAGGATTACCTAACAGGGATGGAAAGGAGTGTGTGCAATGGGAAGCTCTTGGAACAGCAAGGAAAAAGCTTTTTAATAATAAAAAATGAATAAGTGTTCACCACTTTTCAGTCAGTAGAAGGAGGCTGTTGAGGTTGAGTGCGCCTGAGGCTGTTTAAAAGGCTGTGGACCAACAAGAAGAAAACAAAACACACAAGATACAATGAGGATTGAGCCTGAGGATCGGAGATACTCCAACTCCACAACGATCACCAACAACTCGGAGGATGCTGATGAAGGATATTTGCATCCGTTGTCACGGTGCAACACAGTCAGGTAGGAGAAGTACCTTAGTTTATTTTGTGTTATGTAATGTTTTTTTACATGTGCGTTCAATATTTTTGACAAAATGATAAAAATATAAATGCTTCAGTTAAAAAATATATACTAACTAGAGGCATATATACAATCAGAGAGTGCAAACCTCCGCCGTCACGGGGTCCTTATGAGCCTTCCGAGGCGAATTTTTCACGACTGGGGAGGCGTAGAGGGACGGGGAGGGTTCCCCTCGACGGAAATTCTGAGAGGAAGACGCTCCGGCACCCAATTTCACAGCACAGCGACATCTATTGGCAGAGTAGGCTAACTTGAAATATTTATTAGTATTTGCTCATTTTGCATCTTAATTCTGCACTCAGAGATGCCAAAATTAATCACTTGTTCCTTTTGGCACTAACAACTCCACAAAGTTTCATCCGAATCCGTTCGGTACTTTTTGAGTTATCCTGCTGACAAACCAACAAACAAACCAACAACCAACGCCAGTGAAAACAATACCTCCTTCGGCGGAGGTAATAAATGAAAAAGTAAATAAATAAAATACCATGAGGGGTCGTGATACCAAACTTAAATACATATTTTTTGTTGCCTACCATATGGTTTCATTTAATTGCATCTGTGAGGAAATGAACACACATTATATCACTAAAATATATCAATGTAACCCAGTATACTCTTCTCAATGAGGTTGATTAACATGGACCCTTCCCTCTCCGGCGAACTCGAGCCTACGCGCTAAACATTGGAAGTTGATCTCCTTTTTTTGCCTGTTTGGTCAGAAGGGATACCAGTATCCTTGTGGATATGGTTAAGTATTAAAGCTTTAATAGTACTCCATCGAATCTAGGATATATTTTTTCTATGAAGTAAATCAATATTGACCTTCTCCTCTCGAGAAGAGTCGAACCCGCTCGATTTGGTTGGCAATCAATTTTTGATATGTTTTGCGTGGTGTCCAGAAGAAATGGACCAGGAAAAAATGGAAAATGATGACTCATGGAAGAAATGGACCAAATACATAGGTAGGCAAGTATTGGAATGGAATACACCTAAGTATTCTTTAAATACTATTTCTCGTATAAATTGAGTAAATAATGACTTAAAATAATTTCATTTTTGCAGTTTAAGATAAATGCTCTCTTTTTTTGTCAACTTTAGTTCAAAATCACCCAAATAATTGTAAATAATATGTATTGTCTTAAATAACTATCATATTGATATCAAAATAACTTGAGCAGAATACAGAATTTAAATTTTAAATTAAAGTTGGGATTCTTGCTTTCGATCTTTCTTCTGCGTTTGACACCGTTGACAAGAGTCAGCTCATCCCCAAACTAAGAGCTATAGGTGTTAAAGGATCGGCATTGGAATGGTTCACATCTTACCTATCAGACGGCCAGCAATGTGTCGATTGGAATAGTACCCTGTCCGACCTTTTGAGGGTGGAGTTTGGGGTGAGACAGGGGTCTATTTTGGGGCCCTTACTCTATCTAGTTCTAGTGGCTGACATGCCCGATTGCTTGGGTATCGGTGAGGAGGACAACTCGGGTACGCTGATGACACTGCCATTTGGGCTGTTGGTAGAGACCTAAACCATGTTAAGGCTCAGTTGGATCTGCGAGCAAAACTTTTTGCTCAATTTGCTGCGGGGAATGGTCTTGTACTGAACGCTTCCAAAACTCAACTCATGGTCGGGGGTAACCTTCGCAATAAAGACTTAGCTTCGTTCTCTGTGTTGGTTGATGGAAATTTGATTCGTCCCTCGAAAGAATTGGAGCTGCTTGGAGTAACATTCGACTCAAATTTCACAACTCTTCCTCATGAGAACGGAGTTGCTAAAGCTGCCAGACAAAGAGCGACACTTATTGCAAGGTTGGCTCTCCACCTTCCTAGAGGAGAGTACTTAAGGCAACTGGCAAGAGGTCTTTTAGTTGGAAAAATTTGCTACGCAGCAGCTGCTGTCATTCCCCCACGTCTTGGATGTGAGACTTGGGAAAGTCCGTCCTCTGCTGCGTACAAATCAGTACAAGTATCTATTAATGACGCGGCCAGATCCATTACAGGAATAAAGAGGACTGACCACATCCGCATTTCTGACCTACTTCGCAAAGCAGGTCTTCCGTCAGTGAATGAGATCGCCGTGAGAGCTGTAGCCCTAGAAACATGGAAAGCTTACTCCAGCTCGGATGGAGGGTGCGGTGAGAGAAGTCTAATCGGCAAAACCATTTTTTCCTCACGCACCAACCTACCATCAGAAAACAACAGGTCGAGCCGATCAAAGTCGCTGGGCATCATCCCCTGTCCACTTAAAGTAAAGGAAAAAACTTTTCCGCCTTCGCCGCCGATCTGTGGAATTCGTTTCCCGAGCTGAGGTCCGCCCCCACACGTGGTGCAGCAACGGTAGTTGCCAAAAAACATTTCTAAAATAGCGCCAATATAAAGTCCTCTTTTGTTTTGTCAAATGACTTTGCTTTGTTATTATATTTTTTGGGGATTTTATTGTATATATATGTGTATATATATATTTGTTGTTTTTCATAAGTTTTATTTATATATATATTTTTTTTAAACATTATCTTTACGCCATAAATAGTTGAAAGAACTAGGTGTTATTTTTAAGGATGAATAAAGACGATACACACACATATCTAATTTCGGGCGCATATCGATATTAAAATCCCTCTAATAGTAAATATGTAATGAAGAAGAAATATATGCCTAATTTCGGACGCTATGTCACAATGCTATGTTATGTTAGTTATTAAAACAATACATATTATTTGGGTGATTATGAACTAAAGTGACAACAAAAAAAAAGAGCATTAATCTGAAACTGCATTAATAAAATTATTTGTGTCATTGTTTGTTCAATTTATATGAGAAATAGTATTTGTAAAATACTTAGGTGTATTCCATTCCAATACTTGCCTACCTATGTATTTGGCCCATTTATTCCATAAGTCATCATTTCCTTTTCTACCTTCGTACATTCTTCTTGGTTAATTTTTCCAGGTACATTTCTTCCGTGACCGTATTTTCCTCAGCCATTCTTCCCAATATCGTTTTGCGCATATGGTTCAATGGTATTCATTCGTGTGGATATGAATAACCGTTGTTACATTAACATGAGTCCTTCGAACCTAGGTTCTTTTCAATGAGGCATTCGAATCTGCGCCCTCCATTGAGAGTAGAGCACTCTTCTACTTAGCTTCCTTGATCCTTTGTATCCTATTAGGCTTTTATATGCCTAATAGTTCTGACAAAATTGATTATAATAAATATAATCTACATATAATGAAATGACAGTGTTGACTGGCAAGGGAAATGTGACTTCCAATGGAGACAGGATGCGCTTCTATGGATAAAGTAAAACATGGCTTCTTAAGCCAGATTATAATGCTTTGAGAAGTTTAATTATTCTTTGTTGTGAATCTATGTGTTATTTACATTTAATAATATCTTATATTTTGAGTCATTGTTGAGTAAATCCCTGATTTGTGAGTATCGTCCTTTTTATCGTTAAAGTGCTGGGCGTCTATTACTAATTGGCAAAGAGAGTTGTATATTGTCTAGAATGATGATGGATCACAAATGCTTCGGCCAATATCTTCCAGGGCTAGTGCAAATAACTCTTCCAACTTTTGGAAATTGTAACAGTGGACACTAACTGTTTGGCTGCTTCTGAGGTAGAATGAGTACACAACATGGTTAAAATAATAATAGTTATAGGGGAGGACCGTGTATTTGAATTCATCTTCTTTTTGCGTAAGTGGTTCGATAGAATTGCATCTGACAGGATATAAATAAGAATTATAGCATTAAAATTTGTCACTCGAACTTAAGATCTTATCCATGAGGTAAACCAAAAATGACCATCCCCTCTCGGGATTCGAACCACCGCCCCCAACATTGAGAGTTGAACACGCCTTAACGCACATGACTATCGCACTCCCTGAATTCGCCTTTCATCAGAGACTCAATCTCAATTGTGACTATTGAATCTGACCCCAAAAATAAATATACAAACCAAATGTACTATGTTCTTGATGTTCTTATAACAAAAATATGAGCTCTCAATCATATTTTTAAAAGTTATAATTAATATAACATACATTAATTCCTATACAATAAATTATAGGCCTCAAATGGGAAAAGTGCCATTTAATGAACTATGTTATTCTCTAATAAGAGGAGAATGACACAATTGGTTACAAGTTTGCAAGAATGGTAACACAACAAATAGAAACAGGATAAATAAAGGAGTAAATAAATAATTCTATTTTTGGGACCCATTGTCAGCTGACACATTCCAAGCCGAGGAAGAAGTGTGTTTTTATTATATTACTGTCCTCTTTATCCCCTTTAATATCTTTATGACGAAACAAGAATTATAGAATAGGAAATGAAATAACATTTTGCTTATAAAACAAATATATCAAGGCCAAAACAACCCTGATTAAGGTCTATAGAAATTGTCTTGAATGATATGGGCGATGGATTTGTTATATTTAAAAAATCAAATAGTTATCTTATTAGACGTGTCGCAAAGAATGCTTCAAATATGTTCATATTATATGAATTAATATAAAAATATTTATTGGAGAGGACTTATTAAATCCATGTCTGTTATCACTTATATACAAATAATTTAACCATTCTTTGAAGCATACAAGTTTAGTTTCACAAATGAATGGTGCCAGGTTTTAATATACATAAATAAAATTAGGTGACGATCGTGGATACGGTTATGTAAGTTTTTATAAATGGCATAACAAAGGGAAATTAACTTTTGTTTTTTCCAGCTTAATTTCCACACAACTTTGACTGAATTTGAAATGATACAACTCTTGATTAATTATTTTTTTATACATCTTATATCTATAACTTGAAGATATTCCATATAACCTATTATTATCTAAGGACAGATGACGATAAATGTTTATTTTATATATGATATATATATATTATATATATATATATATATATCAGAAAGACAAGTTTTTTATGCATGTTGGTAGCAGGAGGTTTTTTTTGCACAGCTTTAATCTCTTTATGATATCTCGAAAGATACACTATGATGATCATCTGTTTAAATTTTGTGATAAAAATAGAAAACAGTGACCCGATTTCTTTTACACTTCCCTGAAGATGAAAGGAACGAATCAATATATTGACCCCAATTACAATACATACAAATGGCTCTATTGATAAACTTTATTATTGGTATAGTAGCGTAGCTTAATGAGCAAAAATCATATTTAGCCATCATTAGAGAGGAAGATAATTGAAACATGTCTCAACAAAAACCATTCCTTATTTATAAATCCATCCTCAAATAACAATCAATAACAATAATACAATTACATAAAAATTCTCAGATTACCACTATTGCTAATCTAAAAATAGGAAAGGATGACAAATCGAATTTCAATAAAAGCTTCTATAAAAAGACCTTCAAGGAACCAAAAAATGTATTTTGTTATTCGCGTAATATAGGAAGCTACTTCTAGCAATAAAAGGGACGATTAAAATATTCATTCAGCTATTAGATTATTCTCGAGTAAACAAACAACAAGAATACAAATGGCTATATATATATATATATATATATATATACCGGGTGTAGAAAAAAATCGAGGACAGTACCTTTGAGTTATTTTCTTTTAAATTGAGAGGTTTGGAGAGAAAACTGTGTAGGCCGTGTCTTTTTCAGAAGTTTCCTTACTTTTTTGTTTATAAACATTTATTGTGCGACCCTTATAAATACGAATGGAAGCCAAGCGTATGTCAGTATCCATACTTCTTGACGCGGGTTGGATCAGACAGCCATTTCCAACCATCTCAAATGTGCCAGGAGCTTCGTATACAAGGTTGCAAGTTAAAAAATGAATTGGAGTACCTTAAACGGAAACCTGGGAGTGGTCGGCCGAAAAAAAATAACCCCAACCATCATCAAAAACCTCCTCAAACGCAACCCAACCAAGTCAATGTCCGCCGTGGCCAAGGATTTGGGCATCCACAAGACCAGCGTGTCGAAAGAGGTTTAAAAAGATGGGTGGAAAAAGTCTTAGGCTTGTAAGAGGCCATTGTGACACAAAAACAACGTGAAATGAGGTTGCAGAGATCCAAAAAGCTCTCGAATTCACTGAAGTCGAATGGAGGCGCATTATCTTCTTCTCAGACGAAAAGAGTTTTACGTCGATCCCTTCGTTAATCGTCAAAATGATCGTTTGTGCATTTGAGGATACACAGAGGATGATTCAAGCAGGTTCCATACGACTACAAAACACCCAGTTCTCTGATGATGTGGGTGTAGTTGCATCCACGGGTGATATCCTCCCCCCAATTTGGTTCCCTACTGGATTCGGCTTTCGTCAAAAAGTCATTCCTTGGATCAAGAGGTTGCTGGTGATCGTCATATGTTTTCCAGCAGGATGGGGCGCCTTGCACATACCTCGAAAGCCACTCAGCCTTCATGGACGAAAATTTGAATTTTTGACAAAGGATATGTGGCCTCCCCAGAGCCCAGATTGAACCCTTTGGCCCATATAGGCGCGCGTAAAGACCAAAGCCTGCCATAAGCGCATAAAGAATGTTTCAACCCTGAAACGTTCCGTTAATACAGGCCTGGGTCTCTATGCTGTAAGACATCCGTGATGTCTGCGCCAGTTCAGACCGCGACTGGAGCGAGTTGTGGCTGCAGAAGGGGGATGATATCGATTAAATATAAATGTATGTATTTCTAAAATAAACAATAATTTTTTATGTATGATAACTAATAGCCTCAGCAAGGCCATGATTACTTTTTTCACAAAAATGTCTCGATTTTTTTCTTGACCCATATATATAAAATAAAAATATACATATCGATAAAAATGTAAATATAGGAAGCTACTTCTAGCAATAAAAGTGAACGATTAAAATACTTGTATCCTTTAAAAAATATGCATCTCCATTAGATTATTCTCGAGTAAGAAACAATAATAATACAAATGGCTGAAAAGTATGTATATCAAACTATACATACATTTTTACAATACAATTGTATTATGATGAGTCCAGGGGGTCATTTAGACTTGTATTAAAAAGACAAATAGGCATGTTTCTCTGGATACTTTCATACTAGCAATGTAATCTATATGTATATATATATATATATATATTACATTGCTAGTAATAAAGATAGCAAGAGAAACATGCCTCATTTCCTTTTTAATACAAGTCTAAATGACCCTGGACACATCATAATACAGGAGGCCAATGATTCCACCTCTCATTCCAAAATTAAAACTATACAAGGTCACAATAAAAAGAGCAGCGGAACCTACTTCGAGTGACCCAAATGAATATGCAGATAATATTTGACAAATTTGTATCAAAAATTGTATCCTATGGACCCTTTACGAACCCAATTACACAGTTTTATAGGTACTGGGGTCATGTCGTCCCCATTAATTCCTTATGGTTGCCATGAGATGGGATTGTAGCCCCAATATAACATAAACATAGACTGAGGAAATCCTAGGAAACATTGATAGCCGGGTCGAACTCCCCATATCACACCATTTGGGGCAAGAAGACTTGAGGTCCCTTAAAGAAAAAATCATTTTATAGCATTCATTTATCAATGAGGCAATCTATAAATACTATAGAATAGTTCTTTGGCAAGGGCAAGTTGGTACGCAGAGGCTGGGTGAAGTTTTATGTACAACGTCAATATTGTGAGGCTGATTGTTATTATCAGTAGTGGTAAAAAAAAGTTATGTGCCTTCATTGATTCCCCATGCTGCGTTCATGGAATTTCCAAATGATTAAGTTTGCAATGACATAATGATCTTGATTATGAAAATTAGTGTCATACTAAGGAAAATTGTAAATGAATCCTATCAAAATTAAAGTGTCATGATACTTATTATTATAAAATAATTGTATTTTGACAAATAATATTTAATTTCTACAACTGATATAGGATTTACACTGAGTAAAATTGTTTTATTTTGTAGAGAAAAATGTACAAATTTCCCGGGTAGATGGAACATCAATAGCTTGTTCAAGAGGAGAGGACAATTCGGTCTATGTATATTCGTGTTAAGAAATTTCAGCTTAATATAATCCATGAAGTGGGTCTTGTTGAAACAATATTCTCGTTATAAAAACATCTCCTCATGTACTCATAATAATATGTGACGCATTCAACAATAAAATTCGGAAAAGAGGGTGATCAGAGCATATAAAATGTCCTAAACCACCTCCGTACCCTTATTTCATGCTTCACAAGTTAAATGCATCTCTTTTCATATGCAAGTTAACAATGCATGCCTATTTCAATTCAAAATCGCAACTCCCAAAGGGTTTGAGATTACTAAACCGTTATTTCAAACATATTCTGATATTTCTAATATTTATTACAAAATACAAAATATTAGTAAAGAGTCGGTTCTGAAATATATAAACATTTAAAAATACAAGACAGGACAGGTCATGCTCAAGTGGTTAGAAGTTTTTTTGTTGTACAAAACAAGTAATCAATTGGTCATTTAATAAAATAATTTGTGAAGAAAAGCCTTCTAAACAAATATTTATTACACTTTACGCAGGCCCCTTGGCCTTACTTAAGGAGTCCTTCTAAGATATTCTTTTTTGATCCCCTACTTTTGAATTTTCTTAAGGATATCTAATGTTAAATAAAAGATAGTTATGGATTTTTTTGTGGAATTTATCGTAAACCCTATCAAATATCATCGCTTCGATAAGCAACTCAATTTTCTTTTGGCCTTAAACAGGCTTCTTTTATTATTAACAAAATTATTTGATATTTCTCGTAACCTCGAATCCTACCTTTCCTAATATTTCAATTCCAATTCCAGACCCGGAGAAAATAGTTGTCTCATAATACGATGAAGAGACCAACCCTCATTAGTCCTCTCAACAAGGTGTCAGAACTAAGATACATACAATCATAGTATAGAGGGGGAAAAGTTTAGAAAAAGCTTTTTTGAGGACATGTAACCAGAAAGACAAATTAATCACACGTCAAACAAGAAGTAAATAACTCCCATTTTCACTTGTCTCTTTCTCTATATCTTGTGTTTGAACAAGAAGGGATGAGAGACGCCTTCCTTGGCTTCTTAAGAAGGCTTTTACATATAATCCCAGGGTCTCACATTTGAGGAGGGCTAGGGAGCTTGGATTAGAGGGTGATTTATAAAGCGTAAATCTCTCTCAAGCCAGACAAGAGGAAAAAAAGGTCTTAAGATGTCTAAATTGATCATCATTTTGTGTCTGGTTTGATCTTAAACATAAAAGAGGGGGATACAAGAAAGGAGAGAATTACTGTCATAATTGCTAATGCTTTTACGTTCCAAATTGTAATTTTTAGTCTATTTGTTCGATGTATATATATCAGACTTGTTGACGTTCACGAAAAATTGTCGTTCGTCGCTCGCCAAAAGTTATCGTTCGTCGTTCATCGTTAATTTTAATTGAATCGTTCGTCGTTCATCGTTCGCCATTCTGGGAAAAATTGACAAGTTTTTTTTAGAAGAAATTTCTGAAAAAAGTGATGACGTTTTTTTAGAAAGGAAATTTGTCCACTGAAAGCTAAAAATCTTTGCCTTTTTTTGGCGCCAAAAACGAACGACGAACGATAAGGAATTTTCTTTATGGTTCGTCGTTCGTCCAAAACTTTGTCGTTCATCGTTCGCAAACGACAACAATGAACGATAAATCAACAAGTCTGATATATATATATATATATATATACGTGAAGACATAAAACACATTAAATCATTAAAATTAGTCGTTACGTAATTACAGAGAAAGAAAAGAGGTGAGTCATGATTGTATATGCTTTTCCCGCTCAAATTTTAGGATATGATTCTTTTACCTATTTGGTTCAATGGAATTATATCCTTTGGGGGTGGAAAAAGAATTCAAATTAATCGTGACGTCATTAGTATGTGTAATTTCCCGTTCGAAATTGTATGTAGTATGCGTTTTTTGCCTATCAGTTCGATGAATTTGCAGTATCCGTGTGAACATGAAAAAATATAAGAGCATAAAAGTGAGTTTACCGAACAAAGATATTTTCAACGAGGTTGATGAATATTAACTTTTCTCTCTCGACTGGAGTCGAACCAGTACAATATGTCGTGCATACAAAACCGTGTAAAAAGATCTAAATCCTTGAAAAATAATATTCTTTTCTATTTTTTATTTACTCTCGAACTTGTTGTTTACTGGTCATAACTAAATGCCCCTGTTGATTGGGGCTAAATAATATTATATGATTAACTTTTATATTTATAGGCGGATATGACGTCAGATGCGAGTCATTCTGAGGTATTAAAACCTATAGGATAGCATGAACTAAGTATTTTAAACCATTGGTGTTTGTAGCATTTTGTTTTTTCCTTTGCACTCATATTTTAATGCATTTATAACATTGAATGGTTCCTATCATGCATTTTTATAGATCGATGTTTGAAGGGTTGCAAGAAATGGTATTCAAGGATTATTTGAATAAATCTAATGGAGATTAATAATAATAATAATAATATTTTCACCATAAATTGAATTATTAATCATTATTGAAATAGTTTAGATGATATCTTGTGAAATTAGAAAACGCAGTTAAAAAAAATCCCTTCAACATCTCAAAACTATCTTCATATAATCTGACAGATGATGTAAATAATCATTTTATTTTCAAAATATATATCACCTCATGCATAGCAGCACCTCAAAAATGTCATTTCTTCTTGCATAATATTTACTATTATGAAAATAACATCATTTACTTTCGTTTGATTTATGTAGCATATTGCTAAGAGCCCGGCGTAAAAATCTAATTAAAAGTTTCTTAATTGGGCCTTGGAATAATAATAAGCTTTTATAAACAATAAATAAATGAAGTAACTTGTTAAGCCATTGTTTTCTTTTTCTTTTATCCATTGATTTATCAGTAGTTAATAGAGATTCCATGATTATAAATACAGAATATCTTTATTGGTCAAGTAGTTTAGTATGTTGAGTTTATATATATATATATTAATATTCAACAATTATATCTACAGTTTTTTTATAAATTCGTTATGTATCTTAAGTGACGTCATTATTATGAAGCAGCTATGTATAAAATAGATGGACTAACTCTATTCATATGGCTAGTTCATATCCACAAACTTGCAATTAATAGAAAAATAAGAATTTGACAATTAAAGAATTGTGTACAAAAAGGGAAATAACTGACAAGATCTATTTCCATTTAAAGGAACAATTTAAGTACAATGGAAAATCTCTTTGAGAAAAGATAAAGACAACGTCTATCGCCTCATCTGGTGTTGTATTTATAAATAATTAAATAAGGAAGGACAGATAGGAGCATAGGGACGGAGTGAGGAGAGAGCTGTCCCCTACAAAATTTAAAAATATATTCGTAAGTTAGATTAATTATTTATTGTGATATTTAAAGGAATAACAGAATAAAAGGATATTAAATATGAATTCGAACAATTTAGAATTTGGGCCAATAGAGCCAAAATATATATATTGCATATAAGTTGAAACCTGTGTTAGCAGTCGCCTGTCTAAACTACCACCTGAATAAAACGACCACTTAAAGTTTCCTCGGAGAAAAGTAATATATATATATATATGACGACAAGAGACAGATTATATATATAATATAAATATGTATATATACAATGTGCTCTTGTGGTCACATTTCGAAAGGTTTTACTATATTTCATAGCCAAATAAAGTCTCTTTTAATTTAGCAATAATAGACACAATCTTTAAGATAAAGCATAAATATTTTATTAGATCAAATTTAAAGGAAAAACTGTTTAGAAGTGCCTCTGTATTTAATAGCTCTTATTACTAAAGTCTGATAATTATAAGTGACATGTCCTGTCTTTCGACCTTGTACGCTTACTTTCTATATCAATGATTGTGTACATTCTAGAAACTGTAAGGGGATTTAAAACATTAAATATGTATGACTCACTTACCTGAGTTTTTTATGTAGCATTACGTCATAAAAAGTCATTTTTATTCATATATCTATATGACACAACTGTTCCAATATAGATACACATTTTATTTAACATTTTTTGGAATGTAAGACAGTTTTGCAAAGATATATAACAAATATAACACCCCGCATAGATTTGATAGAGTTGTGTTGTATTTAAAATATGTGCATTTCAGAATATTGGCACTAGCGATAAATCACTTTGAGATTTTTTTTTCGGTTAAAAACATTTTATTCGGTTAACTGCAAAATTTAAAGGGAGCTCGATAGCCGTGCGGTTAAGGCGTGTTCACTCTCAATGTTGGGGGCGCAGGTTCGAATCCCGAGAGGGGATGGTCATTTTTGGTCTGCCTCATTGATAAGATCCTAGGTTGATAGACTAATTATAATGCTATAATGCTTATTTATATCCTATAGGATGCAATTCTATCGAACCATATAGGCAAAAAAAAAAAAAAAAAATTATACAGTGTAAAATAAAATACACTAAATTTTATATACAGAAACAGAGTAAAACTATTATGGGCAGTTGCGAAAATACATAAATGAACATTGTAGTTCATATAATCACATTGAGAGTTAAACACGCCTTAACGCACATTGTAATTTGATTATTGGTTGAGAGCTAAAATAAAAGAACCTTCAAACAGGTCTTTTATAAGCGTACATGACCCCCATCAAAATTCATACTTGAGGAGGAAACGCTTCCTAATGAGGAATGTATTCAAAAATGCAAATCATTGAGTTGCATTGAGACTCATGTCTATAAATAAGAATCTGATGTAATTTTGATATTTAAAAGGATGAAGGTTGTGAAGCTTAGACATATTTTTATTTAATGTTGTTGCAAAAATGTGTTAAAGAATGATGGCCGAACTATGATGACGTAGATGCTGCACCGTTTTATCTGTCATCAGATTCCCTTGGACATAAGATCAATCTACAAAAACGGGAACCTATTTTAATTGAGCACCGTTTATTGCTTTTTTATATCCGAAAAAACACCTATACCATACTTGGTATATTTATTGCATGTTGTTATGTATAGTGAAGCATCAGTAATCTTACTACTATTATTTTTAAGTCATCAAAAATCAATCTAGCAATAAACTTTTGATGACGTCAGCAGGAAGAAACTCATTACAAAATGTATTTCTTCCCGCTTGCCAGTGTGACGTCATAAAAATAACCAACAAGGGAAAGTCTCTTGACGATATGGAGGGTCCATGTTTGATCCGAATGAAATAAAACTTTGATATCATATCCGAAGTCTAGGAACTTTGGTCTTGTTTTACTCTGTTCTCTCAACTGTTTAAGGTGACCTTCATTTATTTTGTGCATTTTTTTAGATACAACACGAAGGTGCTCATAACATTATTATAAACTGTGTTGACTCTTCTACCCTCTCTGATGGCTAAAATAGCTCCTTTGTTGCTCTGGGTTTCCCATTCGTAGACTCTACCCTTCAGATAGTCCCACAGCAAGTGTGTAAGAGTCCGATATGCTCTGGGTTGAAGCGAAACCAGTCTCTTTATAGATTTGTATTAATCTACAAGATCATTGTTATCAATGAAGTGAAAGTTCCAGTTATTGAAGTTCTAAAAAATGATAAATACTTTTTGACCTAAAATACCCAAGCAATTGGATTATCTGGTGGGATGAAGTTTTTGGTCGAATCTCTACATTTATATTGACTTTAAAGCACAAAAATTATACACATAAAATATGTCACAACAAAGAAGTTGAAATGTAATTTATTATTTTGTACAAAGTTGTATTTTTGTCGAGTGCCGTTTGAATTATCACCTCCTGTTTGAACGGAACGCCGAAGTGATCTTGAATATTTTGCTGGTACGGCGTTTCGGACAGTTAGAGCTCAAATTTACTACTTAATATCTGATGTGTCCAGAGTATTCTTGTCGCTCAATTGAAAGAAAAATACAATGGACAAACTGGAATCACTGTTAATCTCAATAAATTTGTATATTTTTAGAAAAAAATATTTTATTGTTTTAACAAAACATCACTTTTTATAAATACTTTAATTTTTCCCGCTCAATTGAAACTTGCTTATAGATAAAAACATATCCTTTAGACGCTGCATTTGTTTTGAGAATGAAATACATACACTTTAAACTACATCTTTATATAGGATGCATTTAGATGTATATATATAGAGTATATATATATATATATATATATATATATATATATATATATTATATATATAGATATATATATATATACAATTCAGCATGTTATCATCCAGGTAGTAGTTTCTCAGTATGCGGTGTAGAAAGCAGTCAAGATGCATTTAGTATGATATAGGTAAATATAATATTTATGGGCATGCCTTGTGTGTATGATGTGGCTTAATAGATTTATGACTCAAGTTCTTACATCACTCCTTTAAAATAAGACCGAACATATTAATAAGCAGCAGTAATTACAACAAAGATACAAATATGTTAACTAAGCAAGACCTTGTCTTTGAAAAGAAGAAAAAACCCTGAACACTATATTACTGTACATTTAAAGAGACTTTTACCGTCTGATGGTATATTAAGTCCAGATGTGGTGAGTCCTTTGTGGGAGGTAAAATAAACTTTATTAGCTTCCTTATCGGATTCAAAGTTGCTGTCTTTTCATCGTTTACGTATTATACGTGAAAGTAGCGTCAAATTAAACTAGAGTAATTAAATTAACTCTTGATATGTTCCGTGGCTTATCAGGCATGTAAGCCATTTAACGTTAGAAAACTTACTTAGATAGTTGTTTCTAGTTAGTTCTAGGCTTAAGTGATTTTTAAACTGAGTTTCAAAACGCAAATGTATGTAGTTAAACGTAGGATATATTTTATACTTAATTACTAAGTCATTTAACGTTAGAATACCTTACACATACTCAGTTAGTTTGTTTCTATTAGTTCTAGGTTTAAGTGACTTTTAAATGAGTTTCATGTATGTGGTGTTGGGACTAATAATGACCCCCCCCCCTCCAAACGCATATGCAGTTAACGTAGGTATATATGTTTTTATACTGAATGGCTCTCTCCACTGGTACGACGAATAATTCAACGAATAGGTAAAACTGAATAGATATATTTATCATTTCTTAAATAAAAGCCGTGACTACAATATGAGACCTTCTAGTTCTTCATAATCCTGGAATATTTTTTAAACATAGTACATAGTTATAATTAATTCCGAATTGATTTTAATTTTCAATGTAAGGGAAGGACAAGCCTTGAAAACTTCTCTTGACATGGCATTTAAAATATTTATTCACGATGGTAATACTTTATTCCATTGAAGGATGCTTGCATGCTCTAATAGTACAATTCATAGTATTAATTATATATTGTTTAATCAAAATCTTTTATACAATTTATTATTAAAAAAAATAGATGTTCATGCATACTCTATATAGCATGTTTTCCATAAGAATCACAACAACTATTGATATTTCACAAGAGCTTTGTTCTAGGACGTGATATGTTAAATAAAAGGAACGAAAATCATTTTTTTACAATTTATTTCAGTTCTTAAAATTCCAACGAGTTCTTTAATCCCACAGAGCTTTATTGTTAAATGGTATCTGTAGGGGATGTAGAGAGTGGCAATTATTGAAGAGGAGTTGATGTCAGGGTTGCCCCACAGCACCTCTATTATTCGCCGCTGGACTAAAAGAACTCAGAGATAAACATCATTCAAAAATATGGAGGCTTTGGTGTGAGTTTGGAGATTCAAAACAAAATTAAGACATGTAGGTATGCGGATGACATAACGCTTTTCTTAGAAGCTAATATTGAAAAACAAATGTTAAAGCGCATTCAAGTTGTACTGAATTTCTTCAAAATATTTGGCCAAGGATCGGTTTACAAATAAACGTCAAAAAAACGGTTGCTCTGCTGATTAGAAAGTAGTTTCCAGACAAGGATTGTAGCTCCTTAGTTTAATAATAAAAGAAACCATGGATATATTAGGAATTACTTGGGACGTTATGGTCCTACAAATAATAAGGTCTACTCTTAAAAAACTTTGTGGACGGGGAAAATTCTCATAGGAGGAAATTTAATCTGCAAAAAGGATGACCTGTACAATTACGGGGTGGTTCCTGCTGTTTTGTATATATCTACAGCCGTTCCTTGGATCGCGGAGAAGGCACTACAGGAACAAAGCATCTGGCTAAATAATCTCTTTCATCGAATCTATTTAAAGGCTCTTAAAGTCCGAAATCAGATTTGAGGGGAGGGACTATCCTTGTATCTAGGATTATTCCCAAAATTTAAGGAAAATTTAATTGACCTCTCAAAAAAAAAAAAAAAACTAATTGGGAATAGAGGAAACATATCGCTTCTAGCCCGGCCTATAATGGATTATGTTAGGGACGGGCGCAACAAATAAATTCCTAGAACATTTTTCACCTCATTAGCTTTGATTCAGTGAATAATATGGAGAGGAATACCAAGTTTTTATAATTCCTCAACTATTAACATTATTCGCCAAAATAGAGGAAAAGAAGGTTCTTTTTTAAGAATTTAGACGACCAATTTTTTTTGTTGTTGAAAAGAATAGCCTTATCTCCATTATCCTCACAATACATGATCTCAGTATGACTCTATCTTCAAAGTCCGGCAATTTGTATTTAACTTCAAGGGCGGCAAAAGAGCACATAGTCCCCATTCCGTGGCATCTAAGATGTGTTCTCCTCTGATACGAAAGCGGAGGCAGAAAGAATTGTCGACAAATATTTAAAAGACTTGGATTTGAAGTTATCGGGAAGAGTAGAATTTTGAGTTCGATTTCCAAAATTTAGCCAATGAAAATGCTTCTCTGCTCAGTTCAAATATCCACGGGTTTTATTTATTTCAACGATCCATGTAAAGACGGTGGCAAAATTTATAACTCGATTGTTCATGCCTTTCGCGATGTCTGTCTGAAAATCGTGAGGACTTTATCAGCCTTAACATTAATCTAGTCGACGAAAAAAAATATATCCCCAATCTTTTTCGGTCTCACATCTAACCTGTGATCTGCGTCGGAGGAAAAACAAGAGCAATAGAGTTTGCTCTATAAAGTTTAGAAGTTACTTAGCGGAGCACCTTGCGTCGGGGAAAACTATCGAAACAGAGGAATGAGAGGTATTAAAATTTCCGCTGCTGCTCGTTATTCTGCATAGATATCAAGATTCCAGGACGTACTGATTCCCAGTGGAGGTTCGCAGGGAGACTTGGTTCGCTACTTCCCTCATTCTCGGACAAAACAGTGAATGACCTTAAAAAACTCTTACGTATTTATAGAGGTTTTGTTAGAAGACATTTGTGTGATAAATTTACATTTGAATTTTATTTGTCACTATGTAATTTTGTATCGTTTTACGCATTGATTTTTACGAATAAATATATTTTCCTTTTAATTATATATATATGGAAATATATATATATATATATATATCTATATATGTGTGATTATATGTAACTTTGCAAATAGAATAAGGTCGAAAAAATCCTTAGTAATTGCGATAAAAAGTGCATAAATCGACATTGTAGTCTAAAATTAATACTAACAAAAAATCAAATAAAAAGTAGTTAGAATGAGAAAATAAACTTGAGAAAAATATTCAAATGTTCAAATTTAGTCATGATATATATATATACTATATATATATATATATATATATTAATAATTCATATAGTTTTTAAATCTTTTAATGCTATAAGGCTTATTTACATCCAGTCGGATGGCAATTCTATAGAACCTTATATGCACAAAAAAATATCATTTAATTTATGACTTCGATGTTTTAAAAGTATATGGTCTTACAATATATATATATATGTTTTTTGAGTGTCCGGCCGGTGTCCCAATTTTTTAAATACCGGGCCAGGACATCAATATTTTTCGTTTGTCAGCAAAAAAAATTTCAGAAAGGAATTTTTAGAAAAAAAGTCATCAATTAATTTTTTTGGAGATTTTTTAAAAAAACACTTTCGGATATTCTTTTAAAAAAAATGTCGTCACTTTTTTGGAGATTATTTTCTAAAAAAGTGTCATCACTTTTTTTCGGAAATTATTTCTAAAAAGAAGTCGTTTCTTTTCTAAAAAACGTCATCACTTTTTTTGGAGATTCTTTTCTAAGAAAACTCATCACTTAAAAAAAACTATTTAAAAAACGTCGTCACTTATATGGGAAATTCTTAAAAAAAAAAAAAAAACGTCGCCACTTCAGAATGTCGAAGGAACGAATATATATATCAGTCCGGCCGGCAAAAAAAAGTGTCCCGGTCGTTTCCTGATATATATATATATATTATTATATGTATGTATATACAAATATATATATATATAACAAACTATAAAAATAAAACACCTTTTAACAAATAAAGAGATCATTTTTCTGTGACTGTAAGAATTGAAGGATATGATTTTCTCTCTTAGAACGCCTTTTGTCTTTTCTCAAGGACATGTCATGAGTCCTTTTAATAGGTCATTTCCATATTACCTTTATATATTATTTAAATAGGGTAACTTTGACTAAGTGTGTATACTCCGTTTTATCATCTCTGACAATTAAATAGATCCTCAAATGATGAACAAGACCTATGAAACTAGAGCTACTATACTTGCCGCAGCTGCCAGCTATACAGCTTTTAAATTGAAGATACCGTAGGAAAATATTACCAATTTAGAGCTCTCACCATCAAAAAATCAAATATCTCCGACAGTAGCGCTGCAACACCCAAAAAAAAAAATTCAAATAATCATAATCTTTAAAAAAAAAATAAGAATATACATAATGAGTTATTTTTATTGTTTTTGTTACTTCTTAGTATACTTTATTTGTGCATTGATATATTATTGTTTGATAATTATTTGATTGTATAATCTATGTCCTTACATGTTATTGCTCTTCACAGTTCTATTGTTGATTTTCAGCAAGCAATAATTTTAAAGTAACATATTTATTTATGCATGTTTTTACGCTATTGCTTGTCTGAAATATAGAGTAAAGAAAAAAAACGACCTAGAAAATGAAAGAAAATAAACTTGCAAACACCAATAAAGTTATTTCAAATCCATAAACATGACTGACATAATAGCCATTTGATACGAGAGATCCCCTTAGTCATTGTATCTCAAGAGTTTGTGACATATTTATTCATTTTGAATCATGATATAATAACAATGATTCCATAAAAGATATTTAACTTACAATTATTCAATGACTAAGATTTTATAAATAACTAAATAAGAAAGTTGGTTAACGAAGGCATGATTGGTAGCACTAAAGATAATCTATAAGGATAAGGATCAATTCGTGTTTTGAAAGGTTGCGTTGGTGATATTCGTCATGTTGCCATATAAATAAGATCTGAGTATAGAAGCTCAAGAGAAATTTATCATAGAGATAAAGACATAGAGGGCTTATTGGATTCTTCAGAGGAATACGTCATATTGCCAACATAAACAAATATTTCTATCTTTATGATCAACTTACGTTGACGTAGTACAAATTACTTTGTTTGTATTGGACACCAGAATACACCTGAACGATGTTTCTCTGCTATTGAAGTGAATAAGCTCTCTATATCCTTATATCTCTATGGAAATTCTACGTTATTATTTGTAATTAATAGATCACGTTGTTTCTATCTGGGTACGTTGGTCGTGGAGCGCTGGGCTTTATTTTATTACTGCAGACCTTCGAACCCCTGGAACTTTGGGGTCGTACTCGCTTCGCCGAAAAAGCCATCACAGTTCCCAGGTCGCCAATAAAAAAGACCTCCAACACAACAGGACACTGACCCTTATCTCCCTTTCTTTGCTATCTGGGCACGTTGAGATCTTTGTTTATATGGAAAAATGATAAATATCCACAACGTAAACTTTCATAAAAAAATGGGATCCTCAAACTTAGTATTGCCAAGTTGAGTATCGGAGTATTTGTTAGCTTTTCCATTGTTGGGGGGGGGGGGGGGGCAGAGAGTGTCATAAGGAACTAAAGAAAAAGTGAGACTTCATATTTTAAGTTATTTTTACATGTCATAAGGAGTGCGATGATACCATTCACACCGCCTATTTCATGATAAAAATATGTAGTCTCACTCTCTCTTTAATTCTTTCTGTCACTCACTTTCCTTATCAATGGAATACTAACATATACCCCGATATTCAGAGCATACAATCGTGACTTCCACCCTCTATATTCTCTATAGAGCTACTCAAGTAACATGGTGTATTTGAAAGTTGGTTAAAAAGGAAGTAAAAATATATATAGCACGCCTTTTATTATGTACAAAACTTTATAAAAAATTCATATAGCATTGCGGTTCACTATTCTTTATCGCCTGAGTACAACAAAAAAATTATGAAAGCTCAAAACTTTTTGGAATTTATACATATATGGTAAAAATTTGGGCTAGGGATTACTTATACCCGACCTGACATAGAAAGAGAAGAACAGCTGTCGATTAGAAAACATAGAGACATCTTTTTGTATCTCTCTGGCATCTATTTTATTTTATTATCCATTTAATCACAAACCTCTCCCTTTTTTATTATTCTTCATAAGCTGTTGCTATTATTATTTTTGCGTCATCAATAACAGCTTGAGTTTTTCTATTCTTGAGGAAGAACCCTGATATGAAGACTAAAATAACTCAACTTGTGTATTATGACGTAATAAACAAAAAAATAACAACATCTTTTAGTTCATTTCGTTAAAAATGTTATTAATAGGTTTGTTCCTATCGTCCACGAGTCTTGTGGAATAAGTAACTCCCGAGGGAACTCCGTATCAAAGTTGCTCCTCTTGAATTATTAATAATAAAAAGAAGGTAGAGGTTTGTGATTAATTTCATACAATAATAAAAAAGATGCCAGAGGGATACAAGAAAGATGTTTCTATGTTTTTCTAATCGACAGCTGTTTTTCTCTTCTATGTCAGGTTGGGGTTGAAGTAATCCCTTGTCAAAAGATATGGGGCTTTAAAATATACATATATATGACGTGTTAGCTCAAGGAAGTTTATAAATAAGACGATTAACGTAGTAGCATCAATAATGTGTAATTATCACATTTAATTAAGCAACTTTACAGCCAAGATAAAGGGGGGTTTCAACAAGAGCGGTTATATGTTGAAATGGAATAAAACAAGCTTTGTGTGAGGTGTTGACATAATTGTTTTTGTTTATTTATTGAAAGGCACATGATTGTCATTCATTGTGAAATATAAAATAATTCAAATCCCCTTCTTACGGTTAAACGGATCCGAGAGGCTCAACAATATGACAATACAAACTATGAGTTAGTATTGTGGCACATAGATCAAATTCCATGGATCTCTAGCTTGGTAGCCCTGAAGCATTAAATAAAGTAGCGTATTCTATTGATATTTTGTTGTTGATTTTGGATAAAATAATTTGATCTTTTCTCCGATCTGATAAAGTAACAGCTGAGCTCATAATATTGATAAACATAAATGACACGAATTAGGTCATCTTCCCATATATATTTTTGAATATGCTCTTAATTGTTTTTAATATATATATTTTTTAATATTTGCTTTTTATGACAATTCATCATTTAGGATTATTTAAAATTTAATTATCGTTTACCTTTTGCTATCCGTTTCGAGTTATCATGATTCGTTTACTACCATCATATGTCTAAATTGATCCATTTTTATATATTTTAATTTGTTATGTATTGTTCCTCATTTTCTATAATTTATGAAAAGTTTGAGCTCACGGAACATTATCGTGTAGCGCTCAATTGATTACACACAGCAAGCACTCTTCATTTCAGTGAGTTGGATAAAAAACCTTCCTATTACTGAAGGCGAACTTTCACATTCAACATTGGGAGATGAACACACCTATCTAACACAATATCTGTTTATTCTTATGTTAATTACTTACCTCTCTAATTTTCTAAAATATGACCTTTAATATGTTTTAAAAAGAAAGCCTTCAAAGGTGAGTTCTCTTCCTAATAAAAAAGTAATCAATGCATATTCCAGCATGGTGTAGTTAAATTAGACATAGAGAGATGTAATTTATGTTCAATGCGGATGACCACGATATAAAATTAAAGGAATGCGTAAAACTAGGTCAAAGGAAATCTCAAATACATACTTACATTTTGACCTATATTTGAGAAATATATTAGTTTATCCTTATTAGAGCCTATCCTTGCTCAGGTATATATACTATATATAATATATATATATATATTATATATATATATATATATATTATATATATATATATATATAAATATTATATATATATATTATATATATATATCATATATATATATATATATATATATATATATAACAATCAGAGACAGTAAATGAAAAAAATATATAGCCTTCCATTTCCTACAAAATCCAAGTACATATATTAATTTATATAAGATTAGTATGTATTAAATTTCAAATAATCTATAATAAAGTTATAAAAAATGATGTCCTTAATGTCTTTGGTATAAATTGTCTGATATTAAATGGATATGAAAGAAGTCACAGTGTAGATACATAATAAAATTATCTCTCTTTCCTAATCTATCCGTACGAATATCGATCGATACTGTAGATATATCAATAAAATCTACCGAATTACCGATATCGACGGTAGAAGGGTATATACCGAATACCGAACAGGCGGTTGCTTTTCTACCGAATCCCCGCTCTGATTATTATAATATATGATCTCGTCACTGATCTATCAATACTGGATGCAGAATATACCAAAGAAGGGGGGGATACTCAAAAATAGGCGGAAGCCATTTTATGTGTAGTTATGACGATTCTTAATCGTTCGAGTATATCAAAAAAGAAGGACGGTATCCAATTATATCTGGGCAATCCAATTTTATTCGAGCCCTCAACGGAATCGGAGCGATCAATAAAGAAATAATTGGAGAAAATTCCAAGTGCATGGAGTAATTGACTTAGATTACGTGATTAATTGGACGCCTCAGTGAAATTGAATTGACAACGTTAAAGGAAAATAATATGCTTTAGTGAAATGTAAAATTGCCTCTTAGAGGGACTCAAAGAGGTCAGAGTGCCCCTGATAGAGTCGAATAAAATATATTTTTAATATATTAAAAACATGTTCATATAATCAAGGAAAAATAACAAATAAAACAAAAAAAAACAAAACAAGAAACATTGCTAACTCAATCGAAACATTAAACATTAGTTTAAAAAAAAATACAACTTTAAGATATGTCTTGGTTAAAAATTCCCTTTACTTTCATGATCGTTTCTCGTTTATCCCGTCAGATTCGGATCATCGTGCCTCCGTTGTTCCCTCCAGGAGGGACAACTTCGGGTCTAACATTGACATGTGAGTTCAAGGGAGTTAGTTCTGGCTGCATATATAATAAAAAAATATATTGCTTAAAGAAAAAATATCTTACTAACGGCCAAAAAACAAACAAAATGGATTGATAAAATATCAGAAAAATTATCTTTTTATTTGTTATCTTTTTTAAGAGAGTTTACAACTTAAATATGGAGATAATATTTTACGATGTTGTACATACTATCTATTTCATTTGCGATTTCTATGTAATATTTTGGTGGAAATTATTTCATTTTTGTTTCAAAGAAGCAAATGCGACGCAATTTTTTTTACTAACATGTATCTATATCATCAACCTATTTAATAACAATAATTTTACTCATATTAGAAGAATCAGAAATGATAAAAATAACAACATCGTCATATCATTTCCATATTTAAGTGGTCATCCATCCTATAGAAGATAACACTCCTGATCTCTTCTAGCAAAGTCGTTCATTCTTCTGATAGAGATCATGATCGTAGTCACTCCTAGGAGAGGATACGATCGTGATCTCTACCAGGAGAGTCAACAACTCCACTGGATCTCCATCTCTACTGCGACATACATATTCTGTTGGCCTTCAATGCTAACTAACTGAAAACCGCTTTTATTAGTATATATACATTTTTGAAAAATGTTATCGGATCCTTGTAGACTCAAAGGAGATTAAATATGCATTTATACTAAAACGTAGCTGAATTGTTTTGATAAGGAAAAATAAATATATAGAAGTATAGCACCCGAAAGAGGGAACATTCTTAAGATATAAAAATAAGGTCACACCTTCAATCAATTGATAAAACAAATGTCAACTGACGGGGGCATGTCAACACTTATCATTTGAAAGAATAATATCTATTTTTCATATTCACAAAATTGATTTATCTCTTTCTTTTTAATTACAAATAAGACGGTAATTTAAAATATCGATTTTAAAAGCTTAGCAATTCACAAAGTATTGGTTTTATTTAAAAAAAATATTCAATTCAACAATGCAAATACTAAAATAATCCTTTAAAAGAATTTGATAGTGAAGTATTATAATTTTAAATGTAAAAACACCGTTTAGTCTAGAAATATGGATTTTATATGCATATATATATATACATATATATAAATATATATGTATATAAATATATATATATATAATATATTATTAGCAAAGTGATATAAGAAATCCGTTACCAGCAACTTGATCACTTCTTAAAGTCAAGATTGAACATCGTATGGAGATTAATACTTTATAGCACATATATTTAATTGGTTTATTTGGGTTAATATTATTGATATATATACATCATAACGATTAAAGATAAAATTTAAATTCGTGAAATGATGGGTTCCCTAAGGAAAAATTGCAAGAAACCAATGAGGAAAGGCATTAAAGATTTTAAACTATAACTGGCTCTTACTGCTTTCATGACATGAAAGCAGTATCCATTGAATGGAATATGAAGATCTCAGGGAAAAGAGTCGACAGCAATGCATCATAAACACTCATACTTCTATCATCGGCAAAATATGACGATTGTAAATGTCTTCTACATTTTCTGTATTCAGGAGTGAAAAGATTGATAAAGAGAGAGGAAGAGATAGAGAGAGAGTGGGAGAGAGTGAAACGCCTGTTAAGTTATTTGATGTCATCTTTATTTTATACGTTTCTAAGTAAAATAATATCTATTTATACTACAACGACATAGTCTTATTTATTATGTTTTTCTCTCTATAATCCCAACTACGACAGACCTTTAATTAAACAAAATACTCTTTTTTTTGAATAAGATTAATAGTAAAATTAAGAATGCTGTTAATAAAGTTTCTCTTCAATCTGAATAAACGTGAACAGCTCAGACCATAGTCTAATCAAACATTCATCTGGTCCTGAGAGAGAAGGTGTTTATTTAATTATATTGATAAGTTAGTTTTGGACATTCCAGTCAAGGGATATGTAAATGACATGGATCGAGGTCCATGAGAAATCAATTTAGTTTTTAACATGAAATTCGGATTAAATATTAGTGTCAAAGTGAAATTATGTCATATTGCATATTGTCAACTGCTTATATTGAATTACTATCCTTTCCTTTGAACGAATTGCATTCAAGATCAAATCAAAGAGTTTATATCTGTAGGTATGTTATCTACTCTCAAAAATTAAGATCATTTTTATTGTATATATATATATATATATAACGATTATTTGTTTATTCGCTCCTACAATCTTCAAAACTCTTGGGTATATCAACTGTCCTATGGATAAGTTTGAAGTGCCTAAAGCAGGGCTATTCAATTAGTTTTTCCAAGGGGGCCACATTGGAATTCCAAGAACTTGAGTGGGCCGCAAAATTGCCCGCGGCCACTTTTTTCAAATAAGTATATTATTATATTTTTATTATTTAACAGTTGTAGTATTACTATTAGATATTATTAGGCGATGGTTACTATGCTATTATTTTTTTTATTAGACCTATTTATATGACCTTTTTAGCTTTCAAAATTGAATGAGGCCTATAAAATGTACACAAAAAACTCTCTGTCCATCTCCTTTATTTAAAACAAAAAAAAATAGAACATTAACTCAACATTTCTCATGTTCATGAGCTGGCTGCTAAACAGAAACAGGCTATTTTAGCCACTGCGGCGTGGACTTAGTGAGAGAAGTGGCTTCTTGTTTTGCACAAGATCTCTGATGTTTGGCTCATAAGATGTCAAGCAATCATAAGGTACGGGTGAATTTTGTTGTTGTTAGGGAACACCGATATAACTGTTCTAATTGCATTCACGTGAGAAAAGCTCGATTCACAAGTGTATGTTGACCCAAACATGTTCTGTGCGCATCGGCGGCGTGGCCGCATCTGGCCCGCGGGCCGCCAATTGAATAGCCCTGGCCTAAAGTAATATATATCAAAGTAATATCTCGAAAAATCCCGGCGATGCCGGATAGCATTAGTTAATATTGAATATTCTTTTGTGTATTTCCTCGATGGAATTGCAGTATTTGTTAAAATAAGTCACTCGAACCTAGGATCTTATCAATGAGATTGACCAAAATTGACCTCTCATTCTCGAAAGTCGAAACCTGCCCCCCTCAACTTTAGAGTTGAACACGCTTTACACGCTGAGCTATCACACTTCCATATACAGTCGTCCCTCGCAAAGTCCGACGGCCCGATACTACACGACCACTGCGATATATGAGGGTCGCGATGTTGAATATATTGAAATTTAGAGAGATTTGAAATCCCCGGTGTTTAAACGAACCGCCATTTTGTATTGTTGTCGTACGTGCATCTGAATCCATGTACGCGGCTGGACCTTTTTTGGGGCCGCCATCATGCTTTTCGAAGTTTTTGTGTGAAAATTCTGCCATTAAGTTCATATGGGGACGTTTTGCCGTGAAAAAACAGTAGCCAAGGAGTCGTAGCGTAGTAAAAGAACTGCGAGATGTCGAGGGGCGAAGTAGTGAGGGCCCACTGTATATATATAGATTATTAATTTAAAGACTGTTTTAGAACAAAAAAACTAATGAGAAAAAGTTTTGAAGAAATTAAGGCATTTTATTCTATTAGTGCTACTAATTTATACTTCTTCTTTTGCATATATACAGAATTAACCCTTTCTATGTAATGTATTTTCCTAATTGTAGGTTCATTAAACAAATTCCATTACTTATTCTGAAGGTGAGAAACAAAGTTAATCAAAGTTTAAGGCCTCTAAAATGTACTCCAAGTTTTATTGTGGGCAGACCTTTATAGAAAATACTTTTTTCCTCAAGTACGAAGAATCTATAAGTAAGAAATAATCTTGAGAAGAAAATCTACAACAATCAATCATAATTGAAAAAGTTACTGGTTTTTTCGAACATTCAAGCAGTGTTTTTCCTCTCAAACTTTTAGATATTTTTCATTCTTCTCTATGAATCATAAAAGTACTTTTTTTAAGGGCTATGTATTTTCATTTCTTAAGATAGACGCTTGAAGAGAAAAATGGTTGAAAGTTGATGTAATTGCCTTGCAAAATTAATAGTTAATGGTCTTCATATAATTATTCCACAATGACTTAAATATATTTTTCTTGATAGATAGTATCCATATATTTTTTTAAATAAACAAACAACTAAAAATACATATATTGTATATTATCGTCGCTAATCGAACATGCTTTTATGAATAAAAGTTCAACACCATAATATCAAATAATTGATACATAATCTGTTAATTCTCTTAAAACATATATCACAAAAAACATCTAAAATGCTCGAATATTATAAAATAGAAACAAAATACAGTTGTAGGATGAGTAGATATTTAATTTTAAGAGTGCACAAAAGTACAATAAAATATTATTATGAGTATAGCACAAAAACATATTTAATTTTCATTGATCTCAATAAAATTAAATACCCATGATTGAATTATGTCTTTTATTATCAAATGCTTGGACTTAATAGTGAAAAATCGTCACTGAATATGCACTAAGATAAATTAAAAGTATTATATATATATATATATATTGTGTCCGAATTAATCCATCGGTCTAGGATCTTTATAATGAGTTGCATCGATATTGATCTTCCTCTCTCGGGAGAAGTCGAGCCCTCTGCCCTTAACATTGAAAGTCGAGCACACTTCCACTGAAGTTAATTCGTTCTCTTCTTAATTTACTGAATTTTAGAAAAATTGTAACGTAATTTTTTTTGATATAGCCGATAAACTTGACGTATTAATTTTATCTGTACACTCATTCCTGTTCTTCCATTTTTTAATTACAGAAATCAAGTGAACAAGCCTCTAAGCAGCACTCTGAATGGAAGCAAGTCAGCTGGCCAGAGGAAAGCCGCGTCGTTTCTTCTCAATCAGTCAACTCTGAATCCCAACATCATCATCAACGAGTCCTTCATGCTGATGACTTCGCTCTCCATCCCAAAGAAGTCAATCCCCTAGAGGAGAGACCATATGGTTGGATTAATCAAGTCGCAGATTCCAGCCATCATCTCGTGAGTGAAGCAGAGATGGAGCTTCAAAGGCGAGCCTTTGACGTGAAGCACGCCAATGACCGCTCTCGCTCCCGCTCAAGGTCAAATTTCATATCTGAGCGTGCAAGATCGTTTGAGCGGGCTCAGGCAAATGGCTCTGAGGCAACGGGTCATCATCCACCTCCCATCCACAATAGACGAAGAAGGTCCCCTTCGCTCCGTCGCTTCGACGGGGAATGGATTAATCCGACGGAGGCACGAGAGGTCGGTCAGAAGGGTCGCACGAGATGGGCCTCCGTTGGACGTCTGGATACTTCTTCCTGGGAAACGCGGATTCGACAAGAAAGTCCGGCGCCAGTTCCCCGCCGGAGCGGCATAGACGACGTCATTTCACAGGAGAGCCAACTCCACCCAGAGCTTCTCTGAAGGATGCCAAAGTGTCCGAGTGGATTCGAAAGTCCCAAGACTGTCTTGTGAACAATAGTGAAGTCGTAAGTACCAAAACGCAATTCTCCACGAGAAAAGTGAAAGTAATTGACATGTATTAAAAAGGTTTCATTATAATAATTCATCTAAATGCTTGATTAAGTTTATTTTGAGGATAGTTGCATTTTCTATGTTGTATAGTTCAAAAAAGTAAACTCTAACTAAACTTATAAGATGATCCAAATAATAAACTAAACTAAATGAAACTTACGGAAAATATTTATGGAATTTTATTTGAGCTGATCTTTAAAATTTTCTCTTAGAGTGAAGATTTTGCAAACAAATACTAAAAAGTAAGCATTTTAATTAAATCATTAAGAGGGCAAAAATGTGTAAACTTAATTTACAAGACAAACTAAATGATATATTTGCCCGTTTGGTTCGAGGGTAGTGCATTCGTGTTGGTAGAAATACGAATTATTGTATTAAAAGTAGACCATAGAATCTTTAGATATATTGACCAAAATTGGTTTTTTCTCTTCGGGACCTGAGCCTGCGTTCACGAAAAAGATAGTCGAGAACACTTTCACTGAGAGCTATTATTCATAATTGGAAGGGCTAAATTGGGTAAACCACAATATGCATGGCTTATGAAATATTTTTGGGGCATTTTCCAGAAAAAATACTATTTCCAAACTTTAATTTCTCGTTAATTTGTATGTACATCAAATACAAAACTAATTTGGAATCTAGAGATTGTACCAGCATATTGCACACAGTTATTTGAAAATAGCATTTATATTGAGGACATGTAAGGCAATTGAATGGTGAAAGAAATTAATTATAAGTTTACATCATAACTTTTGGGTCCATTGGGTACCCACTTAACTTTATTCAATTTTTTTAAACTTTCAAAAAATAATCGCTACGCACTAAGGTGAAATCAAATTTAAATAACGTGAAATAAGAATCACCCTCTATTTTTGCCTCTATTATTTATAATTTTAGAATATAAAATTTACTTTAATGTTTAAAAAATAACACTGGCAAAGAAAAAGAAATGACTGTTTTGGTTTTGAAAAATAAATAAAAACCACCAAGAAATGCCCATTAAGGTTCATTTTTTCATCAGTATGGCTGAGAAATGTATTTGTGCTACAATAAATACATCAAACGTACCACAAAAAAGCTGGAAATATTATGTCGTATTTTACTTACATAAATAATAATCTGTCTACATGTATTCAAAGCATGGCGAATGCCTAGGTACGGCTGTAAAGAAAGGGGAAAAAATGTCCAAGCCTTAAAGTATTTCAAAAATTCAAAGCCTTTGTTGCTCTGGTATTTGATGTCTCTTGGGCTCTGTTTTAAATACATTTTCCGAATTCATGTTTTCTTTTCTATCCTTTGTTTACACTTTACTGATTAATTTTCCCACACAAACAGTATTTATTGAGGCCTAACTTTTCTCTAATTGATGTACACATTTTAGAACGATGAGTGATGCTTTATTAAATCCCATTGAATGCGATTCCTGCACACCGTAGAGGCATAAAATATATAAAAATACTGTATTTAATACAATAAAATTGACTTAGTTTTATGGTGATTACATCAAGTCTAGTTCACCAGCCACAGCATAGAGATATAAAGATATAGAGAGCTGATTCCCTTCAATAGCAGAGAAACATCGTCGTTCAGCTGTCGCCATTGCCCAATGTAAACAAAGTAATCTACGTCATTGTAAGTTGATCATAGATATAGAAAGATTTGTTTATGTTCGACAATATGACGTACTTCTCTGAAGAATTCATAGATATAAAGATTTAGAGATCTTATTCCCCTCCAATAGTAGAGAAACATCGTTCAGCTGTCGCAATTGCCCAAACTAAACAAAGTAATTTGATTACGTCATCGTAAGCTGATCATAAAGATAGAAAGATTTGTTGTTATTGGGCAATATGACGTATTTCTCTGAAGAATCCAATAAGCTCTCTATGTATTTATATCTCTATGAGCCACAGGAGCAACAAGCTTTTCTTGCTTAACGTTCTACTGGATTATCTAATTTCTGTTTGCTAAAGTTTCGTTTGAGCACTGTATTTCGGAACTCAGCTATCAGTTATATGTTATACTAATTCAACAAAATTATAGAAAAAAATATATTGTCAGATTATTCAGAAACTGCTCTTCATTTACGCTTTTAAAAACTTATAATATTTCCTACAAATACTTAATCCTTTCTCTAAGAAATAAGTTTCCTTTTTATCCTCATAAATATCCTTAACTAGCAATTTAAAAAGAATATTCCTTCACGCAAGACAAAGGCTGTGTTTATGTTACTCTTCATAAAACATGGACTTTCTTCATTTAACAAACATCTTCTGACAAATTTAACTTTCTAAAAGTATCTTATCATTTGTCATAAACATGTCAGCAGGCTCATATATCTTATAAGAGTGGGCAGACCTTCACGCCCTCAGAGGACAGAAAATTCGTCCTTGGGATCATTGAGTTATTGCACTCTTCGTTAAGGAACTTAAAGAATTGTTTGTTTCTTAGAAAGCAATATAACTTGTATGAGTCAGCAAAGTTGGATAATATAGACATAGAATTGATTGTATAACTATTTAAATCTAATTAAAACTATTTTGAACAGCTTATCAAAAAGGATCGTATAACCATAAAAAATAGAAGAAATAGAAGCTATTATAAGTATTTAATATCTTACAAAGAAGAAACACTCCAAAGCAGCTGAATCAGAATTTATAATTATTTCTTAAGATTGAACTCATTTATGATAGGTGAAACGTTTTAAACAAATCATAGTTCGGAAAAAACTTGTCTTCATCTCTGGATTTATTTATTTCAATCGAACCTTACCCCCGAAAGAAGCTTATTTTCGTGTGTCCGATTGAATGAATGATTTAAAACAATAATAACATGTATCTGAAAGCCCTAAAAGGTAATCCAAAGTTTTTTACAGTAAAAATAAAATATCTAACTATCGGTGCAAAATTTGTCGAGAGCGATAGTTGGAAAAATATACTATCGGCGCCGATATATCGATCGACCTCTACAAGGAATCATATATTTCTTTGTTCTCTTTCGTTCTCTTTATGAACATATATTCTGCTGAGGGGCTTCATTGATTTGAAAATATTTTAAAAATATAAATCAACTAGCTTACCTCTTAGATTTTAATGCAAGAATGCATTGCCAATATTATTAAGGGTCCCCGTAGGTGAGATTTTTAAAACACTGAATGAAAAAAATCAGTATTAGCTATATTGATTTTCTCCTTTTATGAGACAACCTAATGCGAATAATGACCTTGATATTCCTGAGCCTCTTGGTTCATTGATCGACATGGACGCTTATATTGTTCTCGCAAAGTCATTCCAAAAAATATATTTTTTTCAGTTGGCAACTTTGTTTCTTTCTTTTTGTTTACAGCTTAATAGCCAAGTCGATCGTTTATTCAAAACACTGACATTCATTCATATATATTAAAATATCACAACTTTGGCATATTAAAAATACAATCAGCCGGTTCAAATAAATTATAGGGTAAATCGACCTGTTTTTTCTTCTTATTTATACCAGTAAAAGCTGCTTCTTTGAAATACATCATTTTGAAATGGGCCTTGATGGAGCCAAATCTCTTATTAGCAGTTGATGGGCCATTTTTTCCAAATATATAAGAACCTATACATTCTGAACACTCCATAGAAAATTATTTCCTCTCATACGTTCATACAGAAGAAACTAAAGTTATATTATATTTTTTGCCACATACAACAAGATTTAGGTATTGAGGTAAACAACCAGAGAAAGGAACTGAAAATGACATCAAAAAGATACATTCTTATCTCTGAGGTAGTGATGTTCACACAGTCACGCTTCAAGTGATGCCTTACTGCAGAGTGCCAACTGCTTTTTAAATCATTGCCGCTCCTTTTTTCTTTTAACCCATCACGTTCATAAAAAAACCTATGACATCTTTTAGCCAGAGGAAGGATTGTAGATTTGTAGGTTGCATTTTTAGCATGCCCGCAAAACTTCAGTTCAACCATCCCTTTCTTTCCTTTCGGACATTCGGATACGCCGCTTTGATATATTAAAATGTTAATACTAAGATGGATTGTAAATTCGGACATTAATGGAAGTCCACCGAATGTTGAAGGATTCGCCATAACCTAGTCGATAAGCACGATAAAGAGCATAAACGACACGACGTCTCATTCCCCTCAAAATCCCACTCATCTCCATTTAAAGAGGTCCATGAAAGAGTCTTTCTAGTCATGAGGAAGGGATATATAACAGGTATAAGTTATTTCTCCATTAATCTGATGTAAAATTCTGACTACGAGAATAGAATAGAAATATTATAAAGACATAGAGGGCTTATGGATTCGTCAGAGAAATACGTCATTTTGCCCAATATAAACAAATCTTTCTATCTCTATGATCAACTTACGATGAGGTAGATCAAATTAATTTGTTGATATTGGGCACAGGCGACAGCTGAACGACGATGTTTCTCTGCGATTGAAAGGAATAAACTTTCTATATCTTTATGACTACGAGTTGCAAGGATACCAACAGGTTCAACCCTTTTCCTCATCTTCATTCTGCGTGAGATGAGGGCCTAAATGCAACCAAATCCATATTCTTAGTTCTAGGTAAAGATGTACATCTCTGTATATGCAGCTTTATGAAAGACGCGTATATCAAAGGCGGGCGTCACTTATGACTTATGAAAATGAGTCCACGGGAAAACGAATGCCTGCCTATATTTGTGATATTTGTATTTGATGTACATAATTTATGGGTCGGGCTGTGCTTTGAGGATGCTTGCAGTGTCTTGCTCCTATGAAAAATTAAAAGCATAATCACTCCTGGAGGTCGTTGTGATTCTGTGCAAGAAGAAGGGGAAGGAAGGCTGCAATATTAATGAATAAAGTATAAAAGTTTTTTTATGTGTACCTGTTATAGGTATAGAGAACTTAAAATGTAAGTAAATTAAAGACTCTAATAAAAACTTTTAATTATTGAGGGATTTAAAAAAAAATATTCAAGTATATATATAGATATATATATATATACGTTAGTTAAGAATTTATTGCTGTTTTACCATAGTACATACATACAAATATTAAAAATATAAATAGATAAAAGCAAAAATATACATACAGCAAAATAACACGACCACACAAAGGGGTATATGTGCTACAACAGCAAAATGGATATTCAGTATTACATTATAGATATTATTTTATTATGTAGTTATTAAGCAATTAAAATAAGTTAAAATCAAAAATTTGTTGCATCTTTTTACATTTAATAATACGAAGATCTTCATCCTCTTCTTGCATGACTTGGTATCTCTCATATGAGAGCGATGGTCATCTGTTGATTAGGTGGTCAGCGCTTTGGGACTTTTCTATGCATATATTGCAAATACAATTTGTACTTTTCCACTTGCTCAGATTGGCCAGAAATGGTCTACGTAGGCTTTGAACAAGTAATTTCATATTGGGACGTGAAAGTTCGACAATCTTTTGTTTAGGAATATTCAACATACTATGAGTATGTTTCATTCCAAGATCCTCTTTGTATCTGTTGCACTTATGGAGGGATATTTGAAGCAAAAATAGTCTCTTATATATATATACATATTATATATATATATATAGATATATATATATATATATATATATATATATATATATATATATATATATATATATATATATATATATATAACTTCTATAACAATATTTGTTCTTTTCTTTTGTAAATTTTATTAGTAAAAAGCTATTTTCTTATTTTATTGTCTGAAACATTATCCCAATTAATTGAAGGTTTCCTTGACTGATAGTTTTATCATTAATCCTATTTATTTATCCTAGATTCAGCTCATAAAGAAAAAAAATCATTCAGCGTACAACACAGTGTGGCAATGCTATTTTTTTCTCCAACCTCTCCTCATTTTTATTGATGCTACAGTATTTTCTATCATTCCTTGAGCAGTCAAAGTATATGTCAATACCAAGTTGTTAAGGAGTATATGGAAGAACAAGCTACCCATTGACGTCATTATGAGCAATAAACGCAACTGAACTCCATGAAACGCTAATAAAGATTGACGTCACTAGAATTATTTGTATAAATTCCCTTTTTTGTCTTCCAAAGACAAAGTTGTTTTCTCATTCCCTCAGTGAGGCAGCCATTTTTTAATAATTTTACGTCATCAAAATGGTGCATCCAACTCGAGTTAATTTTCTCTATATAATTATTATTTATATCGGGGGGGGGGGGGGGTTCCTCCTTCAGCAAGGGTTGTCTTTATTTTTAAACTACTTATGTAGGGATAATTTATGGTTATTACGGCAAACTAACAAATAAATATTATTTTGTCAGTTGATAGCTCAATCTACTTTTGTGAAGTCTCCTAGTCAGAGTGATGCTCCATTTATTTTCAGTTATGATGACGCTTGATAAACAATCATTTTTTCCTTAAGTGTAAGGAGCTGCTATATCTACATAATAATATTAATCGATGTTTTTTGAGGAAATCACAAGGCTCATGAGAAGAGATAATTTGCGTCCTTAAGACTAATATTCATATCTCTTAGTTGATCTTCACATCGCAACATTTATAAGTGAAGTGATACTTTATTTCACCATGCCATCCACCTTTTTAAAATTCACTCCTTTTTATTCATCCAATCAGGTTTGCTGTCTTTTTTATATAAAAATATTAAACTAAGAAATTAAAATATATGAGTTGTCTTGTAAAAAACCGAAATCTAAATATCGAATTTGATGGTAAATGAATAGATATATGAATTTGTAGAGTGGATTTTAGGAAGGGAAATGCTGAAGCGTCGACAGTTGTCATTTTCATAATAAAATGAGAGGTCCAAACATGAGTGGATTTCCAAAAACTTATTTTAAGTCATGGTTTTTTAGATTTTGGCTATATTTTTCCTTTGGACTACTTAAGAAACCATATATTTACAAGCATTTTAATATTTGTAAGTGATTGTGTACTTCAATCTGTAGTGATAAGCAATATATATATATATATATCCATGGGCAAGTGTTATTTATAAAAGATCCTTACATGGGAGCGTGGTGAGCATAGCAAGTGTTGAGCACAAATAAAACTTCATCATAGACTCAACAGATTTCCCTAGCTTGAGTTCCTGCACGAAAATGCCACCAGCATCATCCTCATCATTTAATTAGTTGGCCCTTTCATCAATGTACAAATAACACACATACACCTTTTTCATATTCTTTAATTGCTTTCTCTAATTTAATTAACTCATCCATTAAAAACTTTCATTAGATAAGAGAGTCATTTCTTTTTTCTTACCAATTAGAGAAAGAAACAATACACATAAACAAGAACAAACTTAAGTATAAACCTTTGAGCAGAGATTTATTTTCTTCAAGGCCTTCTTGATGAACCTCTTGTATATGTTTTTTAGTGAAGGTATGCCATTGTCATACTAGCACACACTATTAAGCACGACAAAGAGATAAAGGAGGAAGATGATAAAATTTATCAAAAGCATTGCTTTGTAAGATTTTGGGTAAACTTCGGTATATGGCGGTAGAATAATAACTTATTATGGCATGAGGGTTGGAATAATAGAAAAGGAAACTTTTTTGTTACTAGAAGTCACTCTTTGTTTTGTATAAGAGCCTGAACATATATAGTAAGGTATGGAATACATGTTGAATATAATTATTAAGATAGTTTTTTTATTACGTCACACCTGCAAGCGAAATGTCCGTTCTCTTGGCAACATACCTTGTATTTCAAAATACTTTGATAGATAGTAGATCTCTGAGAAGTAATTGTAGAATCTAAAAAAAATGTTAATATAAAAAGACCATTTGGATGAATCCAGCTGGATGGAGACCGGTTTACCCAGATGGAAGTTATGGTGGAGCTTCCTGAGACTCCACACTCAAATGTGATTGGTTGTTAGAAAGTGTGTCTGAATTAATAAAGTTCATGAGGTTTCGCTTGTAATGAGTATTGATTTCCTTGAAAGACTGATTCCTTCATTTTTATCTCTCTCTCCAAAAACCTTCGACTCCCAATCTAGACTCCTCATAATTCTTTAATGTCTCATAAGTCTTTGAACTTTCCAAATTTTCATCTTCTGTTTCACGTTTCCTTGAAAACTTTTGAGTTCAGCTACATTCCGGTTTCCAATCATATTATAAATTTTAAATTTGGAGGCAATTTGAAAAGGGTATTTATTGTCCTAAAAATGGTTTTGGTTATAAGAATTTTAGAATGATAGCCCAATTAATTGTTTCAACGAACATAAAATTATAAAAATTAACTTGGCAAAAAACTCTTTCTGCAAAGTAAAATAAAAATACATATTTATTCATAGTGATTATCATATAAATATTTTAAAATTTTATTCTTGACTTTAAATGAATAACTATAGATTTGTTTCAATAAGTTCCGTCAGATTCACATGTGAAGGGAAAAGGAGTTTCTGTTGAATTCCTGTAACTCTTATAATTGCGTTTACCCTCCCCACTCTCTCTTGATGATTCATTTCTTTGGATATTTCACTACCGATACAATCTTCAATCGGTAGATTTGTGAAGAATGTATCGATTCGATAGGACACAAATTGTTAAAACCTACCGAGTCCTGAGGTAATCGCCATTTACTAACCATCATTAAGAAAATCAAAAGATTGAACTGTCTTAAACATTTGAATAAATAAATAATATTATTATTATAACAAATAGCGGGACGGAACGCTAAAAGTAAATATCTTACCTCCGTTTCAATGCTCTCTTCGTTTAGTGTTCCGTCCGCTGAACGATCTGCGGAACAATCTCAATTTCCCGCTCCGTTACAAGCCTGCTCCATATCTAATGCTAGACGTTTTCCTCATTCTTATTTAAAATTTAACAGCCAGTATAAATGACCGCCTCCACCTTCATCATAAGACAAACAGTAAAGATAACCTTCCTTTTACATTATATGTATAATGACACTTAACCCCACCTACTTAGTTTTAAAAGCTCTTTCGGGTCTCATGGGATTTAAAGTTTCGTATTATTATTATACACACTCATATATATATATACAATGATGCATAACTATGTAGTTTTTATATAAAGTCACACTTCATGTGCCTAAAAATAGATGTTCCAATCCATTGCCTGAGGGAGGCATAGACTATTATAAGAAGTTTCGATTTTCATCACACGAGGTCTCTGTAAGCGTACTCAAACTCAAGATCAAAGATAATGCTTATTTGTTTATCTGTTGACAAATGGAACATCACTCTGATTATCGAACATAGATATATGAAGAAAACAGTGCTATAAAATGCTAAAAAAATCATGTTTATTGGTACGAGAACAATAGATTTGTTATCCCTAACTATATGGTTTGACTGAGTTGTAGTATTTGTGAGGATACGAATAATCATACTATCATTAAAACTACTCAATTGAACCTAGAATACTTTTAATAAGGTTGATCGGTATGAGTCAAATCTGTGCCCTCATTAAGATATATAACCGATATTAGGGCCATAGGTCTCAAACATACATGCAATTTTGTCATAAAGAAAGCATAGTTAACTTCATACGTAGACTTCAAGGGGTAAGAAATATTAGTAACCTGTGGGGAATGGCACAGGAGGTCATTTCTGGGGGGGAGGTAGTCCTAAACTCCCCTTCATTTGTACATAACAAAAAGATATTGGATATTGTTAATTGGTCTCAAAGAATTATTATTTAATCCTTATTTTAAATCTTTTTCCATTCATCGACTATCAGGCTAAATACATTCTACAAAAAATGTATATGAAAAAATGTCTTATGAAAAATTGAACAAGAAGAGAAAAACAATGAAATACAAATAAACGGACAAAATACATGAGTAGGTAAGGATTTGAGTGGAATATTACACCAATATATTGTCTAAGCAATTAAGTAATTTAAAAATCCCTGTTAGCATAACAAGTGTTTTTGACAATATTTAAATCCATTCCGCTCAAATATTTATCCATGTATTTGACAGTATTTTCGCATTTTAATGAAATAATATACAGACAGATTGTCTAAACTATTTTTTTTTGTCAAAATCGACTTATAGGATTTTTTTGCCTACATGTTCAGATAGAATTTCATCCGACAGGATATATAAGTAAGCATTTGAGCATTAAAATTAGTCTATTGAACCTACATAGGATCTATCAATGAAATAGATAAAAAATGACCATCCCCTCTCGGGAGTATTCGAACCTGCGCCCTAACATTTAGAGTTGAACACGCCTTAACCCTCACGGCTATCGCACCCCTTAAATTTAATTTGCATTTAAAAATATTTGGTCCATGTTAAGGTGTATTAAACTAAAATTCTTGTGTATCTTTACATCATTTTGTAAATTAAAAATTCATCAAAAATGAATTTGAATATTGTTAATTAGATTCCGTATAAATTATATAACATTCTTCATAAAATTCTATATGAAATGCATATTTTTTCTTGGAAGAAACACAGAACCCATTAAACTGTAAAATATCCACTCATCCTGAATAATACTAAATTTGAGTAAGTTCGGAATATGGTCCAAAAACATTCACTTAGATCTCTAACTCACTCTAGGAAACACCTTTCAAAAACGTTAAATAAATAATAAAGTTGTTAAAAGCGCAAAGCAAATAAATATTTCACATATGAAAAAGGAAAAACGAGGCATATATATTACAATTTTACTACTAGCAAAATAATAATAATAAATATGATAAATGAGTTAACACATAAATATATATATATATATATATATATATATATATATATATGAATGTAAAAAGATTTACAAACATATATAAATCCATACACACACACACAAGCTTATTAGAAGCTCTATATATAGAGAAGAGTGTTTTCTCTCTCTATTCCGTCTATGCCTTTAAAAGGATTATATTTTCTTCATGAGAAATGGTGGGTTGCTCGGCTCTTTACTTAGATGCGGAGTAGGATACCTACGGAGAGCAAACAGGGGCTTTTTTCTATGATGTGATTGGTGGAAAGTACAGAAGAGTATTAAAAATATTTTGATTTAATGAAATAAAGCAATACTTTACTCGTGGCGTTTCAGGACTGAATATGAGTAATTCAGAGAGAAGAAATTCATCCTTCTGAACACTCAGTGTCTTTCTTCATTGATGTAGAAGACAGGCTATCGGGTGTCAATCCTTGAATGGACTCCTCTCATATGATTTATTGTTATTCATTGAATATAGCAATTCATAAGGCTTGGGAAGAAATAAATATTAGTTTTGTTTCATTGTATCTGAAGATATGAAAAGAAAAAAGAGAGTTGCTAAGAGTAGAAAATATATTTCTTAGTGAAGACAAAAAATCTTTCTACCTCTATGATCTACTTACGATGACGTAGTAGAAATTACATTGTTTATATTGGACACAAGCGACAGCTGAACGACGATGTTTCTCAGCTATTGAAGGGAACAAGCTCTCTATATCTTGATATCTCTATGGTAAAGACCCGTCATTCATAATTTTGTCCCTTGACAAAGGATTCTTTATAGAATATATATGGCAAGCTTGACACTTAGATCCTTAGGAGTGGGCTCCCGGAGTCTCTAAGAGTCCACAGATTTACCAATAAACATACTTTTTCTTTATTTTTGAGATGATTATCGACAGGGTGATGATCCATTTATAGACATGCATGAGCAAACAAAATAAGCATTTTCTTTGTGTTTTTGAGTATGTGCAGTTAATAAATAGGAAAATGACGGAGTTGAAGGATTCGTTATGCAAAGGATTCGTAATGGTATAGATATATATATATAAAACATATATAACGAAAATTATATTAAAGTTGTCCAAAGGCATGAAACAATAGATCAATTGACAAGACGTACAGAAAGAGAAAAACATAGAAAAACTACTTTGAACAAGGAAAAAGAGGAATTCATTCATCAAAATATATTTCCGATGATCATGAAAATAACATAGATGTGAGACACTTTAAAATTAATTATGCCAACTAGGGTAATGAATAACGAAAGCTATATGAGCAATTTTTGTGCAACTTTTATGTGTTAGTTACTAATCTGCGCTATAGCTATGTTTACTCTTGTGCAAAAAAACCGGTTTTTAATAAAAAATGATCTTTTAAACCAAAAGTAATTTTAATATCCAGATTATATAACATTTTTTTCTCATGCATCAAAACTAATTTTTGAAGAAGTTTTATAACGAACCGGAAGTAGCCCTAAGAATTTTCACCGGAGAAAAAAATATTACAGGACATTCTCGTTCATATCCAACTTCAACTCGTGACGAAAAAGGATTTGGCTTGTGGCAAATTAATTTTCTAAGACACACTCTACTACACAGTTCACAAGACCTTTTTATGAGTACTTTAATTTGTTTTTATAATAATGATTTTTTTTGACTTTTTATTGTTGACTTATTATAAATAAATAACTCAGCCATAATATTATTGTGAAAGTAACAAATATCCACTAATATTCATTCAACAACAGAGAACATCATTTGAAATTCTTAATTGGTTCCATCTTGAATAATCTAAAGAATGAACTAGGGATTAATTGATTTCTTGAGCACTCAGGAAATATGGGCTGAATTTTTTTTAGCTCCCTTCCTCCAAGTTACTTCTATATTGTTTCTTTTCTTCCAGAATCAATCACATCATACGGACTTTGAATCCTCAAGGACGAACATGGTAAGCCATAAAATAGGAATCCATATGTAAACCTCAATCCATTTCAATATTTTTTTTCTTAACAGACCCAAAGCACATCATCAAAGAAAGCAGAGTCAATGAGTCAACATGAGGAACATTTGCTTCGCATGGAAAAGGAAAAGCGTCGTCAGGAGTATGAGATTCGTCAACAGACAGAGGAGCTTCGACGCAAGGATGTGGAGGCAAAGAAGAAGGAGATGGAACTCAATCGTCGCAAGGAGGAACGGCAAAGAGCGGAGCAGGCTGCTGCGAAAAAGGCACAAGAAGATAAAGAATTGGAAAGGCAGGCTGTTGCCATGGCCATTCGTGAAAAGGAGGAACGCCAAAAGCAGAAATGGCAGCACAGAAAAAAGTGCAAGAAGAGGAGCGACAAAAGCAGGCACTGTTTGAGGCAAAGAAGCGAGAGGAATTAGAGAAGAAACGACTCTTTGAGGAAAGACAAAGAGCTGAATTAGCAGCACAAGAGGAGCAAAGACAACGTCAGGCATTACTTGAGGCTCGGAAACGCGAAGAATTGGAGAAACAGCGACTATTTGAGGAGCGTCAAAAAGCAGAGTTGGCGGCTGCTCAGAAAAAGGCTCAGGAAGAAGAGCGACTCAAAGCTTTGGAAGCTCGAAAGCAAGAGGAATCAGAGAGGCAAATCCGGTACGAAGAGCAGTTGAAGCAAAAACATATGGAGAAAGAGCGTCGAAAGGAGCAGAAACTGCTGTATGAACAGAGGATGAAAAAGGAACAAGAAGAGCAGGCTAGACTACAAACACTTCAGATGGAACAAAGACAAGAGCGAATCCATAAGCAACAACAAACCGAGCAAAATTTCAAATGTCAAGAAATAGAGACTGAGAGAACAATCCAGCTTACAGATCTGATCTCGAGAAGCAGCTTGAGGATCTTGAAAAGGAAGCAGATAGACAATTACAAACCATGCACTTGAAAAGGAGAGGAAAGCTCTGGAAAGGGAGAAGCGACGCCAGGCTGAAGCAATAGGCAAGGAAGTCAAAATGAAGCAAGAGCGAGACTCTCGTAGGTCTCGAACAAGACAACCTTCTAGAGAAGCTCGCTTTAACTCACAAGAGCGGCAGGAAATCCCAAGACCCATCACTCCCATCAATGTTAAGACCGGTCATGTTAGCATTAGGCGTCAGTTTTACAATGAGCGCTCAAAGTCAGTGGATCGAAATGAAGAAACAGAGCCAAGGCAACAGCGGTGTCATATGCAAAAGGATTGGAATCGAGTGCATCCTCATGGGGCACAAGAGGAATCTGATCCCCCTTCCCGTCCAAGCTCTTCCTTGGACAATCCTTGGGTGCAGTTCAAACACTCTGTCGACACGTGGAATCACTCTGGTCAAGAGGCAGACATCGTTCGCCCTAGTTCACGAATTCGTTCCACGAGCCATCATCGTGACTGGAAGCCGGTTGGAAGTGAGAGGCCTATTACGCCAACGAGATTCGAGTCCGTGTCTACGCATCAGGTTCAGGACACCATCAAGGACTGGGGACACGTCGTTCATACAGAAGACCACAGTGGAAGAAGCACGCCAGTTCCCTCAAGAGTAATAGGGGAAACCTTCGCAGACAGTAAGGTTGAGTCACGGGAAATGGAACTCAAAGAAAAATAGTGGAGAAGAAGCACCATGGAGAGCACCACAAAAGACGGTCCCTGAGCCGAATTTGAAGCTTGTCAATATATCTGTCACACGGAATGTCGCCAAGGAAAAAATAAAGATGAGTGTGGAAAAGAGTCACGAAATCTATCATTACAGAGCTACCCGATCTTCCACTTCAAACTCAGAGAGTCGTAGTTTCAAATGGAGTCTAAGGGGAGACATCATGTGAGTCGTCGCATGTGTCGAGAGAGCTTCCCTTACCAATTGCCACTGCAGACTCTTGGTTTAGCCGAGAAGGAAAGGGGATTGTGTCACAAAACAGCTCTGCCTCTACTCTTGCACATTTAGAGGGGCTTAAGTCACCAACAGAGACGGGAAAAACGCCTCTTCCAGTTCTAGCAGGATGGTACGACAAAAAGTCAGCTGCCGGGCAGCAACAAAACAACTTCTTCCTCTACCGTTCCGGACGTACAAAAGTATGAGAACGACGTGGATAAGCGTACTCGTGAGCTGGAGGAGCTTCGATCCATGAGGGCTGATCGAAACAAGCGGCTTCAGGATGCGTTTGAGCTTGGAGATCCCTATCCAGATACTGAGGACTCTGTCGTTAGTTACTCAGAAGATGGATATTCAGAAGAAGAGGAATCACAAAGGGGGCCATCTAAGCCTGCTCCATCTCGACGAATCGGGAATCTATTCGGGCGGTCCTCAGATCAGTGGAATGAGGAATCCAGTGGTCCTGCTCCTCCCAAAGGAATTCCAGCCGGGAGTTTATGAAGGCGCTCAATTCCTAATAAAACCATGTTTAGTGTATCTATTTTATGACTGGGATAACATTTTTTATAAAATACCAAAACTACATTTTATATACAAAATATCTAATTAAAATGAACTAATTTTAACACAATTTATTAATGTTTAATAAAACTCACCTCATCAGACTATATTTATTGCCAATTTCTATCAATTCAATATTTAATAGGATAACGATTGTTATTATTGAGTCTTGATATAACATATTTATGGATAATTCCGTACAAAGTTTGTGTAATGTCTCTAAAAGAATTGGTATTTATCAAGTATATTTTATCAGGTATCCGGACAATTCCCCCCTGGGCAAATACCCACCCGGAAAATCCCCCCTGGACAGTTATCTCTAAAATATAAATAAGGAAAGTATATCATAAAGTCTAACCTATACTAATTTGTAAAAAAAATCGTTGTCGATAACTCTAATTAGAGGATAGATTTCTAAACAAAGATAAGGCACATCAAAAGGAATATTTTCTTTGTTTCAAAATGCGCAGTATTTAGCCAATGATTTTGGATATTTTTCTGACGTTGAATTCCCATCTATATGAATAAAACATTCTTAACTAAAGCAACCTATATATGAATATACTTCTTCAACAATAATAAATTGTATCATAAAAAACAATACCCTTCCCTAGTACCTAGAATTCCAACCCTGGTAAATCCCTCCATATATGCATTAGTATACGTATACTTAGTAGTACTTATTTGTACATACATAATAGAAATAAAATTTGGTTTATCATTTTTTAAGAGAGTTGTGTTTTTACATATTTTACTATATATTTTCTAAAGTACACACATAGAGATAATCCAAAAACAATATCTACATATTTCTAAATGTTTTCAAAATGCAATATTCTGAGCCATAGCTCTTAAATAATCTAAAATTTCACGATTCTCATAATCTTTCAAAAGGTCAACAATTCGTTGATTACAATCGCGATATCTTGAAGAGGTGGAGGATGACCTGCAAGGTGTTGATGATGTCAATACAATCAATTTTCTTCATTTTTAAGAATTCAAGGACTTCCATAGAATTGGATGGCAGGAAGTAACTTGCGAGGAAAACCGACGATGCCATCCTTCCACATTATTGTTTGTCCGTGGCAGTCCTTCGTCCATTTGGTTGAAGGTATTCCACAAATTTATTGTAAATATGGGGCGACCACGGGAAGCATTTCTTCTATATCGACCAATGTAAGTGTCCTCGAAATAATCGAAGATTTCGTCAAAGTCGTATTAAACTTTTCTTTAATTTTATCTGCCAGCTCTTCAAAGGCAGTAATAACATCGTTTTCTGAAAAACCAAGGCAACAGAGCATTATATATGGCAAATTCTGGATCTTCCAAATATCGCTGCTGCAATCCTAGGTTCTTAACCTTTTTCCAAATATTTGAAGATAAATGGTAGAAACATCCTTTACTTTGATGTTAGGTTTCAAATGTCCAATGGCATTGATTGTCACTTTTTCAATCAACGAGCATAGTGTCCAGATTTTGATTGGAATTTTATCAAATAATTGATTGAAAATTTACGATACGTGACATCTGTTTATTCGGCAACAATCCATAAATGCAAGGGAAAATGGAATCATTCCGCTGGCATGAACTATATATAATAGAAAAAAAATATTGGGCACGTCTTGAAAGTTCCATCAGCGTACCAGTTCCTTGACTCACCCAGTAATTCTATGCCGATTAGCATCCGGTTGTTATCTCCATGCCCACTATCGTATAGTAAAAATTTTCCTTTGAATGAGTTTCTTGGAAAACTTGAGGTATAGAAATTAAATCTTGCTTATTCAAAGGATTTGGGGGCAGGTCATTTCTTTCCCTTGCTCTTCGGATAGTCCTTCTCATTGTTTCTATTTTGGGCATATTAGTAGCAACATCATCATTAATTAAAATCACCATAAGGTCTTCTTTGAAGAGGTGGATATACGTAACAAGAATAATAATGTGCATCACAATGAAGATTTTCTTTGTTTCAAAATGCGTAGTATTTATTTGATTTATTTGAGTTTTCATTTATTTCAAACAATGACATCTTGCAGTCAAATTTGACTTCAGGACGTAGAAATGGAGAGCTATCCATGGGGATTTGCCGGGTGGTAATTGTCCAGGGGGGAATTGTCTAGGGGGATTCACCGGGTGGTAATTGTCCAGGGGGTAATTGTGTCTGGGGGGGAATTGTCTAGGGGGGAATTGTCCGGGAATCATTTTATCAATGACTCTAAGCGTTGCACAGCCGAAAGAATGCTTGAAACACAATGTCAACTCTACAGGAACTTTACACACAATGTCAACATTTTTGGGCTTTGTTAAGTCGATACAACAATGAAGAGAACGAAAAGATTGTTGTTATTTCTTGAGCAGTTTGAATACTAAGGCATAAAGAGTACAACAATGGAGAAATGACCAAACTACTTATAAATGAGATGGTTCAGCAAGAACTCAAGTTTAAATGAATTTTTGTGAAAAGGAGTAACCATCACTATCATTTAGTTGGTAAAATTCTCCTTCGTTAGTATTAGTAAAATATTTTGATTAGTTGATAACAGGATCTGATAATTGCCAATCATTTACGCCCTGAAATTCAGGCCACATAATTGAATTAAAGCATATGGTACTATTGTTCCTTTGAAGAAGAAAAAAAAATGACTTACAAATAATATTCAATTTAGTTTTCGCTACATACATATATACAGGGCTTTGCCGGTAAATTGGGACTATTTTCAGGGTTAAATTTAAGTAACATCTGATTTGAATTTTGCGCCAATTTCTACACCATTGGAATCACTGACAATTTTCTTTCGTTTGACGCTACATGAGTTACTGTGGTGTGAGTGACAGCCATGAAGCAAGAGAAAAGGTCCGCCATCATCATTCTCGCCCGCGCCGGACGCACAGCTTCAGAGATCATCAAGGCCACCAAGCTCCCCAGGTCGAAAGTTTTCAGGGTCTAAAGGCCTTCAAGGAGAAGGGCAAGACGCAAGAGAAGGACCACAAGCAGAGAAGTGATGCCAAGAGGTCTCCTAGATTCTTGACTGGCCTGAAAAGATCAATTACGGCAAATCCGACAATTCCGTGACCACTCTCGCTAAGAACCGTAGTGTGCATGTCTCCACTATCTCAAAGGCCATTAATAACCTGGGTATGAAGTCGTATGTCCGGAGGACCAGAAATATCCTCACAGACAAGGTCAAGGCCATCAGGGCTGAGAGGTGCCCCAAGTTGTTGAACCATATCAAGATGCTTCTAAAGTGGTTGTTTTTGTGGAAGAGAAGAAGTTCGTTGTTGACGCCGAGATCAACAGGCAGAATTCCAGATTGATTGCCTTTGAACCCTTTACTGTCCCTCCTGTCCTCAAAACAAAAATCCGGCCAGTGTGATGGTCTTTGTTGCCTTGGCCAGCAACTGCAGCATCATGCCCTCCTTTTCCTTGAGGCCGGCCTCAAGATCAACACTGTGGAGTACGTGCACATTTTGGAGGAGGTTCTTTTCCCTTGAATGGATGAGAAGTTTGGTCTAGACAATGTGGTACTCATCCAGGACTCTGCACCATGCCATGGGTACAAGACCACACAGACCTTGTTGGCCCGGAAAGTTCCCATTTCGAAAAGGCTAAAAACTGGCCTAGTAATAACCTAGATTTGAACCTTCTTGATTATTTTCTCTGGGCGTCCTTCAAGAAAGGGTCAACAAACACTTTCATGGCAGCGTTGACCAGCTGAAAGCCTCCATCATCAAAAAATTCAAGAAAATCCCTGCCAGTGAAGTGGTGGCTGCTGCTCGGAGGTTCAGGGCCAGAATTGAACTGTTGTTGAGGCCAAAGGGGGCATATAGAATAATATCAATGTATGTAACCTTATTAAACTTCTGTTAAAATTTCATCCAAATAAATTAATTAATAACCTAATTACAGTCATTTTCGTTTTTGATTGAAACAGTCCCAATTTACCGGCAAAGCCCTATATATATACATATATATATATACATATATATATATATATATATATATATATATATATATATATATATATATATATATATATATATATATATATATATATATATATATATATATATATATATATATATATAGTGTTGTTCCCTAACGCGCGTGCGAGTAATATATAACTTAGTTATATTAATGCACAGTAACTAGAGAGAACAAACATATTAGATATTGCTTTCAAGTAATAGTAATATGTAATATGCTAGTACATATTACTTTCGGGAAAAAAATCTTCGACAGACATTTTTGATGAAATTAATGAACTTTGAATGTATGTGACGTCACCCAATGGACATAATCCTGCTTATTGATAAAATTAAAAATTTACCCTAATTTATAATATTATACACCCCAAGGCCTCGGGTCCCGCCTGCTGATATAGGCTTTTATTTAGGGTTGAAACCCACCGCCAACTCTGGTTATGTATAAAAGGAGTCCTTACTTTCAATCTCATACTCCCAAGCCCTCGGGTCCCGCCTGCCGTTATGGGCTATTTTTTAGGGTGAAACCCACCGCCAACTCTGGCTAGGTATAAAAGGAGTCCTTACTTTCAAACTCATAACAACCAAGCCCTCGGGTCCTGCCTGCTGATACAGACTTTTATTTAGGGTTGAAACCCACCGCCAACTCTGGTTAGGTATAAAAGGAGTCCTTACTTTCAGTATCATACACCCCAAGCCTTTGGGTCCCGCCTGCTGATATAGGCTTTTATTTAGGGTTGAAACCCACCGCCAACACTATTTACAAATGAGAGGAACCCAAATACACAATATCATACACCCCAAGCCTCGGGTTCCACCTGACGATATTGGCTATTATTTTGTGTTGAAACCTACCGCCAAACCCTATTATTCATTCAAATTCAGCTCAAGTCCTCGTGTCCACCTGTCGATTTAGTCTATTTTGCAGTTTGGTAAAACACCTTCTCCCTCCACTTTACTTCAAGATCAGTGGAAGGGCAACGAAATATTCTCAGCCAGTTCACTAGAGTTCTTGACCATTTCAATAAAACCGTTTCCATCCCCAAGAAAAAATAAATAGAACAAAATCATAAGAACAGAAACAGTGATTCAGAAGGTGAAGAGTTTTTTCGAAGATACCCCCAGTTGCCAACTCAGAAAAGCTTATCATCAAATTTCACCCACCATAACAGCGTTATGGAGGATCGTTAGACATGATCTTTATCATTACACTTCGGTTCAACCATTAACTGATTCCCTCAAACCTGAAAAAGGCAGTTTAGCCAGTAGATTCTGCAGTAAACTATCCAACACTGTCTATAGAATCATTTGGACTGAGGAGAAGTTCTTTAGCCTCCATCAAAAACACATTGAAAATACGAAGAACTGTGACAAATGGGAATCCTCGAAATATCTGCAAAACAAATGATAGGAATTATTTTAATGTAATGATCTTCGTTGCCATTATTAATGGAATGACAAGAATGTCCTGTCTTTAGGTTGTAAGGGGCATTTCCAGGAGCAACTTTTGTGAGGCTTCAGAAGATCTGCTTCTCACAGTATAGGCCAATAAATGTTTAATAATCATAAAAATCCATTCTATTCCTTTAAAATAATGTATCAAAGATTTAAGTACTTCGTATTCGCAATTTAAATTAAATTTCTGATGGAACACACTATATGTATCAAGCAGTATCAGTCAATAATATGAGCGACTAACTCAGGCAATACCTATATAACATAAACACCTCAGAACAAGTACGAATAAGACTCACAAGGCCCTTCAGATTTTGGTTATACAGGTTTGGCACATACAGTCAGCCTGACACATCACAAACCCTCCCCCCTCTCTCTGTATGTCAACATTTTTGTAAAATAAAAAAAACTTATGCTGATCTTCTCCCCAGTAAAGACAAAGGACTTGTGAGAACTACCAATATTTGTTTCCCCATGAGTAAACATTGGCATTGAGATATAAAGATATAGAGAGCTGATTCCCTCAATAGCAGAGAAACATCGTTCATCTGTATTCTGTGTGTTCAATATAAACAAAGTAATTTGTACTACGTCATTGTAGGCTGATCATAGAGATAGATTCTATCGCTATGATCAGCTTACGAGACGTAGTACAAATTACTTTTTTTTTCTTTTTTTTAAACTAACTTTTATTCCAGACAAGCAATTGTGTAAAATATACATAAATAAACATTATAGTTTAAAATTATTGCTTGCTGAAAATCAACCACATGGTGATCCACATAGAACTATGCACAGCAATAAACAAACACGGTAATACAATTAAATTCTCACAAAAATAACATACAAAGTACAAGTACACTATACTTAGAAGTAACATAAACAAATAAAATAATTAACATGTAAATTTTGATATTCTTTTTAAAGTTATTGATTATTTGTATTAAAAACTTTTTATGTTGCAGCGCTGTTGTTGGGAATTATTTGATCTGGTTGATGGCGAGCGTCCAATTGGTATTGTCTTCCTGTGGTATCTTCAATTTAAAAGCTGTATACCTGGCAGCTGCGGCCAGTATAATAGCTCTAATTTCATTTGGTTTTAATTCTGTGTAAGTTGATAGTCTTTTGGCAATCAGAGCTTTTGAATTTAGGATGGCGAATTCAATCGCCTTCGACTCCAGCGACGATTGTTTTTCCTGCCCGCCAAACCAACAGAAGAATGCAGAAGAATGGCTTGAATAATATTTCTTGTACCATTTTCCATTCCAGGAACGTTGATTTTTATAAAAGTTCTTAAGATGGAGATAGCCTGACAACCAGTAAAAGCATGTACGATATCATTGTATACCTTACCACAGTCTTTACACGGTCGAAAGAATTTTATACACCTCCCAGAAATCTGAAGCTGTGCAGTAAGTTTCCTACCATCTACTATATTTTTTAATGAGTCTAAAATTCTAAAACGCCATTTCTGGGAGAGATTAAGCTCTCTCATATATTCCAATAAAATTCCTTGTGCTTCGTTTTTTAAAATCGTAAAATTCATTTTAAGATGCCAAGGCATCGGAGATATAAAATTCTTAGCGGATCTGTTAAGGGGAAAATAAAATCTACCATCTTTAAAAACTGAATCTCTCCCAAGATCGTGAAAACAAAAAATATCTTCTCCAAGAGCCTTCTCTTCAAAAAAGCCGGAGGGAACAGGTTCCGAAAAAAGAATGGCTTTTTCTCATTTTGCAAAATGATATCCATCACGGAGTCGTTTTTAAAGATTGGATGAGCATTCCAGATTAATCTTTGTGCAGCCCCCCACTCTGGAGACAAGCAAGAGGTTTTGGCATTAGTTAAAACTGTCCCCATCATAAGTCTATTATAAAGAGGATTAGAAGCAGGGAGTCTCCTCCACTCCTGATGAGGTTTGAAAGACAGATCAATGAAAATCTTTACATATATTTTGGGGATTATTTTATATAAAAGGGCGATCCCACCCCCAAGAAGATTGCGGGGCCTTTTATGGTCTCTAAATAGGATCTGTGGAAGAGTTTATTGAGCCACTTTTCTTCCTCAGTGACGGCTTTTTCAGCAAATACAGAAGAAGCAACTGCCTTATATAGTACTAAAGGTACAACTTGTGAGTTGTAAGCGTCAATCCTCTTCTGTAAGTTCCAATTTCGCCAGACACTGATATTTTTGTAGATAGTGGCATTATTTTCCGCCAATTACTTTCATGCATTCCTTGTCTCTCCCAGACAATGCCAAGAATTTCCACTTTACTTTTGCAAATACAGTTCCCTACCCTTTTTCCTTCTTCCGGCTTCCAACACCCAATAGGCAAAACAAATGTTTATTTTCATTAATTTGAAGTCCGGATCTCTTTCCATATTTACGGAAGAAGTTCAAAATGACACTGACCCTCTTACACAGCTGAGATTCGGAATTTGCCTCAACAAACATTGTCACGTCATCTGCATAAGCATTAACTAGATGAAGTTCATCATAAAACTTGATCCCAAATCCTTTATATTTTTTATTTAACTGAAGTAAAAGATCCTCGATAGCCATGCAAATTACTTTGTTTATATTGGACACAAAATACAGACGACGGGAATAAGCTCTCTATATTTTTTTATCTCTATGGACATGGCAGTGTGAAATGAAAACAAACTTCTTAAAATAGTACAAAAAATATGAAATGCAAGACCAGAGGGATTGGGGTATATGATACTTAAAATTGGGGTCCCACATATGCCTACCTAGGTTGGCAATAGAGTTTGCACCCAAAAGAATCGGTGGGCGGGCCTGTAGGCTTAAGACCTACTTTCTCTGTTGTTGGGTCCCTCATATACACAAAAAAGTTTGCATTGGGTTTGGACCTAAAAGAATCCCTGCCTTAGATGGCAAGGACTGAGGGCTTTGGATTAATGAGAGTAATAAATACGGATATTTTATCCCAGTCAGGCTTAGGCAAAAATTTGCAAATATTAATAGGGTCCTTCTCATTCCCAAAAAAGGTTTTGACACCCAAAAATAGACTAAATCGACAGGTGGGCACGAGGACTTGGGCTGAATTTGAATGAATAATAGGGTTTGGCGGTAGGTTTCAACACAAAATAATAGCCTATATCGTCAGGCGGAACCCGAGGGATTGGGGTGTATGATATTGTGTATTTGGGTTCCTCTCATTTGTAATTAGTGTTGGCGGTGGGTTTCAACCCTAGATAAAAGCCTATATCAGCAGGCGGGACCCGAGGCTTTGGGGTGTATGATACTGAAAGTAAGGACTCCTTTTATACCTAACCAGAGCGGTGGTGGGGTTCAACCCTAAATAAAAGTCTATATCAGCAGGCAGGACCCGAGGGCTTGGGGTGTATGAGTTTGAAAGTAAGGACTCCTTTTATACCTAGCCAGAGTTGGCGGTGGGTTTTCAACCCTAAATAATAGCCAATAACGGCACACGGGACCCGAGGGCTTGGGGAGTATGAGATTGAAAGTAAGGACTTCTTTTATACCTAACCAGAGTTGGCGTGGGTTTAAACCCTAAATAAAAGCCTATATCAGCAGCGGGACCCGAGGGCTTGGGGTATATGAGATTGAAAGTAAGGACTCCTTTTATACCTAGCCAGAATTGGCGGTGGGTTGCAACCCTAAATAAAAGTCTATTTCAGCAGGCAGGACCCGAGGGCTTGGGGTATATGAGCTTGAAAGTAAGGACTCCTTTTATACCTAGCCAGAATTGGCGGTGGGTTGCAACCTAAATAAAAGCCTATTTCAGCAGGCGGGACCCGAGAGCTTGGGCCGTATAATGTTGTAAATTAGGGTTCCTCTCATTCTTAATTAGGGTTGGCGGTGGGTTGCAAAAGCCTCAATCGACATGCGGGGCCCGAGGGCTTGTGTTGGATAATTAAACCTTTGCCTCTCATAATGTCAAAAATCATTTATTTAGTCTTAGAATTCACCGACTTTATAATGTTGAGCTATGTGCTCACTTTATAATATTGCATTAACATATATAGGATTATTATAAAATGCTAACTAGGTTTGGTGAGGATTTTTAAAATTCTGTTTGAATTGACTTTACTTATTGTTTCGGAATGCTCTAAAAAGTAGTATATTACTCAAAGTAGTATATTTCTTTTGAGAAGTAATAACTAATATTTAAAAAAATATAATACGCAGTAAAAAGTAGTATATTACATACTACTTTCAAAGTAAAATTCGACCAACATATATATATGCTTCTACAAGGCCCACTCATGCATAGTTGATATTAAGTTGGTCTTATTATATACAAATACATAAGCGTCATTGTCATCTCGGTATGAGAAACCTGTTGATGCTCCATCTGTCGGGCCAATTTGTATACTTTCCTCTACAAAAATACATATTTTACCAGTGGATGCCATTAATTACAATTATTATAGCATTACCCTCTTCTATTCTCAAAACTACTTTGCTTGCCTCATTCACCCAGGGGAGCAGTCATTTTTAAATTGTTTTAATTGAATTGAAAACAATAGTCTTGATTGAACGGACGGGTTGATTAAAATATCTATAATGCCTTTTTATAGATATAATAGAGGAGAGTAACGTCAAGCTTCCTCACAGGTTCATCTTCGTTGAGATGTAACTATGATGAAAAAGAGACTGTAGCCATTTGTCATCGTTGAGGAAAGCTTTTCTACCACCAAAGGTGACGAAGTTGCTCTGTACAGAACCCATGGAATTATTTTATTGATGTAGAGGTCACTCTTTTTTGAATATTTTTTCTTCTCTGTTAAGTATACATATTTGCCCGTGGTATAGATGTTGGAAATTATTAACACTCAACTTCTTTTACCAATTTTTCGTGGGGTCTTCATTTTTCTTCCTAAGGAGCTAAATTCATCATATTAGAAAGTCAAGAAAGGTGCTCTTCTCCCTGTACTACTTATATAAACTTGGAGGTGGGGAAAAGATTGCTTCACTTATATCATCAATCAATTTCCCGGAAAAAAATACCTTTATGCGTAAGAGGCATAGAAATTTTAATTTAAATATTCTAGAAATAAATAAAATTGATGTACTACATCAAGGCAACAGCTGAGCGATCTATCTTTTGATGTAACAACGCAATATTGGTAAATCTAAATGATGTGCTTACGATATATATATATATATATATAGGGTTTATTGGCAAGGAGTTTTGCTTCTCACTAAAGTGCAATTATGACCTGTTGATGTTTCAAATCCTTACCATGGTGTTACATATAACTATAACTTATCAACAGCGAGAGCTGTATATAAATATATATATATTATGTAATAATAGCTGTAATATAGAGTATATTACTGAATAGGGAGCCATTCCAAAACATCATTCTACTATAATGACGTCATTAAAGGCATGATAGAAAACAGGAAAAGGCATTTAATTTTTCACATACTTAATAAAAGTGCTAGATGAAGAAAACGTTTTAATTAGTGACTCGTCGTATAAAATATATATAAAATGCTAAAGAAAGGATTTGACATGATTTTTTAACTCATTTATTCCTATTACCTTAAAAATATTTACATGTGGAGTGAAATAACAATCAATAAAATAGTGGCAAGCAAAATTTAAAAAAATAAGGATACAAATGTGTAGATAATATTTGTTATCGTTTATCCCGTCAGATCCGGAGGCCTCTGTCATGTTTTAGTGCCTTCAGGAGGGAAAGTTTCCGGTCCAATGGTTTCTCATTTTTGATCTTGCTGAATAAATATGTAAGCATGTCATTTTCTTTATTTTCTAGTGACTTTGCACTATTAGTCAACTATATTTTAGTTTTCAACGTGAACTTTGCAATTAATGTATGGCTTTGCTGATATTGATCTTTTTTATCGTTTCATGCTTATTTAGTCCTAGGTATAACTTTACCATTATGATTACTAAGCCCAAGCAGCCTACCCATCCATCCCCCTCCCCCATTCCATAGAATGAAACCTTTTCATAAAGTTAGATATAAATTTGATTATAAGCCCTAATTAAAAAGTTTAGTACGAACTTTATAAGTATTATGGCTGTAGAGAAAAATAGTATGATGTACACACCAATGGAATGCCATATAACCTTCTATGAATTAATTCGCACTTTTCCAAACTTTTTTTTACAAAAATCCCACAATCAAAAAGTTATATGACTAAATCATCAATATTATTATAATTAATTTCTTAAAATTATTATAACGAAAACCTGAACATATATAGTTACATATTAATGTACATATAACTCTCTACTTATAAATTTGACATGATTTAGTATACCAAATATTAAAGCTGGTTAACCAAGCTTTCATTTGATATGTTTGGTGTTCTTAAAATCGCTTCTTCAAGAGATATAAGCAAATACATTTTTGCACGTACTCTCCCCCAAAAATTGATCTTTTGATATGAGAATGATACGATTACCATGTGGTAACTGCGTTGTGTTACCTGGATAGAAAGAAAAAAGGAAGGGAGAGAAGTGAGGCAAAATACTTTCTCCCTTCTCTTTCTATTTTGGTATACTAAATCATGTCAATTTAATAAGTAGAGAGTTATATGTACATTAAAAAAACCTATCTCGAGTACAAAATGACGCATATAATGGATTATAAATGCGTCAGAGACAAAGTAAAATTTTGAGAGGATACCTTGACGCAAATCTAAGAAACACATTTATTTTTATTTTTTCATAATCGATTTCTTATAGTCAATACAGGCTCTGAATCGTATGATGTAAACTCAGATTGTACTGAATTCTGAATTGATAGAATGCAACCAAGGTCATTTTTGGATTATCATCTAAAGGTTTACTAAGCTTAAAAGTATTATTTTACTCTGAGCGAACAAGTCATCTTCTACAGGCGGGTGAAGTTAATTGATAAAAAAAGCTATAAAATATGCTAACAATACACACTCCATTTTTTTCTTTGTTTTTACTAAAAACTTGGTTTTATTAAAAAACATCAAACATACGTCTGGTAGTAAATTAGATTTCCTTTAAATTAATAATTATTATTGAAGTCTGTAACGTCCACCATTTTGAAGAAATTTGCAGAAAACTATATTTTTACTAAGTTTTTTAAAACTTGGACCTCGTTGCGCGACCTAGTAATGTTGACCGATTTTGTTCAAACTTTGTATGTCGTCTTCTTTTTTCACCAAGAAACAGAAAATCCCCTTTGTTGCTAACATTTCAAACATTTGAAAAATAAGAACACCCTAATATATATATATATAAACATAACAACAATATAATTGGAAGTTAGTTAAATTATAATTTTATTTATTTTAAAAATATATAAATACAAATTATGAAATTATATTGTTGTTATGTTTTTATATATTTAAATGTCTTTTTTAGTTATAATTTATAATATTCCATGTTTTATTTTGGGCCTTTTAGCCTTTGTTTAAAGATCCCTTTTTGATGAAAATGTTTAATTAAATATATTCTTTAAGTGTAATCTCTAAATCAAAAAAGTTTTATTCATAACAATATGTATACCCAGGTTTCTTTATTATAGTTAACGAAGTTTAATTATAATAATATCGGAATAGTTATCTTGTTTGATACATGTTGTAGATAATAAATGAAATTAAAACATTAGAAATATATATTGAAGGTTTACATTATTAAAAAACATATTGTAATGAAATACATTATCGAGTAAGTTATTTAAACTAGTAGGATAATGGAATACCTAACATATAAATATATACAGCTGAGGCAAATAATTGCGTGAGGGGTTACATCGATATTTTTATAGGGAGTCTTTTTGAATATCTCATACCTTAGAGATAAGAATGAAATTTTAGTAGAACAAAACATGATTGTTCGAAATAAAATTTTGTTGGGGCAAATAAAATTTGGTGTATCCAACTTGATATTGGTGTTTTTTTTTCTTCAAGATCACAGAAAGTTATTTTGATGGAACTTATTCTTAGGAACTCTGAACCCATGGATCGGCTCGTGATTGGAAACCCAGCCCATAGCGGATTATTACTATCTTTTCAAACAGATATATCTTCCTATGTCTATAAATCCATATATATTAATCAATTATACGACTAATCCGATATAATGTTGATTGAAATACCTCTCTTGAATGAAAAACCCCAATAGATGTACTCCGTTTCAGTTGACTTAAGAATGGACCTCATTTATATATATATATATATATTATACATATATATTATATATATATATATATATATATATATATATATATATATATATATATATATATATATATATATTATTATATATATATATATATATATACATATTAAGTATTTAGAAATATTCATTTTTTGCCTCTAATAATTAATCTACATTTAAATGTTGTGTTGTCATATAGAAAATACACGTAGATAAATATACGCCTCGATCCTAAAGAGTTCAAGAAGTTGAAACGTCAATCTAAGGATCTACATATGTGTTAAAAAGTTTTTTCAACCATGACGAATCTCTCGCAAGAAATATATGATATATGATTTTTATATCTATAATATATTTTCTTTCAATTTTTTTTAAATATATATTTATTATTCTAAAAAAATATAGTGAAATACACAATACATAGAAAACAAATATATAAATATAAAAATCTAAAGACAGTTACGTTCAATTTTTATGCTTTTACAGTGTGATACTTCCCTCCCTCAACGAGGTGGCCGCCAAGGCAGTGGCCCTGGAGACCTGGAAATGTTTTTACTCCAACGACGGTGGCGGCGGTGCCAGGAACCCGGTTGGTGACTTCGTCTTCCCCATCCCGAGGAGGCCCATGAGGTCCACCACTCCAGTAGCGTATCCACTCGGAGAGAGACGGCTACCTTTGCTTGTCATGCAATATCAGTGTGGAACAGGAATAAGGCTTTAAGGTCGGCCACGACCCTTCACGCTGCCAGGACCGCAGCTAGGGCCATTGGTCGCAGCGTGCCCCCATAATCCACGCTATATTTTATTTTATTTGTTCTTAGTTTTTTCTTTTAAACATATTTTTTTACTGTTTTTATTTATATATTTATTTTAGACTAGTTACAAATGTAACTAATATGCCCTATGGCAAAATATAATTGATTACACACACTCCATCAAATAATTCAAACCCCAGAGTAAATATAAGAAAAAGAAACCAAAAATGTAGCCATTTCACAGAAGAAAAAATATATTTCTTTATAGATTGATCCATAAACAATATTATATAATATATTTCTGTCTTTCCAAAAGAATGCCAACTATGAAAACCTATCAATATAAAGCAATTTCATGCACTAAGCCAAAAGGCCTCCTATCTACATGACGTATACGCTATATATTAGTTAAGAATTCCTTTGGAAATTATTTATTTTGTTGGATAGAATGTTTTTATACATACTCCAAAGGGAAGAATGTACATATATTTTTTTTTGTCGTCAAAAGTGGATATATTGAAGAGCATTTCTTTCATAGATAAAATATGATACCAATGATCACTTTTGGGAGTGAAGAGATTATTGAGAGGAATTGAACTATTTTAGGAATACAACCACCGTTATAAACTATAAACAAATCATAGATGAGGTTTGAGTCAAGCATTTGTTAGATAATATTTTGTATCTTATGTTTATTTGCCTATTTCGTTTCATAGAATTGCAGCATCCGTTTGGATCCGAATTAACATACTAGCGTTTCAATTAGTCTACCAAACCTAGGACTTTTTGGACCTAGAATTTCATCCCTCAATAGCAGGGAAACATCGTTGTTCAGCTATCACCATTGCCCACTAAACAAAGTAATTTGTACTACGTCATCGTAAGCTGATCATAGAGATAGAAAGATTTGTTTTTATTGGGCAATACGACGTATTTCTCTGAATAATCCAATAAGCTCTCTATGTCTTAATATCTCTATGACACTAGTGCCTAAAGCACTATTGCATGCCACCAAGGAAGCGCTTTTTATTATTTAACAAATATAACAAAGTCTCAGGAGGTCAGTAGAGGAGTAAAAGTTGTATAAATCCAGTGATGTCATTGTATTGTATGAATCATTTTTTTAAAGACAATAACAATCGATTACATCACTGGATATTTATCCTAATTTACTTTATCAATGAAAAATAACTTATATGTTGGTTTGAAAATATATGATGATCGTCATTAACGTCAAAAATCTTTGTTTATGAAGACTTTCATTTCAGATGTATAGTATTCCTTGTCAGAGCCTTCTGACGTCACACCAATTGCTTTAGATACCCGTTATAAATAGAGTGAAGGATACACTTTAATTCATTCTTAAGATACTCTAAATATATCATGTATATAACTAAAAAAGCCATGATGGATTTAAAAAATAGGCTGTGGTATTTCACTAATGGGGAAGGTTAGTTTCTTCTAATGAGCCTCAGGCTTCATTATAACCGCTCTCCTTTTATTCATATATACACTTATATCAAAGCACTTAAAAAGGTATCTATGGGGTACTCTTTTTGTTAAAAACCATTAGCTCTTTTCAATTATGAGGTCCATACAAACAAAGAGTTGAAAGTAAGTCATGGATTCAATTAGTGCAAAGAGTTCTTACAAAGAAGACATTAAAAAAGCTTAATGATGACCTTGTACAAGTGTTTCTAAGATAGGCCTTCATATACAATAAAAAAGACATGCTTTCATATCAATGTTGGGCGTATTGAGCTGCCAATTTAACTAAGAGATATGCTAAATGCTTTAAAAAATAGTGAGATTGGAGATCTGTTAATCGAATCTTGGCTACTATATTAGCCCCAAAACGACAAGCCATTCTCTATATACCATATCGATCATTCTCTGTATATTGCTTACCATAAAGCTTTGACTAATCGATAGAAGATGTCGTTAAAAAATATATTTTGATTATTTTCTTCGTACTAATAAAAGTTAAATAAATATGTTGTACCTTGTTAACAAAAAAACCCAACAAGTAACAGCTTGCTAATTGTCTTCACAGTTGTAGAGTTGGAGATCCTTTATGCGATTATATAATAAAGTTTCTATCAGATTTAAAATAATATTGAGTTTTGATATCATGAAGTAAGTGAAAAAAATAATAATCCAATAGTGACAAGGCTCCTACGAGAGTAATTCATTTCCATAATAATAAATATTGGAGAGAATAATGTGTTTTTATAACTTCGTTACATTGCTTTTTGTTCTTTCATTAATCTGTTGTCAGCTGTTGTTATGTCATTAATTTATTTTAATGTCTGCAGGTTAGTATTTAAAATGCATATCTCAGTCAAGATGAAAGTCAATGTTTGAGTCGGAGATGTAGAATGTTATTAGACTAATTAAATTATTTCGAACGTGAGATAAACCCCCTGCTTTATATATATATATATATATATATATATATATATATATATATATATTAGGGCTGTTCTTATTTTTCAAATGTTTGAAATGTTAGCAACATTGTGGATTTTCTGTTTCTTGGTGATAAAAGAAGACGACATACAAAGTTGGAACAAAATCGGTCAACATTACGAGGTCGCACAACGAGGTCAAAGTTTTAAAAATTTAGTAAAAATATAGTTTTCCGCAAATTTCTTCAAAATGGTACGTTACAGACTTCAACAATAATTATTAGTTTGAAGGAAATCTAATTTACTACCAGACGTATGTTTGATGTTTTTAATAAAACAAAGTTTTCAGTAAAAACAAAGAAAAAATGGAGTGTGTAATGTTATAATTTTCATAGCTTTTTTGTATCAATTAACTTCACTCGCCTGTAGAAGATGACTTGTTCGCTTCAGAGTAAAATAGTAATTTTAAGTTTAGTAAACCTTTGAATGATAAATCCAAAAATGACCTTGGTTGCATTCTATCAATTCAGAATTCAGTACAATCTGAGTTTACATCATATGATTCAGAGCCTGTATTGACCTATAAGAAATCGATTATGAAAAAAATAAATAATAATGTGTTTCTTAGATTTGCGTCAAGGTATCCTCTCAAAATTTTACTTTGTCTCTGACGCATTTATAATCCATTATATGCGTCATTTTGTACGCGAGATATGCTTTTTTAATGTACATATAACTCTTACTTATTAAACTGACATGATTTAGTATACCAAAATATTAAAGCTGGTTACCAAGCTTTCATTTGATATGTTGGTGTTCTAAAAATCGCTATACTTTAAGAGAAATAAGCAAATACATTTTTGCACGTACTCTCCTAAAAAAATTGATCTTTTGATACGAGAATATACAATTACCATTTGGTAACTGCTGTTAGTGTTACCTGGATAGAAAGAAAAAAAGAAGGGAGAGAAGTAAGGCAAAATACTCTCTTCCTTCTCTTTCTCTTTCTATCCAGGTAATACTAACAGCAGTTGCCAAGTGGTAATTGTATATTCTCATATCAAAAGATCAATTTTTTGGAGAGTACGTGCAAAAATGTATTTGCTTATTTCTCTTAAAGTATAGCGATTTTTGGAACACCAAACATATCAAATGAAAGCTCGGTACACCAGCCTTAATATTTTGGTATACTAAATCATGTCAATTTAATAAGTAGAGAGTTATATGTACATTAAAAAAAGCCTATCTTGCGTACAAAATGACGCATATAATGGATTACACCGTAGAACAAAGTTTTTGTCCTTGAGTTAAAACTGTTATTTCTATTTGCCTATGTCTAGCAAACATAAAAAATACTTTTAATCATTTCTAATTTTGCTTTTGTGTCCAGGATAAGGATATTTGTGAAATTTACAGTTTCATCATTTCTAATGGTTCAGGCCCAGTTATCTTCGTGGAAAGTAAGAATAACCACAAATGTCAGTAATATTTATTTTTTACTATATCTGTGCATTTCAAATCCGTTTCTTTAATTATATATCTTTTGTACTAATGGAAAAAATCGTTTATATATTTCAAAAAGTTGACCATATTTTAGTGTTCTATTAAGCGGTGATATATTTTTGTTTCGAGTCTATTGACTATAATCAATATATAATATATAGGTTTGCCTTTCACTTACATATAACTATTCACAAGTGTCAAAAATATTTTTATTTTTTAGAGAGTTACTGTGATTTGGAAAATTGCATTTCAATATTGTTATCAAATTATTTAAGGAACTTGCAAATAAAAAGGTAAACCTGTTTTTTTTCTTCGTAACAAATCACAGTAATATAAAATGCAACCTCAATAATCACCTAAAAGTAGTTACTTAATATGATCAATACTTCGTCCTACTAATTTGGTCTTTTCTTTACTTTCATGCCAGATATCGAAATTATAAAAACTGTTCTGAAATGCATTTACATATACCAAAAATTCGAATCCATAGACTCGAAACAAAAAATTTATCACCGCTTAAATAGAACACTAAAATATGGTCAACTTTTTGAAATATATAACCGATTTTTTCGATTAGTACAAAATATATATAAATTATAAAAACGGATTTAATATGCACAGATATAGTAAAAAAATAAATATTACTAATATTTGTGGTTTTCTTACTTTCCACGAAGATAACTGAGCCTGAACCATTAAAAATGATGAAAATTGTAAATTTCAAAAAAGGTCATAAAGGCCAAACCTTTTTTCGGACAAAATTTTAAGTGGCATTTTTGGAATTTACGTAAAAAATGGGACTCAAATTAGGAATTTCAGCCAATGGACAAACAAAGACCATAATTGCGTTACATAGTGTTATAAATGCGTCAGAGACAAAGTAAATTTTGAGAGGATACCTTGACGCAAATATAAGAAACACATTATTATTATTTTTTTCATAATCGATTCTTATAGGTCAATACAGGTTCTGAATCATATGATATAAACCCAGATTGTACTGAATTCTGAATTGATAGAATGCAACCAAGGTCATTTTTAGATTTATCATCTAAAGGTTTACTAAACTTAAAATTACTTTTTACTCTGAAGCGAACAAGTCATCTTCTACAGGCGAGTGAAGTTAATTGATACAAAAAGCTATGAAATATGCTAATATTACACACTCCATTTTTTCTTTGATTTTACTGAAAACTTTGTTTTATTAAAAAACATCAAACATACGTCTGGTAGTAAATTAGATTTCCTTCAAACTAATAATGATTGTTAAAGTCTGTAACGTCCACCACTTTCAAGAAATTTGCGGAAAACTATATTTTTACTAAATTTTTAAAACTTTGACCTCGTTGCGCGACCTCGTAATGTTGACCGATTTTGTTCCAACTTTGTATGTCGTCTTCTTTTATCACCAAGAAACAGAAAAATCCACAATGTTGCTAACATTATAAAAATAAGAACAGCCCAAATATATATATATATATATATATATATATATATATATATATATATATATATATATATATATATATATATATATATATATATATCCCAGGAGTTTTCGTTAGAGCCATCCAAAACATTTTGTCCGAAACCGAGTCGGCAATTGACATTCGAGGAGAACCTATTATAAAATTGGAACGAGGTGCTCGTCAAGGAGATCCCGTTATTCCGCTCCTCTTCTCCATTGCCGTACGTTCCCTTCAAAAACGAATTGATAAGTTTCTCCAGGGGTATAAAATAGGTGGTGAAGGGATTACAAATGTCTTTTGCAGACGATTGCACAGTGGTACTTGGCAAGGGTGACATCTAGCAAGAGCACGAAAACCTCAAGTTTTTTCCAGAACAATCCAGAAAACATTCCGAGCTTGTGATTAATGAAGAAAAGACCCAGATAATTACCAGCATAAAACTTACGGAAAATGTTTTTGAGCTGATTATTTAGCCTCAGAAGCAATGGTCTTCGGAAATATTGTCTCCCTGAGCGGATGGAGTTCGAAAAACATTAAAAGATTAGACAATAAAACTTGTGGGACAATACCGGACCTGACAAGACATAACATGGACATTAAGGTAATAACTTTTTGACTTTTTTCACAAAAAATATTATTACCTGTAGCACGAATGAATGAATTTTTGCTTATAATTGCCTAAAATGGCCTTTATTTTATTGAACTAACAGAAAAGGTCATGCACAAAGCACTTTGAAAAATTCACCCTTAACGTTAATGAGGGCTAAATTCGATAACGATAAGGAAACATTTACAAAGTGTCTGTAATGAATTAACCAGATTGAATAATGTGTCCAATTCAGCTCAGTTGCATTAAATTTTTCTGAAACAGGTACAGACTCATGTGACACGAGTGGAGACAGTTCCATGGAAGATGAGGCTGCACCATCAACAAGCACAAGGAAGTATAGCCCCACTGGTGTTGCAAGGCGACTTGTTACAAGCTCAAAGCTATCGACCCACAAAGCAGCAAAGGTATGCCGTCAGCTTTCAGGTGAGGGCATCGAGATCCGGACCCCAAGTCAGCCAAGAATCCACAAAGCTCTCTACAGGATAGGTGCTGAAGTGAGGCAGCACTTGGTTAGCACACTTCATCAAGAGAAGTTGAGCTTGCACTTCGATGGTAAAAAAATCAATGGCATTGAACACCAAGCAGTGTTCCTAAAAAATGAAGGAAAGGAAATCAAATTGACTGTGCTTCAATTGAAGGACGGTACAGCTGCAACCATTGCAAAAGGGCTCCAGGATGTCTTGCAGGAGTTCAACTTGTGGGGATCAATTCTGATGATAATTGCCGACACGACAAGCGTCAACACCGGGAAGAAGTCTGGTGTTGTCATTCGGCTGCACCAGATGTTAGAAAAGAATGGGAGCCCCAGACCCAAGTTTATCAGTTGTCAGCACCATGTGCTCGATCGCATCCTCCGTATTGTCATGGACGATGAGCTACATGACTCAACCAAATCCACAGATATTGAGTACTTCTTTCTGAAGGACTTGGTGCACAAGTATGACCAATTGAAGGCAGCTTTCAGCAATGGAAAAGCTGAGATCAAGGAAACAGGCGATTGGAGAGACGACATAAAATTCCTGTATCACCTTACTCGTGTCTTCCGACACTTCACTGAGAAAGATGACTTTTGTTAACTTTCAGCAGATTCCTAACATTAGCAATGCACGCTGGAACTCTCGTGCCATTCTAGCCCTCCTTACATTCATTCTGATGCCTAAAACTCGAATCAGGCTGCGTAAAATCTGTTCATTTATTTCTTACCCATGGGCCGGCCATTGGTTTAGCAACCAATTGTTCCGCGATGAGGATTTCGAAGAACTATCATCTGCTCTGGATGGATACCCAAAAGGTCTCAAATGCTTAGAAACCACTGGAAAAGAGATGAATCGCCCATCAATATTGCCCGAAGCAACCAATGCTGCGAGCGTGCGATCAAAGTTATGCAGGACTTAGACGAGTCCTGCCGCAACAAGGACAACCTCCCCTGAGATTCTTCCTTTCCAATGACATTAATGTGACCAATTGACATTGACCAATTGTTTTCTGTCCCTTTATACTGCAATACAATAGTATACATATCATTCTTTAAAGTTTTTGTTTAAACTGGAATATGTTTCATTTGACTTCAAGAACAGGTCAAAAATCTCTTAATTAAATTATTTAAAATAATTTTGTGCGTGAGGTTTTTTCATCAAATAAATTTAAAAAATAGATTTTATTTAATCTTTCATAAAAGTTCATCATATGATGACACAGGAATATGAGGTTGTAAAAAAGTTATCACCCTAATGGACATATTATATATTATATGCGACCATATTCCCCAAGATAAATCAAATATTCAGGTGCACCCCATTCAACACGGCGTCCGCCCAGGCGTGGAAGAAGAAGGGAGTAGAATTCGTGGGGACTCACAAATATACATATATCAAAAAAGACTATTCGTCCCTAGATCCAGAGGTGGACATGGGATGATGGACATCGAGCTGCACTGGAATATCTTGGTGTTCTCATGGTATGAACAGGCCAAACTCGTGGATTTCCCCTGGAAAATATTTTAAATAAAAGCAAGTGAGGAAAACCTCAAAACCATCCAAAAACCTCATCCTGGAGAGAACTTACTCCACCGAGGAGCTGTTGGGGACCTTTTTCAATTGACGGAAACCCCGAAGTGAGAATTTCCCTTTTCAAATTAAATAAGAGAGCAGCTCCAATAGAGAGAATCAATGATTGAGAGACAGGGGTAGTCTTTCTTCGAATGCATTGAGACGGGTCTTTAAGCCTCAAAAAAGTATTCTTCCGCTAAAAGAGGTCTTCAATGTGCTAAATCTCACTCTGAAGGAAGAAATGAGGAGAAATGAGTTTGACCTTACCCACAAAATGAAGACACCTGTGTCGATTTACAAATCTAACATCAATTTATAATGACGTCAATCATTGAAAACCTAGAAACAAGCTTATCTAAAATACAGAATCTCTTTAGGATTCTATTATTTGGGCGAGAGAGAATACATTGAAATATAAATATATAAAGAGAGCTTATTGAATTCTTCAGAGGCATACGTCATATTGCTCAATATAAACAAATCCTTCTAACTGTATAATCAACTTACGAAGACGTAGTAGAAATTACTTTGTTATATTGGACAAAGGCGACAGCTGAAAGATGTTTATTCGTTATTGAAGGAATAAGCTCTCTATATATTTATATCTCTGTGGAGTAATATTCAAGATTTGTACATAGAGATATAAAGATATAGACATTTTACTATTAGCTTTAATTTACATTTTTATACGCCTGTTTATATATGTATGTATGTTGTCATATAATATCCATATACTAATGAAATATATATATATATATATATATATCAAAGCGCTTTTAATATCGGACAACAGTTAACAAAAGACAGCTATGGAAATAATTTGAATGCTATTGTCTTCCATTTCTATCAAAATCCGAGAAAACCGTAAACAACGACACAAAATGTGTCAACCCAGAAAGGGATAATATTTACCATAAAAATAACAAGACAAGATGGGTATAAGTTTATTTATGTATTATTTTTATACACAACTCTACTGCCCTTTTACTTTTGTATCTCCTGTTACAATTGAAATAAAGACCTTAAAAAAAGACATGACTAAGGTTATGCGCAGGGATGAAAGTTAGCTTTAACGGACCGGATCACCGTAACGAGTAAATATTTCAGGCCAAAAACTTTGACAAATAAAGACATTAAAAATGAAATATTCAGATGTGTTGAAAAAGAAGAAGAGCTCCAACAACAATGTTGTTGAGAAAAGATTAAACCTGAATGTAGATTACGAATGGGAAACCTTCGTTATTACAATGGAAGACTCTGATGGAAATGCGTTTAAAACGGACAAATTGAAGCACATTGAAGTGTACGATATGGCTATGGAATTCGGATTCCATGAGCATGAAGTGGCTGGAGCAAACCCCAGATTTGGTTTTGGACAATCTTGTATCTACACAAAGTTTCCTATCGATGTTAGATCAAGACTTTCGGACCTAAAAAAAGAATTGAAAATAAAGACTATAAATAAAGACGGCATTTATGAAGAGGCAATTTGCAAGCTCAAGGGAATTGATAAAATATCTCTTGACAAGAAGAAGAAGTTCACCATTACTATGGTTAATACATTTAAAAGAGTTAACGAAGGCCTCCTAGTCAAGTGGCTCGAACAATTTGGGGAGATTAACAATCACTATCCCAAAAGTAATCCTTTTGATAAAAACGCGGAGAAAAAGTATCAAAACTATCGCGAAGTTTGGAGGGATAGTGATTATATTGTGGAGATCACTGCAGATCTTTCCAACATTCCCCAGATAGTACCTTTCCAGAGTTACTTAGTTAAACTTAAGTTTCTGGGTGTTAAATTGCAATGTCAAAGGTGCTTTAACTTTGGGCATTTAAAGCAATATTGCGACCAAAATAAAATGAAAACTACTGAGTATGAACGGCTATTGAAAAAAAATAAATGAACGTATATTAAGTAATGAAGCCAATTCTACTGGAGAAAAGTCTGTTCCTCAACCTGAGGAGATCTCTAATACAACAGAATCGCAGAAACAACAATCACCTGCTCCTGTAATAAATATTTCCGACTGTGAAATATCTATCCCTGTCGAGGATGAAGAAGTCTGTGGAGGAAACATAAATGGTTCTACTGCAACATCAGTTCAGGTCCCTGTTGCTGTGGCGACTTCTGGGAATGAAATTCTGGAGACTAACGTCGAGGATAGTGTGTATGGGAATAGCATACCTCTTGTCAGTGAGGAAGCTCCCGTTTCTATACATGTCTCTGAGACTCAGGACCAAGGACTGGTCAACGAATCCCCTCCGGCTCTTTCCATTGAAACTGCGACAAATTCGGACACTAACATAGTAGCCACAAATACACCTCAAACAGCGAAAACAATTCCGAAAAATCAGCGTTCTCACCTGGACACGAATGCTATTCTGTTGGACAGGACTCGGTCTCAGTCATCGAAAAGAGTAAGATTTTTCTCAGGTCCATCACCCGATAACAGAAAAAACCCGACGAAAATAAAAAGAAACTAATCTTAACTTCGTATTCAGCCAAGTTATGAGTGTTTTTTCAGATAAACATTCCCAAATGAAGATCACCGATTTTTTCGAAGATAACTCCTCCAACGAAATTAAAGCAAATATGGGCATAAAAAGAATCATATCACTCAATACAAGAGGTGGTATGAACAGACTAAAGAGACATGCTCTATTGAACTCCATCTTTGAAAAAAATCCCGACATTGTTTGCCTACAAGATGTAAAATGTGAGGTGTCATCAACATGTCCTCCGAACTGTTGGTTATGCAAACCTCGACGCTTCAAAACGTTCTTTACGGGTAATAACTCAAATCGAGGGGTTCAGACGTTTATCTCTATATTTATATTGATTATATGCTTATGGTCCCAATGTGCAATGCTCGGACTTTTATGAATCCATTGTTGGAACCCTAACGGACAGTGTGAGAGCAACCAATCTACCAGTCATAATGGTTGGAGACTTGAATGTGGATTTGGACAGGCAGGGTGCTTATTACTCTAATAGGAGAAGTCTTCAAACGGCTATCAACATTTTCAAACTTGTGGATATAATGGGTCGATTCTCCCCTGATAGTTTTTCGTGGTCTCGAGGTAAATATAGATCAAGAATTGATCTGGCCTTAGCTTCTCCTAGTATTGTTAAACTGATTAAAAATGCCACTTACAAACCAGAACCTTTCTCGGATCATAAGTTAATTGATTTGGAGCTACGCCTAGGATATCATCAACGCCGCTTCAAGCTCCCTCTTCAAGTTCTTCAGGACGCCAAGCTTTAAAAAAAGTTGCAATCACATATAAGAGAGGCGTTTTCTCCCAAATACTCCGCGGACACGGCAATGAGGGTTTTCACAAAAACTATTCAATCCACCACAACTTCTTTCTTGAGAGAAAAGAGAGAAGCCTCGAAAAAGCGACAACAGGATATTGAAAACATTCTTAGTTCGTCTTCAATTTTTGCCCGGTCCTTAATGGCGGATACATTCAACGCATTTAGGGTGTCCGAGGTTGTGGAGGCTGAAATGGAAGAGAAAGTATCTCTCGAAAAAAGTGCCTCCCAAAGAGTTAAACTTGTTTCAAATATTGAACAACGACCATCTCCTTTCGTTAATAGAATTATTGAGGGTGGGAAGGTCTTAAATGCCCCAAAAGACATTCTTCGATATTTCCATCAAAAATTCCAGTCTCTGTCGTGGGAGGATCACGGAAAAACTTTCCTCGGCGGAAAAAATGGTCAAGGATCGGAGAAAATAAAATATTCACCAAGGAATCAATGACAAACTATATTCGTCATAAACTTAATTATAAAAAAACATCAGGTCCAGATGGGTTAAGTGGTGGAGTTTTTGTTCACTTTTTGGAGGAAAGCGTTCCATACCTATTAAAAGTAGGTAAATCCATGGAATTAAAGGGCAAGATGCCTATGGAACTTACAAAGGGTAGGATCGCTTTAATCCCAAAGAAAGGTGATGGGTCAGACTTTAGTCACTGGAGGCCCATCACCATTCTCAATTATTCATATAGAATATTATCGGGAGTGCTTGCCCAAAAAATGGAACCCATTCTTAACACCAAGATTGGCACTCAACAAAAGGGCTTTCTCAAAAAAAGAAGAATCTGTGATGTCTCCAGAAATATTCAAGCTTGCATTGATTCAGTGGAAGAAAGGGAAACTTTCGGAGCAATAATTGCTATTGATTTTCAAAAGGCCTTCGATTCTATATCGCATATTCACATTATGAGTGCGGTTAAGAAACTCTTACCGAAGGAATATTTCAATCCCATTCGGGCATTATTGCTAAATGGAACCTCGACAATATCACTTAATGGAATGGAAAGTGATCCCATCCACCTTAAGAATAGCTGTAGGCAAGGATGCCCATCTTCTCCCTTACTTTTTGTTGCAGCGGTTGAGGATCTAATTCGGATGGTTTTGAAAAAGTACGGAGGGTTTGGCGTGGACGTCAAAGGCACAAAACATTTAATAGACCTCTACGCCGATGACGTTACTCTTATGGTAGAAGGAAATTCAGAACTTCAACTGAGCAAAAGAGTAGATATCGTTTTAAACTTTTTTTCAAAATACGAACGAATATCAGGCCTAGCTATCAACAAGGCAAAGACAACGATTCTACCCTTGGAAAATGGAACCCTAAAGAAAGTGAAATTACTTCGTGCCAAATTAGGAACCAAGTGGACATTCTGGGAATTACCTGGAATAATAAAGGAATTGATGAGAAGAACTGGACGAATGCATTTTCAATCATCCCTCGAAACATAGCAAAATGGAGGAGCTTCAACATTCAGAGAAGAATTGACTTTTATAATTTGAAAGTTGTTCCTCTAATGTTATACAAGGCGTCCTCTCATCCATTAATTGCCGAAAAAGTCATTCTCGAGGAGGAAAAATGGCTTCGTGCCTTATTTCACCATCATTATCTTCCATCTATTCTAAGACCAAAACGTTTGCTCGGGGGAGGTATTTCTCGCTTGAGTTGTATTATACCAAAGGTGTATATGAAAATCTTTAATGAAATTACAAAAAATCCATCCATCGAGTGGAGAAGATCTGTAGCTTATGACGAAATCTACTGGTGGTTAATGTTCGGCTCAGACTTAACTAACCATTTAACTTCACGACTCTCTCGGGTCTGGGGTGCATCTCAACGTATACTATGGAAACTTTACCCTATCTACGACACCAATACGACCGTAGATGTCATTCGACAAAACGCTCACAAGCATTTATATTTTCGAAATATACCTCGACCGGACATTTTGGAGGAAATGGCTATTAAGTCAAGAATTCTTACAGTTCATGATCTCTGCAAAGATAACGTATTTTCTGATGGGAGATTTGTGTATCCTTTGACGAGGACGTCTCTGCAACACATTCTTCCGAAGCCATGGCACTTAAAAATGTCTCCTCCATCGCATCAAAGAGAGGTAGAAAAATAAGTAATAAATATTTGAAAATACTTGGTCTTCCTTCGGTTGGAACAATCGGATTCGACAATCTTTGCAAGGTATCCACGACGGAAGAAAATTCACAGCTCAGCTGATGATTTCGGCTGATCTTTTATTTTTTTCTAGGCCGTGCAAAGATTGCGGTCTTTTGTTTAACTCAACAATTCATTATTTGTTGAATGTCGTGCAGTTAAAATTCTTAAGGACTTCCTATTGCTCAACCTACCTACCCTTCAGTATGAGTCCTCGAATGCTTGGAAAGGCATTATCCTTTTCGGCCTTGGGAAAAGCAACAAGTCTCCGGAAACTAAGGCGTTGACCTTCAGTATTATGAACTCTAAGTCGCTGATTTGTCATAAGCTGACCTCCTACAAACCTCTCCATCCTCAAGAGCTGAGAAGCATATTTATATCTGCGGCGGCAAGATATGCAGCATTATCGTTAAAAATCCCCTCGCCAGACGAAGGAGGAACGTGGACGTCCGCCGGAAGGATAATTAAGTATTATCCAAGCCTCTCCATCCAACACCAAAGACTTATACAAATAATTTCAAAAAGATTTAGTAATTTTTAGCACTTAGCATAATTTTATTATGTTTTAATTACATTTATTATGTTCATCTTTTAAAATTCTTAATAGTTGCTTCCCGAAAATATTGTCTTAATTTGATAGCCTTTACCTGATATTATGTGTTATTTTATTTTGTGCGTTCAACCCCAGAGCAAAAATTTTAAACTAAAATGTTTAATTATGTTTTTATTACGCATTAGCTCTGGTTTTTATGTATTTATCTTATTTTATTTACATAATATACGAACATGATTAAAAAAATGAAAAGGTTTCTTATAGAACCAAGAAGTAAAACCTGTGTTAACGGTCACTCGTCCAAAGCGGCCACTCAAACTTTTCGCGCAAAAGAATAAATTAATAAATTAGTATAGCATCCGCCTTTCTCTAACGGGTATTTTATTGGATTCCCTCGAATAGCCGCTAGGGACAGGTTTGATGGTATATCTATTTGATTTATTTATGTTATTCTAATCATAATTTTTTTTAAATAATTGGTTAGTATTATATTATGTATTATTTTTTTTTCAATAACGTTTGTGCTGATAAATATATATATATACATATATATATATTAGGACAATAACATATATATATATATATATGTGTGTGTGTGTGTAAATATATATTATTGTCCTAATTTTTCTAGTTAGGGGTAAAACTCTTAAGTTCTATGCATTGCTATATGCATGCCTTCCTATTTTTTATTAGAAAACGACGTTCTGCTTTAAGTGTATTAATGAGCCACAAATAACTTCTATGTATATAATTCTTCAATGTTTACCCCGATCCAAATAAGAGGAGTAAACAGTTATACATACGTACATACATACAACACACAACGAAAAGTAGGTGAGGTAAACAAATGGAACAAGAAATATAACTTTTATTAACACCCTTTCTTCTAATAAACACACAAACAATCAAATACCAAAGTTTATGTATCATTTGATATTTATTGATGATCCACATTATTGTTATCAAAGGCTTAACGAGATTGGGTGAAATAATATATATATATATATATATATATATATATATCTTGCGAAGAAAGATTGCACCATTGCCTAACTTTATTATAAATCATCCGACTCATTTGAGACCAAATACTCTCTGAAACACCATTTTCTCATTCAATGCCAAGTATATTCACAGAAGCCACAACCCGACAACTATGAATTAAAGTAGATCTATTTGGAGACCAGGAGCCCAATCTGGTTAAGGTTAATTGTCAGCCGGGTTAGTATTCCAATTTTGTAAGTATTTCAATCCTCTTTATTAATCGCAAAAAAAAGGACAAACTCTTTCCTCGAGACTAAGGACCTAAGAGGAATAATCATTGGAGCCCCCATCTGCTACTCAGCTCTACAAATTAAGATTGCGAACGCAACATCCGATGATTGAAAATTGGCTGGAAATGTCATTCGATTCGTACCATCGCGATCAATTCAATTTTTAAAATCAGCCATGAGGATTTAAGAAAATTTAGTCGTTTTTTAAGGAACAAATAATTTGTTATTTTATATTTAGGTCATCACTTTTTAACAGTAAATTTGAATTATAATGTTCATTTTTGTTTTTTACGCCACTGTTAAAAAGAGTTTTATTTATTTTTTATTTAATGTATTTTTTATTACACTGTATTGATGTAGCAAATATGAAATAAAAATATGCAATACAGGGTTGGGCGCTGCTGTTGCTGAGCCTAAAATATGCTAATATAAATATGGAATTGATAAATCCGTTTATGAATGATATGCATATTTTCCAATTTTCTACTTTTTCTTCATTTTCAAAATTTACCATTTTCTACATTTTTCACGATTATTTCGCTCCATTTTTAGCATCTTTATTGACAAATGTTGAGAAGAAGGGAGTAATCGACATATCTCAAAACATAAGACTTCTCATTAAGAGTGTCAAAAACCAACTTTAAAAGGGCTAAACTCTTTCATGGAACGTTCTAGTGGAAAGCGCAGAGTGTAAAGACATTTTGATGTACAGTCATTCTCTCCAAGGCAGCAAGATTGTAGAATTTTTGAACAAAAGGCTCTTTCTTCCTTTTCTGATAAATTATATCTACAGTTGTATCGGAATGGAAATGAGGGTGAGTCGTCCATAATATTATTTTATTGGAGCTAAAAAGGGAGATAATGTTTCCAATTCTGGGTACGTTAAAAGAGTGGCCATATGGGACCAGTAGTAAAATTCAGAGGATAAATCTTCTTCGTAGACGAAACCCATTTATTTCTAAAAATCTAAGATATCATTTTAGTAAAACTAAATCAATCTCCAGCAATTTTTTAGGACGTTTCAAAGAGGGTAGTAGATATGTCTTGTGAAAAAGATGTCGCAACAAAAGAGTTTTCTTCTATAATTGCTAATTTGGAAAGAAACGGAACGGATTGTGCCCTATACATAACTATAGTTATCACTCGGTTATTATATAAGTTAATGCTTTGTTACGAGGAAGGATTTCACCATTGCCTCACTTTATTGTATATCATCTGATTCACTTGGGACCAATTATTCTCAGAAATACCATTTTTCCTTCATTCAATGCAAAGAATATTTACAGAAACCACAATCTGGAATTAAAATGGAACTATCTTGAGACCTGGAACCCAAATGAAGTATGACAGTCTTGGGAGAGTTAATTGCCAGCCCGCATTTGTGTTCGAATTTGGTAAAGGACGGGAGCAGTATTTCAATCCGTTTTCCAACTGTTTTTATGAGCAGGCTTCTACCACTCAAGTTACGTCGGTTGCATAAAGGTACATCCGAATTTCAAGTATTTTCTTTTCAAGGTTCTCGTAAGACATCCATTTCTTTTAGTCCTCTTTTGTTAATTAAGACTATTTTGAAGAATGTTGATTTCAAAAAAACATAATTTCACATGGCTCGTTTCTCAGTACTAGAATAAAAATTTCCATTTCAACGGTCAAATAACGAATGGTAATGATTTATTATAATCTAATTAAAAGTTAAGTAAAATGCTAAAATACATGGACATACCAAAAATGAACTCTGGTTTTATTCCTTAACAAAATATCACGAATAAGAGGTGACTTTCTTTCTTGCTATATTTACAACAAAGAAAAGCCTTTCAGACGTCAAAGAGACAACGACCTCCAACCAACTTTATTACTCTTCGTTACATATCAGTCATTAATAAAAATAATCCTTGTGCCACGTTCTATTTTCTCTGATTTCTAGCAATCCATTCATTAAATTACAAACAGAAATCTACTTTTACTAGTTCAATAAAGGATAAAACAATTCAATACTTGATATTTTCTTCCTTTTTTCATTTTCTTTTTCAAAACAATTTTCAACAACGTCCAATTGAACGTTCACAACCCCAAATGTGTTTTCCTCAATGAGCAGGAGACATTGTTCCTCCCGAAAGATCCTTTTCCTCTCCGAAAAAGGAGTCGTCGTCGTTCAAGGCCACTGGCTCCATTTCACCCTCAGAGTCCAAGGATATTTCCAGTGTATGCTCTTCTGGGGGTTCTTTGTCTTTGGGCCCTTCTTCCTCCTCGGAGGAGGAGGAAGAGAGCACCGATCCCTTTATTTGGTCCTGAATTACTTTCAAATCCGTTAACAGCTCATAGAGCTTTTCTGCGTGTTGTTTGTAGTTTTGAAGTGGCACGGAGGGACGAAAAAGAAGGTCGTTGGAGTTTGAGGCACGTTGACTTTAGGCTTCTGGGCTTCTTTTGACTCCGTTGAGGACTCGCTGAAAGAAGGGAAGTATGTATAAGGTGTGTTATGGAGAATCCCCACCCACCTACTTTGACGTGACAGAGTAGGTACACAATTTATAACATTGTCAAAGAAATATTTGTATTGTGACATGATAATAAATATGTTTATATTTAATATTGATTTAATAAGTTCTCACAAATTTAGGAAGAAATATACTTTTTAGTTGTTTCAACCTTACTCCGTGTGAGACACATCTTTATATTTACCTTAAGCTCGAAGATGATGACGAAGAAGATGGAATTTCTTCTGATTCAGAGGAGGTTGACGACGGCCCTTCGTTGTTTTTAGAGGCTAGATTTCTTTCATGAAAAGACACGGGCATGTATCCCTTCCATCCACAAGGTATGGTGTTCCTCCAAGCATTGGATGGCGCATCTTTTGAAATATAAAAAAACAAGATCTTAATAAATATCTTGCCTTGCATTGACTCTTTACTATATATATATATATATATCAAATATATAAAACACCTACCTACCACAAAAAGAGGAATGCCAACTGAAAGGATCAAACATAAAATAACTTGTTACGCCAAACACTACAACATATTTAAATTCATTAGTGCAATAATTAAGTGATTATCATAAGTAATTTTCTACTGCAATATTCTTTTCATGACTAAAATACACAATTATTTAATGTTGGATCCTTTCAATATAGAAAAACGGTTCCTTTGTTTAAACATATAACCATATTATAAATTAGTATTTCGCCCCTGTGACGAAGTCACTTGAGAAAAACTAAAATCTATGGGAAATTAAATATCTTAGACATAAGTTCTATAAAATCATGAGAGATAGAGAAAAGGTTTTGCTCTTGAAATGTCATTGGTTGAAAAAAGAGGTGAGGGAATATAATAAAAAATACGGCTGTTGAGGAGTGAACATCAGTAATTCTGAGAGAAGGAATTCATCTTTAAAAATATTAATTGTCTCTTCTTCATGGGCCTACATCCATGTCGTTTATGAGTCCTTTGATTAGAATCTTTCTATTTCACCTATTCATATTATTGGAATAAAGCAATTCTTCACGCCCAGAGAAGTAATAAATGTTGATTTTGTTTGCTCATATCTGACGATAAATGGATCAACATTGTTACTACTGGACATAGATAAAGAAAGAAACAGCGTTATTAAGTTTCAAAATTATGTTTATTGATGAATTTGTGAGAAAAAAACTTTTTTCTATCCCTGGTAAATCATTCCTCAAGAAAAGAAATGTTCAATGATCCTGCTAAGTATCCTTTGGTGAATAAATTAATTGATAATTATTTACTCCAATCTGTTTTTCCATAACTCCATCTTCAGTAATGCCTGTCAAAAAAATACTTTAATATTTATTTTTTCAATGTGTATCTGTTTTTTCGAGTCCTCAACACCAATTATGCAATTTACACATTTCTTAATGTTTTTTGTATTAATATAAAGAAGGTTTTTCGTAACAGCCTACATTATCTCTCAACCCTACAATGCTCTTTCAATCAAATTTTCAAACCATGTACGAAACTAACACTTTGATTTTAATAACCTCATTTTTTGTAGAAATATAATTATGAAGTAAAGGAAGAAAATTTATTTTAACTCTAAACACAGAATAAGTTTAAAGCACGGTATCCATGACAAACTTATTTATGTAAGATTTTTTTAATATCCAATGTGTATCATCCATTAAAATAAAATACCCTTTGTGACGAAAATACCATTGTCTACCTTTTAATTCGAAGAAACGAATGAATGATAAAATGAAATCGAAAACTTTCAATAATTGACAGTGAAGTCATCATTAAGGTAAAATTAAGAGGCATTCATAAAATTTATGTCTCTGATGAATGCGGATCTATAAATAATTCATTCAAATTCTTTGTACAATTTATTTAAAGTATTTATATAGTTTAAATACATTTTTAATTAAGTAAAACACTCCGGAAAATCCTTCAAGAAGATGGTAAATAACTTATCAAGTTTTATATAATGCAAAATAACTTCTGGACGTGTTTTAAGTTCAAAAAATGTATTCGAAACTGGTTAAAATATTGAGAAAATACATAAGTAATCAAGTTTTATATTTACTAAAAAGATAATTTTTAAGTTATACAAAATCACTATAAAAGATATCGGGGTCTCCGATTACAGATGAGAAAAAGCTTTTGATATAGTGTATTTAAATCTTAAAAACGTTACGGGACCAAACGTTACACTTAATCAAGGAATGAACTAGACATGTTTATATACTCACAATTACATCAAATGGTATTATGCATATGGGAAGCAAACAAGAACCTTACATATTTAAACTGATAATGATGAAAATGAAGTATCCTTTTAAAATTTAAGTTATATATATATATATATATATTTTCTAAGAACTATATTTACTAAAACTAAATATCTTGTTATGAATATATATCTAAATATCTTCTTTCCTCTTTTTCAGTCTATTGTGCATGCAGTTATTATATAGATCGGTGACTTTCACAAAGGGATATCTAGTGTTGTGTCGGTCCCAATTTATTGGTTTGGTCCAACCAGTCTTAGGACCGGTCCTTGGGATCGGTCTTTAGAACCGTCAGTCCTTGGGATCGGTCCTTAGGACTGTTGGTCCTTGAGATTAAGAGATGTTGACTACATGATGTAAGCTGTGACGTCATAAGAAAAATGGTTCCTTTTTTAAGGACCGACACAAAGGACTGGACTGGACCGAACCGTACTGGACTGCCATCCTCGGTCATAAATAAGGACCGATACAACACTAACGATGTCGAATAAAGACATTCCCCGTGTATTAATGCTTACACGATGTATAAAGAAGATCCCTTAGACTTGAATTGACGGCTCTCTTTGACAAAATATCTTCTGTCTTGTCTGGTCCATTGTTATTTTCGTTGACACCATTAGAAATCGTCTTGGTCTTAGAGGCTTGAATTGTCTTGTCTCTATCCAATTCTAGTGAAGGGGCCTTTTTCTTGCAATTCTAAAAATTGATAAAAATAAATCAAAGGTCAATAAAAGGTGGTGGATCATAATCTATTTGACTACATACAACTTCTATATGAATACCTCTCTCATTTCCTGATCGAACACCATTTGAACAAGGTAGTTGTGGTAGTCAAAGGACATTTTTTAACTCGAAGATCCGAAAATATATAAACTATTTATGTGTATTTATTGAACAGGGAAAATATACAGATATTTACGAATAATTAATTCATTTAATATTCAATATTAAATTAAACTTTATATTTTCACATTGAAATATGTTATGGTCTTTCCTTGTTGCTACTCTGAATTTAATTAGAAATATAACTTATTTCAAGGATACCAAATTAATGGACTAATTGTGAATACATAAGTAGTATTACATCTTTAATTAATCATCTAAGCTATAGGCTTTTTATTACTATTGTTCTTGTATTTTTGTATTATTCTGGTTTATCGACCTTCCTCTTTTACCATTATTTGATATTAAATAATCTTCAAGTTAATATATATATATATATATCATATATTTGAATTCAATAATGATTGCTCAATATTATATTCGATTTCAGTTGATAATATTCTATTTTTGGTACATTTTTACAATATTGAAAAAATAACTCTTTGTATAAAAGTTAAAAAAACGCCTTTTGAAGGACATTTAAACACAATGTAAAAAATATAATTGCGATAACATTATATCAGCATGAAGAAAACATTGTATTAATATAAAACATGGATCCACAAGCTTTATAAGATGCGTACCCCTCTGGCAAAAACGTAGCTGCTAACGTATCACTATTCAATTAATTTAAATTATAGTATTGCTGTCGCCTTGATGGTTTTAAATGTAAATGAGGCAGGCTTGTTTAAAAAATAATAATTGATTATGCTGACTACGTTGTTTGAAATATACTTTACATTTATTTATTCTTTCTATTGATTTTAACTCATTTGTTTTAAATACCGATATAAACGATATTGTATTGTATAAAGCCCACCCCTTTGTTCCTTACACATCAAAAGGAGAGACCATCCCATCTGTATCATTTTGTTGTTCCTATCTTTTTTCACATGTCTTATCGTCAATGAGTGAGGCTCTCTTTATCGTCCGTCATATTAAAGCAATCATTGAGTCATTCCCTGAATGAAAAGAGTTGATCATATGATAATAAAAAGGTGATACCCAAATAGTTTGTTCAAGGATTCTTATTACAAAATACATAGGATGAGGACTAGTGGGGGAAAAAATGATACATTGTGTTTCCTATGGATGAAGTTCATAGTAGATGCTCACATTTAAACAGACAAGCCTAAAAGGATGCCTCTATTCAAAACTCTATGTGCTTTATTATTGTTATTCTCACTCCTTTTCTAACAATTAAAAACAAATATTGTATATGTATATATATATAATATTTTCTATGCTCTCCCCTCCCTCTCGACTATAAAACATTGAGTTGCTAACTCTTCGTAGCATATTTTATTATGCATAAATATTTCAGCAAGGGCTCTTCCTCATCTAAAATGCATTCGTGATATGCAGATAAGCTCATTATGGCTCCCTAAGGTCATATATAACTTCCTACATACAGCTCCCAGTCATCCCATCCCGCTTCCTTCTTTTTCCTTCTCTCTCTCTCTCTATTAACTTTTCCCTCTTCTGTTTCTTGGATCAACATTGATTAAATATGTATCATGATTCATGATGCAGATGATGAATGGAGCTAATTCCAGTTTCGTGATGAATGAGCTTTGGCAAGGGACGAACGAGAGAGGTGTATCCGCACAACATGAAATACAATCATATACATGATCCCGATTGCGTGTATGCCGCCGTTCATGCCAAAAAGTTAGAGTTATTTAACCCTGCAATAGTCATCGCTCTTCCTATTTGTTTAATTATTTCCTTTAAAACAGCATGAACACTCATCAATAATAGGAAATAACGTTCGATTAATTATCATAAAGCATTTCTTCTTTGCAGGTATTCATAGTTATCATCTAAGAGAATGCTTGGGCACTGAGTAAAGGCATCTCTCTATGACGGAATGAGTTCAAATTCAAATGGAGAAAGTCAGCTGCTATTTAGAATCAGTTGTACTAATGTCATGTGGCGCTTCTTTAAAATACTTGAAATAATATATTGACATTAAGGCAAATTGTATTATTTAGCATACTCGTAAGGGTGATAAAAAAACGAACCCATAGTTTGGTGTCATTTCATAGTGTTTTGTTTGAACAAAAGAATACTTTGGTCGTATTTACTTTATTATTTGCAGAAAATCTTATGAAATCTGTAACATCACTGACTTTTTTCTCTTCACTCTAAGCATCTGTGTGTTTAGAATCTAATGTCCAAGTTCCGCCATTAGCATCGAGAATTCGAACTAAAAAAGGGGTTTTTCTTGCCTCACTCACTGAAATTATGGATTATGACTCAGGAAGCAGCAAACGGTGTTTGTGATCAACACAATGAATTAAGCTAGGATAGTATATTCGATTCAAATGGGGATATCCTACCCAAAACTTAAATCGTAAAGATGTTGAATACAACAGCAGAACGTTATACATATCCCTTAGTCTGGGGGATTCCACAACTATTATGCATGAGGACACAATCAATTGACTTACGTCACTAAATTGTTCTTTTAGAGTTTCAGCTACTTAGAAAATAACTTTGTATGTAGTATATATATATACAAATATTGCATCTCTAAGTATATTGTTGGCTATATAAAATTCCCATTTTATCCTTTGATAATTTCAATAGGCCTTCACAATAAAATGCATCCATTGTTCTAAATTGTACATTTTTCTATGAATGAATGAAACATCAATTAGATTTATCGTTATTCTCTTAATAAAAGGACTTCCATATCATTCCTATTACTTCTTATCAAGATAGATATAAAGAAGAGAATATCATCGAAAAACTATTTATTACATTCAATATATAAATATAGAGAATGTTCTGGGTTTATTTTTTCTCTTCTTTTGATATAGGATAACATACTACCAAAAAAGCCTTCAATAAATGAAATGTACCTTGAACATTTTTTCTATACCTGGAAATATATATTTTATAAGAATTTGTGATGGAATGACTTTTTGAGGAAATATGTTTGCGACAAGAGTCTATTAGAAAGCTTACTCAATATTAGGTAGACCTATCATTGCTTCTAGTATAACATCAGTTTTATGAAATAAAATATATCTAGGAAGACCAAATTAAACTATTTTAGGACTTTATGTAATATTAATTTGTTTAAAATTGACAATGGGCCGTTTATTCATTTTCCCGGCCTTCATTCTGGTACGCTGTTCTTGAATGGATGGAGTTGTTTTTGAATGTTGGGTTGAGAAGTTAAAACAGGTTGGCATTCGTTCTTTCAGGGTTCCAGGCAACATTAAGACTCTTCATTTTACCGGCATTCTATCTGGTAAGTTGTTCTTGGATGACTGTTTTTTGAAAGACCCGCCTGATATATATTTTTTTAATCTTATAAAAAAATTACAATTACTTTTGTTCGATGATGTGACCGGAGCCTTCAAAGTCTTCTACACCGAATCCACTATATTCTTAAACAACGTTTATAATTTTTTAAATTGCAGCTACGAACAAAAGAGCGAAGAAGAACATCTTTGCTTACAGCTCTTTCTTAAGGTTGTAAATTTGCTTTGAAATCAATTAAATAAAAGGATTTATATGCCATTGAAGAGCAAGGCGTGAAATGGATTGAAGTACCTTCAAGGCGTGAGTTGTTTGACCGATATTAAGTTTGTCCTAGGGGAAATGTAGTCCATCGCTTTTGAACAATCCTCTGTAAGTATGATTTTTTTCTTCTCTTTTAGTTGAATCAATGGCGGTTTATATGTTTAAATAGATGTCCTGAATCTTTCGATTTGTCAAAAAAAAATCCTTTTGGAGGGGTCTAATTTTTCCATTATAATATTTTGCAATTCCTGGGCCAGAGCTCTTGATAAAATTATGCGTGATTCGTTCAATCTAGCTATTGGCCTTCAATGAATGAAGTCAATTATATCACATCTTGTAAGGATCAATTGTTCCTTTTGCCAAGAATCTTGGCATACGATCCTTTCTTTCCATATCATCACTTATTTCTTCTAAAAATGGAATGATTTGGGAAGAAAAACGAAGATAAAATTTCGTGTAATGACATCAGGTCCACAAACATAATTTTTTTTTTAATAATGTGGGTGTTGATCAAGCTGTGCAAATTAAAAAATAACTTTAAAAAAGATTTACGTCCTTTTTTATTCTTTTAAGGTTCCGAAAAAGTTCCAAGCTCTCACCAACAATGGATTGGCACGAAGAGGATCTCCATTTAATATGTGATAGTTTTTTTTCCATCTAGGATTTTCATAATGGAGAGTGCAATAGTGTTGGATATTCTTCAAAGATTACGTTATTAGGCAGTTACTCCTTTAAGACTCCCTTATCTTCTATTTCAGCCTCCATCACATCGGCTATTTTGAAAGTATTTTTTTCTTCGAAAAACGAAACATCATTATTATTCATCATTAAATATCAAAACTATTATTTATATATATATTATTTATTATAATTATTCATCATAATATGCCATCATGAAATATCAAAACTACGTATATACAATTTCAAACAAATTATTCAACGGCTATTCTGAACGTATTGATGTTATTTGCTAATGTGTTTTAGGAAAATAAGGATCCTTCCAATTTCACTACTCCGTTTTTTTTTCGATTCTTTGTTTGTAGATATAATAATAATAATAAATAGTTGTCAAAACAAGTTTAGAGAGAAGATTTGTAGTTCGATAAGAATTGAAATTTTTCTTTAGACTATTTTCCAGACTTTTTATTATTTGGAAAAGTACTTTTCATCCTCCCAAATCCAGTTTGTAATATTAAGCCTTCTTTAAGAGCATGACAAGGACGTCCCAGTTCTAAAATTTAGTGATCCTACAATGATTTCAGGTGGTAGAGAGCTTTTGTAAATATATTTTCGATTGATATATAAGCCAATGCAGGGTCCAACCTTGATCTTTGAGTTTCCTTTGACCGCGAAAACTTTCAGGGTGATGTTTGTCCCCCATATCTCCTAAATTAAAGTCAATATTTCTTCTTTTTATAAATATACAATTATGATAAAAAACGTTCCAGCTTGTTAAGATCCACATTCAAGTCTCCAATTATAATACAAAGAACTATGGTCTTTGTATGACTATATTCACTTACAAAAAGGTGAGAATTTCCAGCTAGGGCGGTAATAATTAATTGTATAAAATATGGCACTCATAAACAATATGAGTGGGTTTTTTAATTTCTAACTTTGGGAATTCGAAAATGGAAATATATAATATTTTAAATTATCAACTTAATTTCAAATTTAAAAATGTGAAATGAATATTATCTAAAAATATGTTTTAAAGAAATGCTTTCTATATCATCACTTCCTTCGTGTTGTTTTGTTTTGCATTGAACATTGTCTTTGGGGATGTTGTTTTTTGTTGTTGCTGTTAAAAACATATAATATGTAAATACTATTACATGGCTATCTATATAATATATATGTACCATATATTGTGTATGTATCTTTCTTTCATTATTTAATCGAAGAAAAGTAGGGAGCAAGAACCCATTTCTTTATTATTATATATCATTCAAGCCAAATTCTTTCTTTTGTGTACTTACCTGTATGTATACTTTTTGCATGCAATTTTATTTTTGTGTTTTTATATATGTTTATATTGGAGAATGAGAGGTAATGGCGTTGGTAGGTTTGGGGGTAGACATTCTGAAATGTTTGTTTTTAAATGTCAAGAAAAGTATATGTACCTTTGCATAGTGTAAACACATCTGTGTCCTCAGCAAAGACAATATTATTTCTGAAATAGTCATAAACAACATCAAGTTGATTTATTTGGTGATGCTCCTCTGCTTTTTTTGAATATTTTATAAAAGAAACAATGAGAAGATTAGCATTTTATAATTTTAAATATTGTAAGGTTGTCTTATATGTATTTAATAATATCCATATAAAAATTATTTAAAGATGCAATACAGAAATTTGCTTATTTAAAAATGTACTGTACAGACAGCACGAATCAAATTGGCACCTATTTAAAACTTAATAACTTGATGACGACAGTATCAAATAAAAAGTTCGAACCAATATGAAAGCTAGGTTTGTCCGCTTTTGATACGTAATTTAGTTAGCATCATGGCGTCATCCTACGAGGAAATAAAGGGATATAAGTGGAACGAAGAGCGGTCCGCCGTAGCCATACATTGGTTAATAATGGGGGTGAAATCTCCAGGATTGCTTCAACTTTAGGAGGGAATTTACTGTTCTGCGTATCCGTAAGAAGCTAGAGGACACCTTGGACGTTGATGCTACCATAAAGAAGGCACACGAGGAGAGGGCGTATAAAAATACTATATCCATTATATTTTATAATTAGATGTTTTTTAAAACGTTTTTCTCGTTTTACGTACACAGAAAAATTGATTTAAAAGTATGAAAATGATAATCTATGTTAATTCAAATATTAGTTTTAACGTTACTTTTTATAGTAAGCTTTTCCACTGGATTTTAGCTCTTCTAGTTGAGCGGAATAGAAACATAGAGATATATAAATATAGAGGGCTTATTGGATTCTTGAGAGAAATACGTCATTGTGTCCAGAATACAGCTGAACAATGATGTTTCTCTGCCATTGGAGGATGGATTCTCAGAGAAATACGTCATGGTGTCCCAGATTCAGCTGAACGATGATGTTTCTCTGCTATTTGAGGATGGATTCTTCAGAGAAATACGTCATTTGTGTCCTGAATACAGCTTGAACGATGTTTCCTCGGCTAATTCGAGGGAATAAGGTCTCTATATCTTTATATCTCTATGAGTAGAACAAAAACCTACTAAAAACTGGAAAATCCCTCGTCCTGGATTGTTATAAAAGGGGGTCACCAACACTTCGCCGCGGGTGCCATAGCGTCCTCGTAGACTACTTGAGTCGCCCGCAAAGGCATTCTCAAAATAGTATACTTAAGTAAAGTTATCATGTCTATTAGTTTTGTATAGTTGTGTGAGATGTATGTATATTTTTCCGTTATTCTTTTGCTATAGTCAATTTCGGGAGTGCAATTATTCAGCATTCATTGCGACGAGTCCATCGACAGCAGCAGTAACGGCGCAACTTATGTGTTCGTTCGCATGGTCTTTAAAGATTTTTCTACAAAGGAGGAACTTCTCACATTACTCCCTCTAAAAATCACAACGAGGGGTGTTGACATTTACAATGCAGTGAAGGAGTTCTTCAACATCAAAAATATCCCACTGCAAAAGTTGGTGTCAATCACGACAGACGGGGCTCCTGCGATGACCGGACGGCATGTAGGGTTCATTGCGCACTGTAAAAGTGATCCAGCATTCCCGAAATTCGTACAGTAACCGCTGTATCATTCATCAACAGGCGTTGTGCGCAAAGGTGCGTTTTTAAAATTTTGTATTTCATATATTTCATCCTTGTTGCTGTCCTGTTCAAGGCCCAATTATAATACCATTAAATGCGCATATTTCATTTTTCAGGTGATCGGCTTTGAGCACGTTATGACTCCTGTTGTGAGGATCATAAATAGCATCCGCTCCAAAGCCAAACAGCACCGAAGTTTCAAAGTGCTGTTGGAGGAGCTGTCGGCTGAATACAGGGACCTGCTACTCCACACGGACATCCGATGGCTCAGCAGAGGGCGGATTTTACTTCGTTTTTGTCGCTGTTGAGCGAGATCAAGGATTTCATGAAATCTAGAGACGAAGACACCTCTATGCTGGAAGACACTGCGTGGCTACTGACCTGGCATTTCTGACAGACATTACTGGAAAACTGAACAATCTGAACCGTGCGCTGCAGGGGAAAGGAAAGACTGTTGCAGACATGATCAGTGCTTTAATGCGTTTTAAAGCCCAGATGAACATTTTCTCTGCGCATTTACAGAGGAAAAAGGTCCTGCATTTCCCCTCTTTGCAGATGGTGCTGAAAGACAATGTTTCTGCGTCTGAGAGTTTTGGCAAAGTTGCTGAGAAGTACTCTCAAGTCATAACAGGCTAGGGCAAGAGTTTGAAAGTCGGTTTTGTGACATTGATAAGCTGGAGCCATGTGTGTCGTTCATTTCAAATCTTTATGAACGTGGACAAAACGTGCATTGCTGAGCAACTAAGTGAAATGCTTAGCTTGGATGCTGGGCAAGTGGAAATGGAAATAGTGACTTTACAAATGACATCCACCTCAAGGCTACAGAAAACTTCTGGGGCCTTGTTGATATAGAAAATTTAGTGGTCTATGCACAGCAGCTATGAAGGTGGCTAGCCTGTTTGGTTCAACTTACCTTTGTGAATCAGCCTTTTTTGACATTAATTACATCAAAAATAGACACAGAACAAGGCTCACAGATACACATTTGCAAGATTCACTCAGAATTGCAGTTTCATGTTACAGCCCAGATTACAATGCACTGGTGGCCAGCATGCAATGTCAGGCCTCCCATTAAAATGTATTTCTGAAGATTGTAAGATATTTCAAAAATATAAATAGTTTAGTTTTGTTGTATACTGTGATGGTTAATTCATTTCTGTAAAAGATCAGTAAAATGTCATTTGTTTGTGTGCATAAGTAATAGGCCTATGTCACACATGTTAAGATACTAACCTATAATTTGTTTTTAATGTAAATGGTGCATTGTCATCCATGATTTCAGTTCCTTTTGCAAATCTAAGGAGTTGTTTGAAATGTTTAGAAATAAGCAACAATTTTTCTTCCTTTTAAAGTCATATTGATGATTATTGTGAATTTTTTATTATGAAAATAATCTAAAGCAAATTGCTATTGCAGGTAAAGTGCGTTTCCAGGACCCCGAAATGCGCCCATTTTGGAGCAGGAAGAAGAGACTGAGGATGAAGAAGACAATACGCGTAAGGACAAATCAAGGATCTGAAGAGGAAAAGAACAAGGGACAGAAGAAAAAAATCCTAAAGAAGGGCAACACGGAAAAGAATTACAAAAGAACTAGCCAAACAAGAGCACGACTTCTGAAGACACAGGCGAAAATTTGGATAGGGACAACAGTGGTGGTCTAAATCCCGAAGACAAAAAAACTCCAGACAAACAAACAGGAAATACATCCAAACGGCACTTACCAGTAATAAAAAACAGGGTAAAATAGACAGGTTCTTCTGTGATGCAGCAAGTATCCTTCTTAAACCTACACCACCAACACATAAACAATAATGATTAGCTGTGCTTACATAATACGCAACACTCCAAAACAGCTAACTCAGAGCTTAAATTAAGAAAATATGGGATAGCCTTAATAACCGAACCATATATCTATAGAGACTCAACAAAAAGCCTGAACTTGAGTGGATATACGATTCATTGTCAACCGGTTCAAACCAAGGGCCTGCATTCGCACCGCGAATCACTTGAATGCCTGGTTTGTTCCCGAATTCTCTGACAGAGATATATGCACAATATGTATCAAGATAGAAGAATCACTAACGTATATATGTGTAGCATATCTAGATCAATTATTAGCTGTTGAAAATGAGACACTATTAAAACTTATAAAACATTGTGAATGTGCCAAGAAACCGCTTCTACTTACCATGGATTCCAACTCTCACAATCGTCTTTGGGGTAGTAAGGATACTGACGTAAGGGGAGAAATTTTGGAAAATATCATCGAGGTAAACAACCTTATCGTTGTGAACGAGGGAAATGAGCCTACTTTTCTCACTCAACGTGCCAGCTCAACCATTGATATCACAATTATGAACCAACACGCCTTCAGAAAGTTTGAAATCAAGGGATGGCATGTGGATCCTAGGCCATCTATGTCTGACCATCGATACATAGTATTCACATTTGGAAAATAAAACCAAGTGCTGAACTATCTAGAAACTTTAGAAAAGCTGACTGGAACTCCTTTAGGCACTACACAGAAATGATGACACTACCAAAAATATCTCCCGACGCAAATGCTATTGATCAATGCGCCGAGATGCTTATCAAAGTAATAAATAAGGGCTTGATATAGCCTGTCCACTAAAAAAATGATTAATACTAAATCAGTGCCATGGTGGACTAAAAATCTTGCTAGTTTGAGACAAAAACTTAGAAAGCTCGAGCCAAAACGTCATCATAGTTCTTTTCGAGAAGATTACCAAAACACTAGAAAAGAATACCGAGCCTCATTAAGAACACAACAAAGAGAATCTTGGAAAAACTTCTGCACCAGCGCTGAAAGCACAAAGGACATTGCCAAACTAATTAGATGTCAAAAAGCGATAGATTATTCTATAGGTCTTCTACAAACAAAACTGGATATTCACAGTCACCTGATGAATCCCTGAGAATACTCATGGAGACACATTTTCCTAACTGCAGATTCAATGTCAACTATGAAAGCCCCTTACAAATAAATAAGTTTGACATCAACTTTGTTGATTGCAACAGGGTCAGGAATTCCTTTAATTCGTTTAGTCCATACAAAAGCGCCGGGCCGGACGGACTCAAGCCTAATGTACTTCAACAACTTGGTAGTACTAGTGGAATACATTACGGACCTTTACAAAGTAATTGTCAGCACGGGCTACACTCCAAAAAGCTGGAGAGAAATGAAAGTAAGATTTTTGCCAAAACTTGGTAAGGCTGATTATAGCTTGGCAAAGTCATTTAGACCAATTACCCTATCGAACTTCCTTATTAAAGGACTTGAAAGAATTGTGAAGTGGAAGGTTGATGAAAGCATCCCTATACTTCACTCACAGCACGCCTACAAGAGGCCTATCAACAGAAACCGCCCTATCACAAGCCGCAGACATAATAGAGAAAGCCATATTCCAAAAAGAATGTACTCTCGCGTCAGTCTTGACTGCACAGGTGCTTTTGATAACGTAAGATTTCTCTCTGCGGACTATGCAATGAAAAGACTGAGAATTCCAGAGAGTATCAGATTATGGTATAAAAATCTTCTTAGTACAAGAACAGTTGAAGCCGAGTTGAGAGGCGAAAAGGTCATCGTCAATCCAACGTGTGGCAGCCCACAGGGAGGAGTGCTATCCCCATTAGTCTGGAACACTATAATGGACACCCTACTGGCGAAGTTTAAAAAAGGTGCAATCAAAGTTGTTGGTTATGCTGACGACATTTTATTACTAGTAAGTGGAAAAAATCCCACCACACTTGCTAATGCAATGCAAGAGGCAATCAACACGGTTGTTGAGTGGGAAGAAGAAATAGCCTTACCTTTAATCCAATCAAATCAAACGCCATAGTATTCTCTAAAGCATACAACTCCGGTCTAATACTTCCCATGCTTAAAAAAGATGGTAAAGTAATTGAATATTCACCACGAATGAAATATCTAGGCTTAACCTTTGATCAAGGACTAACCTGGACAGAACATCTCAAAGAAAAGGCAGCAAAGTGTGCTCGTATATGGAACATGTCTAAGGCAATCATAGGCCAAAAATGGGGCTTAACTCCGGATAAAGTCCTATGGCTATATGAAGCATGGTCAGACCATCATCACATATGGGTGCCTTACTTGGGGACATTCTATTACTTCAAGAGAAAACGGGATAAAATCCTAATTCAGTTCAAAGAAAGCACTTCTGTCAATAACCCATACACTTCGCTCAACCCGACTGCAGGGATGGAAGCAGTACTGGTATAACCCTCTATCTCATGTTTTCCCAACCACTGTGCCGCGGCACACTAGTGTGCCGCGAGAGGTCGTCAGGTGTGCCGTGGAAAATTCTTGTTTTTTGATAAAAAAAAACGATTTCATTATTATCAGCAAATACTGCCTATGTCATTCTAGTAGTGTCTGCTGTTGACTGGCGTCCTAATCATGTAATATAATTCCTCACCACTAGGTGGCAGCAGGTAGCGATTGCATTGTAGTAATAATAAGAGAATTAGTGATGCATGACTTTGATTGTGTGACAAATTCAGGTATCAGTTCGTGTGGATAGCAAAAATGTAAACGTGATGGATAAGTTTTTGAAACGAAAAATAAACTCTGATCTTGGTCCTGGACAAGGCCCTGGACAAAATTCGGACGCAGATGAAGGCCCTAGCACCAGTGGATGTCAAAAGAAGGCAAATACCGTGAACTCGAGGCAATACAATGACAGTTTTTCTTTTGGATTTACGTGTACAGGAGATGTATCAGCGCCGATTCCATTGTGCTTGGTATGTGGTGAAAATTATCCAACAGTGCTATGGTGCCAAGCAAGCTTAGACGCCATCTCCAAACCAAACATCCTTCACTTCAAAACAAGAATGCGGACTATTTCGTTGGCCTGCGTAAGCAGACAGAGAACCAGCAACATTCATGAGAAAAAAAACAAAGGTAAATGAGAGAGCCCTTAAAGCTAGCTACCACGTAGCTGAACTTGTAGCTAAATCCAAAAAGTCCCACACAGTGGCAGAGACGCTAATATTGCCCGCCTGCAAAGCGATTGTAAATGAGATGCTTGGACCTGAAGCGGTTAAAGAAATAGCAAAAGTCCCTCTGTCAAATAACACAATTTCCAGACGTATTGATGACATGTCTGCTGACATCGAAAGTGTGGTTTTGGAAAAGATCCGTATCAGTGAGAAATTTGCTTTGCAACTTGACGAGTGTACTGATATTAGTGGACATGCTCAACTCCTGGCCAATGTGCGTTTTGTGGATGGAGACGCAATCAGAGAAAACTTTCTATTTTGCAAGACATTGCCAGAAAAAAAAACAGGAGAAGAAATCTTTCGGGTCACATCAGAATATCTCGAACAAGGAGGACTTAAGTGGGAAAACTGCGCGAGTGTCTGCACCGATGGAGCTGCAGCCATGGTCGGGCGCATCAAAGGCTTTGTAAGCAGAGTAAAGGAATAAACCCAATGTGATTACTACGCACTGTTTCTTACACCGCGAGGCCCTCGTAGCCAAGACTTTGCCAGCAGACCTAGCCCCTGTGTTAAATGATGTTGTGCGCATAGTGAACTTTGTGAAAACACGTCCTGTGAAAAGCCGCATATTTGCATCTTTGTGTGAGGAAATGGGAGCCGAGCACAAGACCTTGCTTTTCCATACGGAGGTCCGATGGTTGTCGCGCGGCAAGGTGCTGGCCCGTGTGTATGAGCTGCGCGAGGAACTGAAAGTGTTTCTGACCAATGAGGGGTCCGATTACGCGAAGCTGCTTGCAAGTGATGAGTGGTGTGCAAGGCTGGCATACCTGGCGGATATTTTTCACCATCTGAATGAACTGAACACACGAATGCAGGCCGAAATGAAAACCTGCTCACCAGTACGGATAAATCAATGGATTTCGCTCAAAGGTGCACCTCTGGCAACAACATGTGGAAAGTGGCAATCTTGAAATGTTCCCACGCACCATACATGG
>CP045907.1:8014839-8060679 GCA_013387185.1 Caligus rogercresseyi
AATTATGAAAAAAATAAATAATAATTTGTTTCTTAGATTTGCGTCAAGGTATCCTCTCAAAATTACTTTGTCTCTGACGCATACATAATCCATTATATGCGTCATTTTGTACGCGAGATAGGCTTTTTTTAATGTACATATAACTCTCTACTATTAAATTGACATGATTTAGTATACCAAAATATTAAAGCTGGTTAACCAAGCTTTCATTTGATATGTTTGTGTTCTAAAAATCGCTATACTTTAAGAGATATAAGCAAATACGTACTCTCCCCAAAATTGATCTTTTGATATGAGAATATACGATTACCATTTGGTAACGGCAGTTAGTGTTACCTGGATAGGAGAGAAAGAGAAGGAGGGAGTATTTTCCTCACTCTCTCCCTTCTTTTTTCTTTCTATCCAGGTAACACTAACAGCGTTACCAATGGTAATCGTATATTCTCATATCAAAAGATCAATTTTTGGGGGGAGAGTACGTATTTGCTTATATCTCTTAAAGTATAGCGATTTTTAGAACACCAAACATATCAAATGAAAGCTTGGTTAACCAGCTTTAATATTTTGGTATACTAAATCATGTCAGTTTAATAAGTAGAGAGTTATATGTACATTTAAAAAAGCCTATCTCGCGTACAAAATGACGCATATAATGGATTATGTATGCGTCAGAGACAAAGTAAAATTTTGAGAGGATACCTTGACGCAAATCTAAGAAACAAATTATTATTTATTTTTTTCATAATCGATTTCTTATAGGTCAATACAGGCTCTGAATCATATGATGTAAACTCAGATTGTACTGAATTCTGAATTGATAGAATGCAACCAAGGTCATTTTTGGATTTATCATCTAAAGTTTTACTAAACTTAAAAGTACTATTTTACTCTGAAGCGAACAAGTCATCTTCTACAGGCGAGTGAAGTTAATTGATACAAAAAAGCTATGAAATAAGCTAACAATACTCACTCCTTTCTTGCTTTGTTTTTACTGAAAACTTTGTTTTATTAAAAACATCAAACATACGTCTGGTAGTAAATTAGATTTCCTTTAAATTAATAATTATTATTGAAGTCTGTAACGTCCACCATTTTGAAGAAATTTGCGGAAAACTTATTTTTACTAAATTTTTAAAACTTTGACCTCGTTGCGCGACCTCGTAATGTTGACCGATTTTGTTCAAACTTTGTATGTCGTCTTCTTTTATCACCAAGAAACAGAAAATCACTCAATGGCTAACATTTCAAACATTTGAAAAATAAGAACAACCCTAATATAATATATCATATATATATATATACACAAATTTTGCTAATGTAGTGACGTATAAGGTGACGCCTATAATTAGGGTAATAACTTTTTGACTTTTTTTCACAAAAATGATTACCTGTAGCACGAATGAATGAACTTTGCTTATAATTGCCTAAAATGACCTTTATTTCATTGAACTAACAAAAAAGGTCATGCACAAATCACTTTGAAAAATTCACCCTTAACGTAAATGAGGGCTAAATTCGATAACGATAAGGAAACATTTACAAAGTGTCTCTAATGAATTAACCGGATTGAATAATCCGAAACTAGTGAACACGATGTGCTGGCTGTGGAAGCTTAAAAGGGACAAACCTCACGTGAGATTTTAGAATATTCTACCACTTTGCTTGACCTTCTACAGTGTTCTGAATTCTTCTATTACCTCCTGGGCAGTGGACACTGGACACGCTACTATCTTATACATTCTGTTTCTAGGAGTATAGCTTAGTAAAGAACAGCATGTCGTTTAAGAAAGTTCCTCTACCACAGAGAAGAACAAGGAAACCTGGAGAAAGAACTTGGTCCAGTTCCAAGCACCATCAAGAAGAGGCAATGTGGCAATCCACGAAGAACCCCTGAGTGACCGGAGCCGCATGCCCCTGAAAAGCCACGTGATGGGACGTTTCAAATCCCTTGAATCCATCGCCAAAGAACGGAAAGAGAGGGTCGGTCTGATTGCTGTGGAGCTGAAAGCTTTATGGAGGACGACATTGAACTTCCGCCTGTATCAGATCAAGCCATCCGTGCAAAACTAGAAAAGCTCCTGCAAGAGTATGACATTGCAGGAAAAAGCAAAACTTTGATTCATTGAATGAACTGTTCGATGTGACCAAGGTGAAAGGCCAATGGCTTTGCAAAGAGGATAAGAACCTCTACGAACTGCAAATGCAGAGCAAAGGCCAGGTCGGTTATTCTACTGGCAAACGTGCCAGTGCCCAGACCATCCACCCATCCAAGCGAAGGAATACATTGGAAGTGGATGTGTCCAATTCAGCAACTGAGTCCAGCTCAGTAGCATTAGATTCTTCTGAAACAGGTACGGACTCATGTGACACTAGTGAAGACAGTTCTTGGAAGATGAGGCTGCACCATCAACAAGCACAAGGAAGTATAACCCCACTGGTGTTGCAAGGCGACTTGTTACAAGCTCAAAGCTATCGACCCACAAAGCAGCAAAGGTATGCCGTCAGCTTTCAGGTGAGGGCATCGAGATCCGGACCCCAAGTCAGCCAGGAATCCACAAAGCTCTCTACAGGAGAGCTGCTGAAGTGAAGCAGCACTTGGTTAGCACACTTCATCAGAAGTGGAGCTTGCACTTCGATGGTAAAAAAATCAATGGCATTGAACACCAAGCAGTGGTCCTAAAAATGAAGCAAAGGAAATCAAATTGACTGTGCTTCAATTGAAGGACGGTACAGCTGCAACCATTGCAAAAGGGCTCCAGGATGTCTTGCAGGAGTTCAACTTGTGGGGATCAATTCTGATGATAATTGCCGACACGACAAGCGTCAACACCGGGAAGAAGTCTGGTGTTGTCATTCTGCAGCAGATGTTTGAAAAGAATGGGAGCCCCAGACCCAAGTTTATCAGTTGTCAGCACCATGTGCTCGATCGCATCCTCCGTATTGTCATGGACGATGAGCTCCATGACTCAACCAAATCCCCAGATATTGAGTACTTCTTTGTGAAGGACTTGGTGCGCAAGTATGACCAATTGAAGGCAGCTTTCAGCAATGGAAAAGCTGAGATCAAGGAAACAGGCGGTTGGAGAGACGACATGAAATTTCTGTATCACCTTACTCGTGTCTTCCGACACTTCACTGAGAAAGATGAGGTCCCTTTTGTTACTTTCAGCAGATTCCTAACATCAGCAATGCACGCTGGAACTCTCGTGCCATTCTACCTCCTTGCATTCATTCTGATGCCTGAAACTCGAACCAGGCTGCGTAAAATCTGTTCATTTATTTCTTACCATGGGCCGGCCATTGGTTTAGCAACCAATTGTTCCGCGATGAGGATTTCGAAGAACTATCATCTGCTCTGGATGGATACCCAAAAGGTCTCAAATGCTTAGAAGCCCACTGGAAAAGAGATGAATCGCCATCAATATTGCCCGAAGCAACCAATGCTGCGAGCGTGCGATCAAAGTTATGCAGGACTTGGACGAGTCCTGCCGCAACAAGGACAACCTCCCCCTGAGATTCGTCCTTTCCAATGGACATTAATGTGACCAATTGACATTGACCAATGTGTTTTTTGTCCTTTATACTGGATACAATAGTATACATATCATTCTTTAAAGTTTTGTTTAAACTGGAATATGTTCATTTGACTTCAAGAACTGGTCAAAAAGCTCTTAATTAAATTATTTAAAATAATTTTATGCGTGAGGTTTTTTTATCAAATAAACTTAAAAAATAGATTTTATTTAATTTCATATAAGTTCATTATATGATGACACAGGAATATGAGGTTGTAAAAAAGTTATCACCCTAATATATATACGTATACATACTTTGATTTTAAGGCCCCCATCCCTAACAAAATTAGCTTTTATAAATTCATGATAATACCTTTTGATAATCGTTTTATAAATGATTATTGAAAAGAAGGATAAGAAAACAGTATCCTGTGGGGGGGGGGGGGGGGTAATAAATAACTACTGTAAGAATAGTTTGAGATAAATTCAAATATGTCGAAGCAGGAGTCAAACAGAGAGTTGTTGTCAGCGTTATTCGAGCGGGATTAACACCTGAAAAAGGCTGCCGGGGCCAGTGGGGCACCATCTGCCCTACTTAGTAAAGAAGGCTATCAATGCTTGTCAGGGAATCTCCCGAACTGAAAGAAGTGGAGAATAATACTAAAAAGATCTCCTGACAATATCAAGATTGTTTAAACCCTAAGGCTCTAAAAGACGGCTGTTCACAAGGATTGGGAATGAAGTCGTATACCGGGACTCCTAGACAGGACTTCTAATGATTGCTGCAGGTTGTGAAGAGCGATGGCAAGGAAGATATCTCCGTACTTTGTCAAGCGGGAGAGAGGTGGACACCGCTGCCTACAACAAGGTCCTGAGGTGGATGGTGTTGCCTTGGCTGAGGACACGTACTCTGCCGGCAACTATACATAGACACAACTTGCGTTCCATGTCATACGTCCAAGAAGGTCGCAGATTTCTGCTGCGCCCACATGTCCAACTTCAGGCCAGATACATTTGGCCCAGCTAAAGCACAGACCTGAACCCCTTGAACTTTTCTGTGAGGAGCGTTTAGAAAAGGACCACCATAGGCGCCTCATTCAAATTTGAAAGCCCTACATAAAACCATACGCGAGGCAGGAATCACATGAGCGAGTTGTATATACCAGTGCCTTAGAGTAGGAGAGTCTGGACGAAAGACTGATGAGTCATAAACACAAGCTGACAAAAACCCATACAAACAAATTTCATATCATAAATTAAGAGGTGTTAGGATTTAATAGCAAATTTATGTTATTAGTATAAATCAAAGGATATATTTTAATGTAAAAAGATGGCAATGAGTTGAGTTTGCTATGAATTGCATTATTTTTATGATTTTGCCACTATTTTGAGCAGAAATAGGATTTATATGTTGAATAACAATATTATTGCATTTCTAATTTTATTCATAATGTGGGCAGCCCTTCATCAATCACGAAACCTTTTTGTTTTTATACCTCTAGGATCTGTCATCAAAATAGGTTTCTCGTATACATTACCCAGAATAAGAGCAACAAATGATTGTTCCGGAGTCCAATCAGTTTAAAGAGTAGAATGAGGTTACTGCCAATAGTTTCATTCTACTCTTGAATTGTGCGATGTACGATAGGATTGCCTTTAGATATAAGTTTTCCGATGGCAGTATGTGGGTGCTTCCAATGTTTTTTTTACTCCGAAAAAATATATATATATATATTATATTATATAAAATATACACACAAACACACACACAATATATATATATATGAATAGGCATTGAAATAAAATATTCTTTTGTTTAAAACAATTATTGATTTTTAGTATTATTCATTATTTTTTAAATATGTTTCAAGGCATATTTCTTCGAAATTGAACTGTAATATGTGATGATAACACTCAATTTCATTTCCGCTTTTACTCCTATTTCATCTCGTTCGCAAATGAGTTATGAGGAACACACTTGTACCAATTCCCATCACCAGTAAGCATTTTACAATGTGTAAAATGAGAGATAGTTTAATTTATGAGGTTTCAAATGTGGATATTTACATCCACAGAGACATACAAACGTACATATATCTAACCCTTAGAAAACCATTTGATTTCGATTTCTTGTATAATATACATATGTATACGTTTGAGAAAGCCTAAAGATATAAGTGTCAAATGCTGATGTTGAAATCCTTTATTTCTTTATTTTTAAGGTTTTTGTCAATACTACTATGATAAGTACTTGTTCCTGAGTTTATACTTAGAATTTCCCTCAAGTGTTGTATTTTATTTTACATGTCAACTGCAAGCATCTTCCTGTATTTAAGGGTATCTTTTTGTGCATTTCTTTAAATTTGCAGTTACATAATAAACATAATGGATAGATAAATCCGTAGAATATGTGAATTAAAATTAATTTAAATACATGAATTGATTTTTTTTTATTTGAATGCATTTCTTTATGAATTATAATAATACAAACTTATTACTTAAAAGATATATTCATAATAAAATGATTAATGATAACAACTTATTATATTGTTCAACTGGACATATTTGCGCCTTGCCGACGAAAGATGGTAACCTTAGAAGAATATTATATTGTTTTGATGTGTAGATATTAAAAGAGATAGGCATCTACATTGATTTCACCAAGGTGGTATTCGTGCCTCCTAAGTATTTGTTTCAAGAAGGCTAGTGTACATAATATTTAATTCCTTTTTCCTTGTCTCATTCATAAATACAACATTCAGTTTTCTTTCGGCTTTCACTCCGAAAGGATGTCAATTTATTCAATGTCGGTTAGAATTTTTTTGTATTTTTTCAATATAGCGAGTCTCTTTATCATTAATTAAATTATCCATAGCTGCAGTCAGTTTGAGAAGTTCTGGAGGTTGCCACTAACTTCTTGGCGTAGTTGGAACGAATAACTTCCCCAAAGTCGTTAAACAGAACTTCTTTGGCTTAAGCTTAAACACAAGGCTAGTTAAGTGTAAAATGGTTACATTCTTAATTGTAATAGCGTACTTCAGACAAATGCCCAAAATAAGAGGTGTTAATTATTTTTTTAGTGGAAAATTACTTTATAGGTAGTAGCCAAAATAATCTAAAGTTATGTATCAATTAAGATTAGTGGGAGCTAGAAAATCGGCTATAGGATTTTCCCCCCATGATTAGATAATTGTAAGCTCCTATCAAATTCATGTCTTTGTCCTGGAGGGTTCTTCTACGACAAAATCCAACCTCTTTAAGTGTCCTTCAACTTTACACATGTTCATTAAAAAAAAATAATGATATTAATGCTTCATTTAACGACTTTGTTATTGCATTAACTAACTATGAGATGTTTTATTGCAGTATTATTATTATTGTAATAATTATTTTTATAATAGCAATAATAATGAGGACTAAAGTGCCATTAATGTGAATATCGTTCTGCCAGTAGTTAACTCTGAAGGAGTAGATGTGACCCGTCAGCACAAAAAACTGATACCTTTGTATCTACCTGATGTTTTCAAAGGACAATCATAATCTATTTATGACGTAACAGGTAAATAGACACATACACTTTAACAGCAAATCCAGTTTATTCGACAATGTAAAAGCTTCCAAATAACCGAGAGATTGACAAAATAAACCTATATGTCTTGTACTCCATTTATCTCATTTGGTTTTTCTTATGAGGCATTAAATTATTTGACAAATTTACAAACTTTTAAGTCCATTTATAACAGCCAATTAAGAGACCCAAAACGACAGGTTGACTGCTATACAAAGAAGGTTGTTTAGTATTATTTTTTCTTCTGCGATATAATTTGGGAGGGTACTATGGACAAATGACCACAATAATCATCTGAGCGCAAACTAAGGTTTGACCTTATATATATATATATATATATATATATATATATATATAAGGGTGATTCTTATTTCACGTTTTTTGAATTTGAGAGTCGGGCTCCCCCTAGGATTTTACTTTAGTGCATAGAGATCATCTTGTGACAGTTTGAACGAAATCGAATAATTGGAAATACCCGCTCAACGGGCCCAAAAGTTATGTAGTAAACTTATTAGTATTTTTTTTTCACCATTCGATCGCCTCTCATGTCCTTAATTTTAATGCTATTTTCAAACAATTTGCCGCAAAATGTAGGTATGCTTGCAAGGATTCCAAATCAGTTTTATTTTGAATATACATCCAAAATTCAACGAGAAAATTAAGTTTTGAAATAGTCATTCTATTGGAAAATACCCCAAAAATGAACATTTTGAAACTTTATTATCTCGTTTGATTTTGGATGTACATTCAAAATAAAAATTGATTTGGAATTCTTGCGAGCATACCTACATTTTGCGGCAAATTGTTTGAAAATAACATTAAAATTAAGGACATGAGAGGCGATCGACTGACGAAAATAAAATTTACTACATAAGTTTACTACATAACTTTTGGGCCCTTTGAGCGGGTACTTCCAATTATTCGATTTTGTTCAAACTTTCACAAGATGATCTCTATGCACTAAAGTAAAATCCTAGGGGGAGCCCGACTCTCAAATCCGAAAAACGTGAAATAAGAATCACCCTAATATATATATATATATATATATATATATATATATATGTAACTACATATATCAGAGCTGGGATTCGGTATTTTGTAGATTCAATTATATATTTACCGAATACCGAATGTTGATCGGAGCGGTAGTTAAGAAAGAAAGATAATTTTATTTATGTATCTGTGACTTCTTCATATGCATTTAGTATCGGACAATTTATAACAAAAGCCAATTAAGTACACAATTTAATATTATGTTTTTAGATATTATTCTAAATTTCATACAAGTTATTTTCATATCAATAACATATGCACTGAGATTTTGAAGGAATTGGAAGGCAATAGCAAACATATTATTTTATTAACTGTCTTTTGTTATACGTTGTCCGATATTAGATGCACTTTCAGCTCCGGAGTTGCTTATTTATTTTGCCAAGTTCAACTTCTTCACGCCAGGTAACGCTTCCAGTTCTAAATACCATTTACATTCGATAGTCGCAGCTCATATATATATATATATATATTCGAATGAATTTGAAATAATAAGAGAGAAATCAATGGTTGGACAACATATATATATTTATCAATATATGAGTTTTATAATATATAATAAAGTTGAATAAGTTTGATGGGAGGAAGGCTTTCAAGAAGTATGACAGATGGCATCTTTTTACTTAAAAATAACCTCCCTTCTTCACACAAACTATGCTTTCTTTATTTCGTTTTAAGAATGACAAAGAAAAAAATGATGTGTATATAAAAATGTGTATTTGTGTAGGAGGAAGAAGAAGCCTAAAATGGCTTTTTTATACAAAAAGAATGTGGGTTTTACGTTTAACAGAAGAAACCATCACCCCACATAGAGAGGGGTTGAGGGAAGAGCATCTTATTCATACTATTTTTTTTTGTATGAGTATTAAAATATATATATTCGGGGTCTTATCAACATTCAAACAGCATCTTTTCTGAATAAAATTAATGGTATTCATGTTTTAATCAAATGATGATATCCATATTTGAATACGAAGGAATGAATTAATAAATAGACTTCTTCTTTGCTCCTTTGGGAATACTTTAGACAAAGGAAAGAAAGGCAAAGAGTCTACAGCCTGAGACCATGTTTTATCCACCGATCAAAATATGTTACTGGATACCCAACAGAGAAGAAAAAATCGATTTGAAGAGTTATTTGATGACGATTAGGGACCTAAAATGGCTGCCCCAGTTTGTCATTTGTTGTGAGTAATAAATATACAGGGTCTTGCAAGTAAATCTGCACAAAGTTCAACTTCGTCCAGATCCATAAGGAGTGCAAGTAGAGCTTAGATATTGAACATGTGGGAGGTTTCGTGAATGAATCTCGAATTGCGCCCGAAAACAAAACAAATACACTGATACGGAGATGGAGCAGAACCGGAGGGACACGGTTATCGAGTTGCTGTGTGGAGGGCACGGTCCTGCAGCCATTATCAAGTTGCTCAATTACCCCACGAGGACGGTCTACGACATCACCAAGAAGGGAGGAGTCAGGGATGTCCAAGAGGAAGGAGCACAAGCCCAGGAGTGACCGGATATGCACACCCACATTTGTGGCTGGTCTCAAGAGGTCCATCAAGGCCAATCCGGGGTCGCCCATGTCCATCCTCGCCAGAAGCGAAGGGTCAACCTGTCGTCGTCCCCTGGATAGACTCTGTGGCCTCCGGGACCCCGTACATATTCCAGCAGGACTCGGCGCCCGCCCACAAGGCCAAACTTGTGCAGTCCTGGCTGAAGAAGAATATGTCCAACTTCTGCGACTTCAACACCTGGCCCCCCAACAGCCCGACCTGAACCCATGCGACTACTACTTGTAGGGGAAGTTGGTGAGGAAGGTGTGCGCCACATACCACAGCAATGTGGCGTCCCTGAAGGCCTCCATCAAGTCGGAGATGAACAAGCTGGATCCTGCAGAGGTCTCCATGGCCTGTGGGAGGTTCAGGCGTCGTTTGAAGGACATCCTTAAGGCTGAGGGCGGCCATATTGAATAGTAATCTTGTATTATGTCTAATAAACAACTTTCTTATTCAAAATAGGTATCACTTTTGTTCCCATTTTGGATCTGGAGGATATTTAACTTTGTGCAGATTTACCTGCAAGACTAAGCCCTTAAACGCGGCCAATTGATATTTCTCTCTTTTGTAACCCCTACGACTTGGTACTAAAACTTTGATTCTCCACTGTATAATAACAAATATTCTTTTCGTTGTTTTATGAACTTTAAGAATATAAATATTTTGCAACTTAAAATGGTTTTCATGGAGCATTTTTCTTCCTTTGTTTTATGGAGTTGGTTCTGCGTCCAGTATTATATAGGTTGATATAAAAGATTGGTTACGTCATAGAGATAATATATTTATTTCAAGAAGACCAATTTCAACTGTATTGTCACACAGAAAAATTGCAGAGGATTGTTCTTAATATAAAGAAACGAAAATAAATCAAGTTTTGATGAAGTGGTGAACATGATGTTCAGTTCGAGTTATTACATGGACATCAAAAGGCTTGTCTTATAAATTTTGTAAAATAAATCAATTATGTAGGCTGCTATATATATTTCAGACCTTCCCAATACTTAATTGTACCAGTTGCTGTCTGACATTTCCATTGTCAATTACACATCTTTGTAGCAACTTTGAACGTTTTGACATACGACCATCATTTGTGTTGTTTAATGTGACTTGAAAAAAATAATATATCAAATAATGGAACTATCTCGAGAATGTTTTCGCACAATCCTTTTTCACAACTTTCGACCTGTCGACAGTAGTGTATTGGTGCAATGAAATCTTATAAAGATGAATGAAGCACCATCCTATAGCACTGTGAAAAAACTGGTTAATGAATTCAAAAATGAACGACTCTCGCTCAAAAACGAATACCTTGATGGTCGTTCAAAAAACGGCCCTTGGTCAAGATGACACTGATGCTATGTGTGAGGTGATAATACAAGTTCGTCATGTGACATACCGTGAGATAGAGGCATTCCTGGGCATTTCTTCCAACAGTAAGCATTATATATTATATGAGCACCTGGCCATAAAAATGGTTTGTTCTCGTTGAATCCGGCACAATTATGAAAAATACGCTTACGGTGTTAAAAAACGTTTTTAAGGTGGTCAACAGTGCTGAAAAATGGATCTATACGTATGAGCCCGAAACCAAACAACAATTGATCATGTGAGTTTTTGCAGACGAGCCAAATCCAACGAAAGTCGATCATTTGTAAGCAAATAGTTGCCTGTTTTTTCTGCACAACTGGTCTTGTGTTGACTGTTCCACTTGAGCATCGTAGAACGGTCCATTCTGAGTGGTAGGCTACAATTTGTTTGCCTGAAGTGGTCGGAGAAATCCGAAAAACGAACCAGAGGATACAAATAATTGTTCAACAACACAATGCGAGCTCTTACACGTCGGCTCAAATATGCTCCTTTTTGCCTGGCCAAAACGTTGGAGAGTTATCCGCCGTACGGCCATTACTTGGCACCCGATGACTTCTTTTTAATCCCTCACATCAAGTATGCATTAACACAACGATTTTTGTCGCCAAACTATGCTGTGAAATCTTTTAAATCCATGTTTTGAAAGTGTCTCAATCGGAGTGGAAAAAGAGATTCGACAATTGGTTTGAGCGCATGTAAAGTGTATAAATCTGGATGGAGAATATTTTGAAAAACATTATTTTTGATGATAAATATTCGCATTTTTATTAGACCATAAATATATATAGCAGTCTACGTATATCTTTTTTTATAATCTAATCCCTACATTCTATATAAAAATAATACAAAAGTATACATCCTTTGCAAAGTTATTTTGCAAAATACATAAATAAATGAAATTTGCTTCACCAACAAAAGCAATAACGGAAAAATGCTAATTATTTAAAGGGATTTTTAAGGGAAGGCCTGTGAAATGAATGAGATTGTTTATATATATATTTTCTTGATGAGGTGATAAAAATATATCATGTATTTTTTGCAGTGCTTGTGATGGTGCAAAAACAAGACTTATTTATACAAACTAAATGTATAAATGTAAATATGATAGAAAGCATCAGTTTCTCATCAAATAAATTGCTCATTTAGTAAATGAATTGAAAGACTACTAAATTAATGCAAGTTTGTTAGTAAAACGTGTTATGGGCAATACAGCTTTATTTTATAGCACAAACAATTGCAAATAATGGATTATTTGTCTAAAAAAAGAATAATCCAAGTTTATTTTAAGAGAACACTATATATATATAAAACATACAAAAACTTGGGAAAACCCAAGTTAAGCTGCATACCTTTTTGTCTTTGATTTTTAGGATAACAAACGTTATAGCCTGTAAAGAAACTAAGTAAATTATGGAATCCCAAAATATATTTTTAATACATTTGAAAGAATATTATAAATACTTTTTTCTTACAAAAATACTACCTTTCTATATAAATGTATCACCGACATCTGAGATGTAATCTGACCATACTTAACTAATATATTTTATTGTGTTTGGGACTCCAGTGGATTCGTAATCTACTGTGCTCCTACTAACCGTAGGTGATCGGTTAAAGTTTTAATAAGTCTAATATATATTTTTAACTCATGTTTGTGACTCTTTTAATTTACTTAGGATATCTATAGTCCTCAAAATCTTGATTCGAAACAGTTCAGCAGCTCCAATGATCTCCACCCTTCTCTGCTAGGGTTTCTATATGCTTATAATATACAACGTTCACTGTGCCCACATAGTGAAACACAGTAAGTCGATCTTCATATATTTTTGTTGATAAAGGGAAAATGTACAATATGCTAATAAATGACATATTTTAACTTATCCTTTTGTTTAAAAATAAGCAATGTCCTTTACAAACGTTCTTGAAAACCTTGAAAAACAAATATATAATTCAGACTATGTGCAATGACATTTCTGATGTACTTGTATAAAAAAATATTTTATTGAATTAAAGTTTTGTCAAACTTTGTAACATGAAAAAAAAATATTTTTAACCTTTTTTAATATATTGCAACAAAGTAAATCCATCAACTATTTAAATTTTCATAAAAATGCATTCCTCCCTCCCAAAATACATTTTCCATTTAATGATTGTGAAGAATATTTGCGCGTGGAAGTTTGATGTCGATAATATTGACGTATTGATAAATGTCCAATATAAAAGCCCAAAGATGTGCATTAACGGGAATGTTTTAAATAAAGTGAGTTTTTAACGCTGTTAAAGTAATAATTAATTAGAATAGAGAGCTTTAGTATTATTTTAAAAGTATTGATTTAAAAGTTGCTGCACTCATCCAGGCGACTTTTGTCATTATAGACACTCCATATCTACTGGAACTCGTGCATATAATCTCATTTTCCTCATCGTGTTTCCTTTATTATTTCCAAAAATTGATCTCTAAAAATGTACTCTTATTTTCTCATCATGTCCTGGTAATGATCCATTCACTTTGTTAATTCGTATAGTTAAATATATATTGTTTTTTAATAGTATTGTTGATCTTTTTCACGTTCATTTTGGCTACAAAATGACAGTCTACCTTTTTGTTGACATACTTATTTGCGTGTTTCTCCCAAATGTGTCACAAATGTATTGGACTGGGGGAATTAACATTAAAAGCAAGAAAGGAAGAGCGAGACTTTGGACTTCCCCTGCATCTCACCCCACATCATTGACATCTGCTCTTAGTGTCTATATGTACACGCATCTATAATGTGTATATAAAGAAGAAGCCTCCCTGTATCAGGGGGCAGAAATAAACTGATAGTCTTACTATCAACACTGGCGAGATCTACTCGAGTTCCTTTACATAAAAAATTTACTTCTCTGGTTGATCATATTGTTAATAACACGACGTTTTAATGTATTTTTATGAATATTATAGGGTATAATATCATGTGAATAAAGTTTTACCTTGGTAAAAAAAACACTGGGGTGTTTTCAAAACATCAATGGCGTAACATAAGGACAACATCACACAGGGCAAGCATAAGGCCAACACTAGTTCTAGTTTCAACCGATATTGGGAGCGAATACATTTAAACAAATAGAAAAATAAAAACGTAGTATAGTATTTTCTCACGAATAACTAGGATCCTCACTATCACTCCTCTGAAACCTCTTCTGAAAATGAAAAATTGTAAAATTGGCAAACTTTTTTTTACCTTTCGCCTCGCTCTTCTTTTCTAGCTTTGGATGTAAATTATCCCAGTCTTACAGAAATGTACTAGTTACTGAGGTTGATGTCAGAACTGCAAGGGGATTATACATTTTAAAATTATCTGAATACTAATTTTAACCCAATTGGAAAAAAACGAAAGATCACCCATTATCAAACGAATATCCAAAGTTTCCTTATTTTGCATAATGTCCCGGTAGACCTCCTATGTAATTTTTGATACTCGAAGGCATCTATCTCTTCGATAGAATAATTTCTTTAAAATGATATATTCTAGGGAACTTAATACTTAACGATACCATAGATCCTTCCTATATGCCTTTAGACTCGTTGGGTTATACATCCCAAAATACCAATATAATGTGGTTGTCAGAATCCATTTGGTCAAGAATGATGGATTTGCCATTCCAATATAGCATAATTTTGGCTCACGTAATCCAAGGCCGTGGACTTTTATCCACAATGGACAGTATTCGTAATGACAAAACACGAGAGCCAATGAACGGTGTATATGTGATCTAAAAAACTTAAAATATTGGCCGGCAGTAATTGATATTCCATAGAATTGCTTTGAAACCCCAATTTGTCAATATTATGGTCAATGGATCTGAAGCTCCTTAAAAATATATTTATTTGCCGTTCTACGTACATTGATCACATATTTGCAGGGCATAATAACAATATACTATGGTACCCCCTCTAATTGGGATTTAAAATTAAGGCCTTGCCTACAAATGTCCGTCTAAGAAACGTATGACTAAGAAAAGTTATGGACTCTTGAATAATGACTACTACTTAAAAAACTTTATGGGCCAAATTTTGTTGAAGTTCTTACAACAAAAGACAACAATAATAACAAATACACCCAAATACAATCAGACAAAGGGAACTCAATGGAAGCGTGTCCGACTCTCAGTGTTGATGGCGCAGGTTCAATTCCCGAAAGGGAAAAGCCAATAGTGATCAACCTTATCAAAATACTATATGCTGAAGAACTAACTTTACATCATAATACTATTTTATATCTGCAAGGATGCACTTCCATCAAAAAAATAAGTTTAAAAAATCCAAAAGAGAGGGCTTTGTGTGTGAAAGGCATTTTTGATCATCTTCCTTGCAACAAGTTAGGATATTAGAGGCACATATTAAGTATATAGAAATAATCTTTTAAATCTTGTTAACTGACACATTTAAAAATATATTTTTAATTTTACTTTTAAATGATCATTTCTATGAAGACTTATTATAAAGACAACGTGTATATATGCATCTCTGTCATGGAATCAGAATGTAGAATTCAGATTAAAAGTATTTTCAGAATCCTACCTTTATTTCTACTACATATTCCATAATCATTCTTAAATGATTAAAGTGCTGTGAAAAGAAAGTTAATTAAATTAAAAAATGAGTCGTTTCTCTCCATTTTTTAGATTAGGGCGTTATTGGAGTAAAAAAAGCTTTTTATTCCATAGGCTTATACTATCGATCACTGTATTACTCTATCACATTGTACTTCTATGGTTAAATGGTTGAAAGATGTGTTATTTCCTCCATGTAAATGTGTTTCTCCCTCAGGCAACCATATATGGAATCTATGACTTCCTAAAGCACTTCAAATACATTTGTACATATGTTGAGTCAGCTAATAAAGATTAATTTTAAAAGATGGAAAAGAGAAAAAAATCAATAATAATATATTTTTCCATAACATAACAAATGGCTATTTGATGACACGTCCGTGTTTTTCATCGTTGCCGGAATGTTTTAAACACACGATGAACATTTTTTTCTGTCTATGCGGTGCAATTATTTATAGATCCAACTCCACAGGGTTTAGCTCATATAAATACAGTATTTTTTATTTATTTTCATTACCTAAAGGCTTAATTTCTGAACGAATATCATAATATTCTATTTATTAAATTATCTAGGAATAAATTTATCTTGACATATCTACAAAAGAAAACGAAGAACACTCTAATAATGATGTCACATTGGTATATTTACTATAGCTCCATTACTAATGATCCTTTCGTAGCAAAAGCTACTAAATGCTTGATCAAGAATGGCGGATGGCATACATTGTATTAAATATTTGAGCACGGTTTTACCGACATAAGATAAAAAGAAAAAAAACAGCTGTTGATTGATCTATGGAATCGAAATAAAATTTTATTTATTTTTAGATTCGGTTTAATGATAGTTATATTTTCATATCAGCAACTAAGGAATAGGTCCTGTTGACCAGGACACTATAAATATATATATGGCCACACTATTTATAGTTTTTTCTTTGCTCCAATCGACAGAGCAAGAATAGCAATAATCAAATTAAATGTATAGAAATTGAATAAACAGACATAATAAAAAAGAATGTTATCTAATCATCATCTATAGCAAGGATGCCAGGGTGAAATCGGTCAGAGGGCCACAGTGTTTTCAAGTGGGACCCCGGGGGCCAAATTACCGGTACATTTGTGGCCTGGCAAGACCATAAGTAAACAAAAAACAAAAGTTATTTAAATTTGTTGATATTGTATCATAGTATTATTTATTTATAAAAAACACTTCTCTACCACTGACGTAAGGGCCAATTGATGTCCATTCGGACCGGCACCATGGCACCACTGATCTATAGCCACTAATACATATAATCTAGCTAACCATATATAACCTATATAGAACAATCTTAAACGTCCAGAGGATCCTTCTTCAACAGAACACATTCATTAATATGAAATGCACCAAGTGTCTAAATCCATTATTTTCCATACGTATAGATGGAAGGAAACCTCTCTGGTTTTTTTCTCCCCTTCCAGACGAAGTTGATTATCCTTTTTGATTTTTCTTAAGCAGTCCCCATACTCTCAACGACATCCCAGCGCAGTGTTATCACATCTCCTGGGGGCTTCTCTTTCAATAAATCAAACTCACTACTCCATAATTCCTGGCATTGTGGGGATTTTTACAATAATATACCATATGAGGGAAATGAGTTTTCTGGTAAGAGGATGATGGTGATATGCAAGAAAACCCCCATTGTTTGGCGTTTTTATTTTCCATATATATATTGCTTTCTTGGAAGAAAGAAATATTAAAGGTATAAATGCGTATGATAAAATGTTATTCCATATGTCATCTATGATGAAGGGACGCAATGACGGCTGATTTTCAGAAATCGTCTTCTGAAAAATGGTCCATGATTGTTAAAAGGGTGTTTTTAACTTTATTCAAAAAGAGTCATACACTCTTAAGTCATAGAAACACTATATCCATCTGAATTAATAAAACTTAAAATTCATAAATATCTAACAATCAATATAATCTTGGACTTAAAAATAGATGATTGATCAATAAAATATCATATAAATCTTTATATACACGTAAAAGATAAATAAAGTCATGTTGTACTGAGGTACAAAAAAAATTAATAAAATGTTAAATAAAATTTATCGAACTTCAAATAATTTTCAAATGAATATTTTTTATTATTTTAAATTATTTGTTTTTGTAGCAAACATAAGTTACGATAAATATAATTAAGGTGTTGAATATTTATTATCGATAAGGGACGTTCTACCAATGAACCAATCATATTTTTGTATTGAAGCCTAGCTTGTTGGCTCGCATATGTCCACGTCTCAGCTTATTTCAACCACTTATCAATACAATATATATATATATACAACATTCATTGACATGTGTTATATTTTTATAAAATGTAATTCAAAATGAATGATACATTGACTTTTAATTATTTTTTATTTAAAAAATTGTTTTTTATGTAACAAAAGAATCTTGACCAAATGGAGCAAAGCTAAGTCCTTTTTCGGACAAAGGTCATCAAAATTAGTCTGATTCATTTGGAAAACCCTGGACGATTTTATTATTTTTTGATACCCTGTGTTACGATTAATTACGAAACGATGCTTTGTTTATATAAATATATTATATTATGTAGACATAATATTTATTTAATTTTCAGTAATTAATTGAAATATTGGTAACGGTTATTCTATTGAACTCAGTTTCCTCACAAAAAATACTATAGTGAAAAAATGCCAGATTCTTTATTTTGCAACACAATTTATCATCAGAGAGAAACAGATCAATGTGAGCACAATATATGCTCACATTTTAATGTCCAAAAGATGACTGTGTCAGTATAACAACGACCCTGGACATTAAAGGACACACCCATTAGAGATATTTTTACAACAATCATGCCAAAATCAAAATGGAGGTAAATCTTACGTACATTCACATTCCGTTCACTACAAATCAAATTAGAATGATGAATCAATTCTTCAAGACCCTGCATATTATAGACAAATGATTCAACTACTTAATCCTTACCAATATTGTCATATCAGAAAATCTAAGCATGCCTGTTTATTGGTTCACAAAATCGAGCCATCAAAGACATATGATTCAATTGGATAATCCTAATTGAAGTTGTCATATCAGAAAATATAAGCATGTCTGTTTATTGGTTCACATAATCGAGCAATCAAAGACCAATGATTCAATTAGAAAATCCTACCCACAGTTGTCATATCCAAAAATCTAGAGATGTGTGTTTAGTGGTTCACATAATCGAGCCATCAAATACCAATGATTCAATTAGAAAATCCTACCCACAGTTGTCATATAGAAAAATCGAGAGATGTCTGTTTATTGTTCCGAATAATCGAGCCATCAAAGACAAATGATTCAATTGGATGATCCTTCCCAAAGTAGTCATATCAGAAAATCCAAGCATGTCTGTTTATTGGTTCACATAATCGAGCCATCAAAGACAAATGATTCGATACCATAATCCTAACTAAATTGCCATATCAGAAAATCTAAGGTTGCATGTTTATTGGTCCACATATTCGAATCATTAAGCAAGATTTTCAAGTTGTTTTCCAGATGGTAGTTTTGGAGAAGGCGCCATGATAATCATGTTTTTTCTGACATAAATAATTTTTTGAAGAAAAAGTAAGCAGATAAGCCCAATAAACTGTTGAATATATTTTACCATGAATTGTCTAATTTGCAACTTTAGAATTCCCCTTCTTTTTAATATAAAACAGTGACGTAAATAGAAAATCAGTTTTCATGAAGACCATAAAATCCTTCTAGTACGTTACCCAAAATAATAGAACAGGAGTATTGGTCCAATTAAATATAATTGATACTTGAAATAGTATACGCATAGAAATAATCAGTTCATTTTCTCACTACAAGCTCCTCCAATTATTGGAAATTAGAGTTGAAACATTTGCAGATTTCAGCAAATCATTTACGCAGCAAAATCAACTTCCTTTGCAGTCTCATAAGAAAAAAAGCATTCCCTACGTGAGAGACTATAAAATGATGGATGCCGAGGATCTGACGGGATAAACAATAATTGATATTAATACTCATTGATTATACTTACACCTCGTTTTTCGAATTTACCCATCACATTTTTTAGTTTCGAAAAATTAAATGGTCAAACTGAATAAATGGTCTCAGATAATAAATAAGCAAAATTCATTACATTATTAACAAATATCTATTTCAAAACACAAAAGGGTGCCCCTATGTGATTTACATTTCTCTATGAAGCATTTATTCCCACTTCTGTACTTTTGTCAAACTGGGATCGGAAGCATAGAAAGATAAATAAATGATCTCAGATGATAAATCGGCATACCGCAATTGATTGTTAACAAATATTTATTGATAACAAAAAATTAATTTCGAATGTTGTTATAAGTGAAATAAATATGTTTGATCTGATGAATACACTTGGTTGTCACCAATAACTTTATTTTATGACCATTTCCCTTTGTTCTCATGCAAACTCAATTTCTATTAATATGTATATAAACAAAAAAGGCTTTTACTCTATCCGTATCATTTTATTGCTGTAATACTATATACCTAATTAAAATTATAACTAGGTTCACAATGTGTGTAATCCGTTATATTTCAGCACGAAGTAGCTGGTCTAAAATAATAAATATAATTTAATTAAAATAAAACAAAACAATAATAAAAACACAAACTAATTAATAAGCGTATATATATACATGAATATATAAAATATAAATAAAAAACCACGTCGATTTTTGGGGAAATCATGCCATGAGATCGGAGTAATCTATAGCGCCACTCCCTCGGCGAGAGCTATTGCTGCATCCCTGGCAGCTCTCCACGTCCTGGCCTGTCGCAACTGTGGACTTTTATTCCAGGCAGTTCTTGCAGCACATACCAGGGTATCTGCCTGCCAGAGGAGGGGGTTGGGGACGATTCCGGCTGCGTCGGATCTGGTCTCCTTTCCATTTTTTGTCTCGAAGAGCATGAGGCCAAGTGGGTTTCTCCCTCCTTCTTCGCCGTCCCTACTCCAAAATGCCTTCCACGCCTCCATGGCTGCCGACCGCACGGCCATGGTGTTGATGGATGGAAGCCCTGCCGACTTCAGGAGGTTCCGGATGGGTATGTGCTCTCTCCTGAGCCCGCCAGTGAGAGTCCTGGCAACATCATTCAGAGCTACCTGGGTAGCTGCAAGTGGTCCTGTGGGGTTACTGTCTCCAAACCGTACGGGTGTGACCGCTGAGACAGCATAGCCGACCTTCCCAAGAACAATGCCCTTGGCAAGTTGGTGGAGGTAAGGACCCCTTGGGATGTGCTTCGCCAACCTTACAACCATGTTGGCCCTGACCCTGGCTGCCCTCGCCATGATGTCAACATTTAAGTTGAGTGAAAGGGTGGAGTCAAACTTTGCCCCTAGCAACTCCAATTCACTGGAGGGGAGACTGTGGAGGGGCCGACCTTTACCTAACCCTCTTCCTTCTCTCTTTACTGTCCCTACCACCCGCCAGGAGTAGCTGGGTTTTTGTGTGGTTTAAAGAGAGCCCATTTCTCGCTGCAAACTCCACAAATTTGCGGCGAGGAGGTTCAGATTGGTCTCCACCACATCAACATCTCTGCCCGCTGTCCAGACGCTGACGTCGTCTGCATAGCAAACAATGTTCTCCCCCACTCCCATCTCCACTGGGAGGCCAGCCATGAGTATGAGAAAGAGTAAAGGACCAAGGATAGAACCTTGGCGGACCCCATACTTCACGTCGACGAAGTCGCTCCTGGTGCCGTTCCAATTGACGCATTGCTTGCCTCCATTCAGGTAGGATCCAAACCAGTCTCCCACTCTCCTTGTGACGCCAAGGTCCTTGATTTTTTCCAGTAGGAGGTTGCAGTCGACGGTGTCAAACGCGGAGGATAGATCAAAGGCCAGTATGCCTACGACCTTCCCTTCCTGGACAGCGTTTGTATGTAATGACTCGCAAGTACTTATAGCAGGGATGCCAGGGTGAAATCGGTCAGGGGGCCGGACTGTTTTCAAGTGGGACTTCGGGGGCCAAATTACCGGTACATTTTTGGCCTTGCAACACTAAACACTAAACAAAAGTAGATTTAAATTTGTTGATATTGTATCATAATATTATTTATTTATAAAAACACTTCTCAACCACTAACGTAACGGGCCAAATAAGATGTCCATTCGGGCTGGTTCCGGCCCGCGGGCCGCCACCATGGCACCACTGACTTATAGGGTAATTCAACAGTTTAAGCTTTCTTTTATAGGAAAATCCAGGCATCGGACCTTGTGACTTTTTGAAGCATCTAAATATATCCATCTGGTTGGCTTGATTAAATGGTCATTTTTTCCAAACGTACTTCCTCATAGCAGATTGACCTTTTGTACTTATAATTATTAAGAATTATAAGAAATTTAAAAAATACTATTAGTTTTTACTTTAAGAAAATCATGTATTGTGTTCTTCTTTTACTACGTTTTAAGATTTAAATGTCAATAGAATTAGTCTTACGGGGCTTATCATTTTAAACTATAATGTTTATTTATGTTTTTACCAAACACAATTATCCCTCTTTTTATATCTATTTTTATTTTATATTATTGGAATTTATGAAGAAAATAAATACTTTTGCCATGGAAAACCCATGCTTTAATTTGTTTTGTATGATATGTACAACAGAATACATAAAAACCTAAGATATTTAATCAAAAGTCATATAAGTAAGTATTTAAATTTATAACTTTATCTCAGGGGTTCAACTAAAAGCACTATTTTCAATCAATAAAATGCAATTCAAAAATCTCAATTAACATACATATTAAAAGATATTAGCATAAACTTTGAGCTTTAAAATGACATTACTTGCAATTCTACAAATTCTTCAAAATTATAAATAATGTCTTCCGGTGGGTGGAGACAAGAGAAAGGAACTATGTTTTGAAAATTAATTTCGTAAATAACATGAAAGAAAGGTGACACTTTTTTTCAGCTCAAACTTTTCTTCCACATTTGTGGAGAGCTACATCAGGAAATTAACTCAAAAATGCAATTTATCTTTGATCTCTTTGTTTCCTAGTAGATGATGAATGCCATCAGGTTTATTTCTCTTTTACGATATTTAATGTAGGATTCGTGTACCAGTGAAAATATTTGGAAGTGAAAAATGAAATTTATTTCACCGTTTCATTCTTTTTGGAATACATTTCTTGTCTGTGATGAATATTTAGAATACCCTTAAAAATTATTGGCCAAAGTCCTATTTATAAGGGCGAGAAGGGATATTTTATCATAAAATCATTGGCGCAAAAAAAAATATATAGGTTTGCATTATGTTAATGAATAGGGAGAGACAATTTTAACTTGACAAAGTTATTTTCATTTACTATAAAGAAGCATAAGTTATTTTATGTATATAAAATAATGTAAAAAGTAAATAATTAAACAATTTAGGTTATTTTTTACAGCAAAAAGTGCTAAATTATGCTTTTACAAAAAAACACTCAACAATATAATTTTACAATTTTCTGTTTCAAATCTTTCATTCTCGTTTTATCACGTGACTCTTTTAACAATTTCCGTAAACTTGAGGAAAGTGCTGTGCTTCATCGGTTGCAGAAGTTTGTTTTCAATAGATTATAAAGGAGATCCAAAGTCATATATCATGCTACCGTCGCGAGACTAACTAACTTTGACTCTTACGGATTATATATGAGTTTTTATCTGGTTCTTACAAACATATCTTCCATCTATTCTAAACATTTACACTCAGCGGACAATGTAATCCCCTGTAAATAACCTAAGTATCCTTTGATACTATTCATATATCATAGATATACAATTAACATTCTAAAAGTTCAAGTTAGAAGGGCAAAAATAGATGTCGAAGTTGTAGTAGGGTTTTTGTGTCAAATATGTTGAAGGCCGTTGATTCAGTATCTGCATGTAATCACCATCTCACTGTCGAATCAAATGAGGAACATATACGGTTTGTACTTTAAAATACAACAAAGAAATGAAATACTTCTACAGATAATACCTTTTCAAGCTTTCGTGTTTATTATTATTTAACATCTTGTCTTGGAAATATCAATCGACTTAACAAACTTATATAAGTACCGTAATCAATACAAAATACTAGAGTATACTCACTTATATGGAGGGCTTTGTGTTAGTATTGAATTAAAGATTCAAAGGAGGTAGTATAACCGATTTTTATAATAACAGGATACTCAACCAATTTAAAGAAGTCATAAATTTAGTTTAAATAGCAGCCAGGCGAGATAAAAAAGAATATAAGAAGGGAAATCCTACAGTTAATACCAATGATGTCAGGCTATGTTGATTCTTTCGGGGAAAAATGAATACTTATTATTTAATTACCATTTTGTCATTGGACTTTTTGCTAGTCTTTTTGCTACTCTATAGAGTTTGATATTTTGACATTGACTGTTCGAGATAAATGAATAATTAATATCTACTCTTTTCTATTCATTAGTTGATGACTTGAACATTGCTCTTCTCTCCTCTTATTCATTTATATGCATCCCTTATCCCTATATATTATATATATATATATAGATATATATATATAGGTGGTAAGATACTTACTGTGAATTAATATTACTGTCTTGAACACACTTTTTGTCGGCTATTTGTATCTTTTATATATCCATATGGAGGGAAATTATACATACAAACAACATAGACTAATGGGCATGACTTTGCCTCCTCTAGTGCTATGTCACAGTTCATAGACAGATAAACCAATATTTTACTTTACAGCTCACCCTTCCACGTAAAGGTCAATGATCTGTGATGATTCCTAAAAACGCTTGATAATAGAAGAAATAAGAATACATAAAGCTATAGCCTTTCAAATTTTTATTCACGTCTATTTATGAGGTCTTTTCTTTTATAACTACGAGGAGTAGTCAGATGGAAGTATACTAGTATCCCAAAGTAGTCTGAAATATAAAACCGTTATAAATAAATCGGGGTATAATAATTTTAAACTGTAATGTTTATTTATGTTTTTACCAAACACTAATCTCCTCCATTTTTATATCTATTTTTATTTTATAATTATTGTATTTTATTAATAGAATAAAGACCTTTGCCATGGAACCCCCCCCCCCAAAAAAAAAAACCCCGTTACAATAAAGCCCTTCATATTCTTAGGCACTGGGGTTCGAATACTTGGTGTTGCAGCCACTTTACTGGTTATCACCCGGATAGTTGTTATAACTATCAATTTTAATTAAAACCCGTATGGAACGATACTGCCTACCTCACTTTACAACAAGAAAATAATCAATAATGATGGACTAAATTTTAAAGACAACATGGCTATAATATATTACATTATTTGTCAATAGGATTTAAAGATTAAACATTTTATTAAAATTCAAAGAGTTATTAGTTGTTTTATTTGTTTTAACTACTATGAGTTATTTATTATTTGTTAACATATGACGTTAAAAATTAAAATTAAATGTTTTCCCCCACTCATTAGAGTGTCTCATATACATACTATTTTTTTTAATTTTATGCTACGAATTTTACAAAAACATATTTTAGAGTGTCAGTAAGTCTGGGATCCATTTTTTCATTGTAAAAGACAAATTTATCATTTAATATATGTTCCAAGACTTATTGAATCCTAGTAAAATGTTTTTATAAATTCGTATTAAGAGAATAAAAAAGAACAATGCTTGAAACGAGAAAAAAATGTTCTTCTTATGAAGGAATTCTTAATCTACGGCAAAAAATAATAAGATGAAGAAACAAAGAAAAAACTTATGATATGCATATTCATCTTGTGATGTGATATGATCATTTTCGGAGATTCACCGCTCAGGGTTATAACGGGCAACACACACGCTTTGCTAATACTGAGTCACCAAGTTACTGTACGGAGTAAAAAGTTGATCATTTATCGTTACTCTTACATTTCTTTCAATGTACAGAAAACATGTATATCGTTTTTTAATTTACAAAGTTTGAGCACTCATATCTACAGAAGTAATAATACTTTCCTAACAATATAGAGGGGCCTTTCTTCATATATGTAAATGTAATAATATTTCCCTTTTATAATTCTCATTTTCATACTATTTCAGGAGAAGATTGACTAATTTGCATATTACCTATGTATCTTGAGTTTAAATTATATAAATATAGAAAATTATGTTCTGTATACATAGAAAAAGGTTTATTTCTTTGTGGGATATATCTCATACACTTTATTCATCATTTGAATATATATTAAAAACCCCACAAAATTTGTATTTTAAAGGGGAACATTCAAACAAATAAAATACTAGCATTATATTATTTATATATAACCTATATTAGGGGTATTATAGAAACCTAATATTAGATATCAAAATTATCCCCCCGCGAAAGTTGCGTCATAAGAACTAAATAATCGTAGAACAATGATTTTGGTTTGACCCCCCCCCCTTACCCCCCCCCCCCCCACCACCAAATTGTGTTCGAAGGCTTCGTTATGAAGCAAAACTTTTTTGTTATTACTTAGTTTGAAAAATTTAGCCATGATCAATTTATGACATTGTTATTTTTTGCAAATTTTTCTTTGATAAGATGTGAAAAGCAAACGTATTTAAAAAATAATTTAAAAACATCACATGAGTACCCTTTTTTTCTTTTTTCTTCTTCTTGAAACTATAAAAGAACCCTAGTAGGAGCCGTTATTTAAAAAATGGTTGGTGCGTCAGCACTTATGTTCATTTATTGGCACTAATATTACTTGACGAACATTTGCAAAAATAACAAAGTCATAAATGGATCATAGCTAAATTTTGTAAAACAATTTTTTTTCAAATAAGTAATAACAAAAAGTTTTGCTTCATAACGAAACCTTTGAACGCAATTTGGGGGGGGGGTGGGGGGGGGTCAAACCAAATCCATTTTTCTACGATCATTTAGTTTCTTATGACACAGCTTTGCGGAGGGATAAATTTGATATCTTAATATTAGGTTTCTATAATACCCCCTATATATATATATATATATATATAATATATATATATATATATATATATATATAAACGACCGGAACACTTTTTTTCGCCGGGACTTATTTTTTTTGGCCGGGACTTTAATATTATATTCATTCCTTCCTCATTCTGAAAGTGACATTTAAAAAAAAATATTTTTTTAGATAATAAAATTAATTTCATAAAAAGTTTTTTGTAGAATCTTTTTGTATTAAAAATTATTTTCTAAAAACGTCAACACTTTCAGAATGACGAAGGAAGGATATATTAAAAAGTCCCGGCCCGGTGATTTTTTACACCGGACAGGGCCATTCAAAAAACAGCCGGGACCCGGGTTGGGCTGGGTACCCAGTCTTTTCCTGATATATATATATATATATATATAGTATATATTATAATTTGTATATATGACAAAGTTTTTGACGAACGACGAACGATAGCGAAAATTTCTTATCGTTCGTCGTTCGTTTTTGGCGCCAAAAAAGACAAAGATTTCTAATTTTCATGGAACAAATTTCCTTTCTTTAAAAAACGTTATCACTTTTTTCAGAAATTTGTTTCTAAAAAAACGTTGTCAATTATTTTCAGAATGGCGAACAACAAACGAACGATGAACGACTAACAATTCCATTTAAATTAACGATGAACGACGAACGATAACTTTTGGCGAACGACAATTTTTTGCGAACGTCAACAAGTCTGATATATATATATATATATATATATAAGAGAGAGAGAGATAGAGAGAGAGAAGAGAGAGAGAGAGAGAGAGAGAGACGCAATTACTCTAATCACATTTCATACAATTCTATCGAACCATTTAGGCACAAAAAAATCATATATCAGGGTTCTATGAATTTCTAATGATGGAATAACAGTCGATAACTGGATAAGATGAGTGTGTACATATAGATGTCAAGTTTTAAAAGCTGCTACAAGCAAAAAATCTGTTTGCTTCAAGAGGCTGGTAAAAAAACCTCCTTTTGTCTCCATATTTTTTGCATTGATAACAAAAATCTGATGATAATTGTACGTTTCTTTTTTTTCTATTCATACACTGAAAGAAAGATCATGTTCCTCGAGTTTGTAAGATAAAAATTCTAAATTATATATACATGCTTTCAATAAAATTTACAATGAGTGAGCACCATTCAAAAATTGTATCATCAAGTATTATATAGAACTAAATATTCTTGAATAAAAATATATAAAGCAGTATTACATTTAACTATATGCTGGAATAAAAATGTATATAAAGTTCCCTAGGAGATCGTCCATGTTATATATCCGCAAAGTGAAACAATGTGGACATCGGTCATGAATTGAAAGAAAAAAATCACGTTCTTCTTGCAAAATTATTTATTGTTTGTTAACTTTACCTTGCCATGATGAAGAAGATGTAACAAAGGTGTGTTATCTAAGAAAAGAGTTAGTTTTATGAGGAATATATATATATTTTATTATTATTATTATTTTTTTATTTTTTTTAGGCTTTTATTTTAAGAACTATATGGTTCTTTGTATGAGAGTCAATATATGAATGGTTCCTCTTATTGTAATTTACTTACATTTTTATAAAAAGACACTCCCAAGAATAGTTAAACTAAAGACTATATCTAAGTAGTGGCATTATATATTGTTTATAAGATAATTTTTGGCATTGAAATTAGTTGTTATATACTTTTTGATCACTTATTAAATTGAAAATGTCTTAATTATACAAAGCTATTGAGTAATCAAGATGGTGGCATTACATATTATTTGCGACTATGGTTTGTCTTGTGATATGTTGATACAAACGCACATGCAGTTTATTATTTCACATAATAGTTATATATGTAGATTAATAGGAATAAAGAATTTATGACATACTTTTTTTAAATATTTTTTCAATACATTTTTCAAATACATACAATTGCAATGTCTTCTGATATGTTTTAAAAGAAAGGTATAATAAAAATGAGGGCGGGTCTTAAAAGATTGATAGAAAAACAGGTAAATTCATTAATAAAAGATTACAATAATAAAACCAAAAGCCTGTAAGGTGTATCAACTCTTAAAAATAATTATTATTGTGCCGTCGTGTTTTGTATATAGAAATTTTAAGAAAACCGCTTTGTATGTTGTCTAAGTTGTTGCAGATCTAAGAGTCTCTATGCTTTGGACCACGTATTTTCGTATCCCTGCTGGAATGCATCTTTCGTTGACTCTACATGCGTAGAGGAGCACTTGGACCGAGGAGATTATATGTTCTATGTGGAAAGCCTTTCCATATGACATAATTTTTAATAAAACTATGAATAGATTTTGTTATGAGGTTCACTTTTAATTCTATATGGCTTAACTCCATAATTTACTAAATAAAACATGTTCATTTTTTCAAAGGTATTGATCTAGTATACATTCTATCAATAACCTTCTTTTATGTTGAAGAAAAAAATAAAGAATATCTAATGGGGATTCAAAGTGGGGGAATCCTCAGCTAAGAAGGGGAAAATAAGGATATGATGGGAATTAGATCAAGGGTTCGAAAGAATGGAATAAGATCCCCCTCCCTCTTGCTCGAGTGTCAAATTCCTTCTTCTTATAATATAAACAAACGATTTCTGCAAGATAACTTGTCAGGTAATATAAGAGAAAAGAGCTTGAAGAAGAAGAATGGGCTGAGGGAGTTTTGAATTCAGACGTACATAGATACGTACTAGACTGGGCAAACGGACAAGTAAGATGTATATAATACCTTCATAGGTATAAAGAATGAGAATTTATCGTGTAGTGTCAGAGTCCGGGTCTCATTTCATAAGTGGAGAGGGGGAGAAAAGGCGGGAAAAATAAAAAAAATAGTGAAGAAGAAGGGGAAAAAATGGCTGACTCCTTTTTATACGATATGAAATACAATTCCCTCATTTTCTTACTTTTATTACCCCTCTAATGAACCCCTTGTTTGTCGTAGCATTGTAGTGCGAGGAGTCATAAAAAGTTATTTGATAGCTCACACACTCACTCACTAACATACAATCCAGAGGGAAAGATTTGAAATGAGGTAGAAAAATGGTCTCTCAGCTAGAAGCACAGTTAGGATCACTGAGGTGGTAATAATGAATTAACTAACCTTAATTTGTGAAGAGATCCTCTTAAATGATACATAGAGGCATTTATTCAAATATATTTTGTGTTTTTTGCATATTTGCTTCAATGAAAACGCATCCTTTCAGGATGACGTCAATATAAAATTGGCAAAAAAGCGGATCCAACCAATCCGCTATGGAATTTAATTTAATTTTGGCTGCATTAATATTTTGTATATTATTTTTAAGCTATGCAAATGAAGATAAGAAATTTCCAACAGAGTTTCTATATTTGTTGTTATAAAAGCATAAAAAAGTTATCGTATGTTGTTGGTCCTATGAACAACCCATATATCTCCAATATAGGTATTTTATTTCACAGTTCATGAAATGTATGCAAAACCAAAGTATAAGGTATATAATTAGATGCTAATGTGTAAAAAATACATTATCAAACATTATAGTTTAAATTTTTAGCATCCTAGCTGAACAAGCTTAAAATTATAAAATTAAAAGTATATAAACCGAAATGACCAAAGTAAACGAAAAACACTGAAAATTATAATAAATATATTTGTAGTTTCTAAATTTCTTTAAAAGCTTTTTTATGGCGTCATTTTAAAACAGGGACCGGAAGGGAAGATTCAGATTTCATTGGCGTCTAGTGTCCACGAATCACCAAAGACACAAACGGCTATCGCACCCCTTTATTTTTTTCTATAATGAAAACTGTTACAGGAAATTAATAAATTGTGCTGAGAAAATTATGCATTCACCAGATCCTACCAGCCGTATTAATGAATGAAATGTTCTTTTGGATAAAGATATATAATATATTTTAGACCAGCAAAAATTTTCTACTTAAACAATAAAGATTTACCAGAAATAAATTCAAATAAATCGGATAATGTATATATACGATAACTGACATAAATCATCTGTGTTAGAAAACAGGAATTATAGAGAACTCAATAATGGGTTCATTCAGAGAGTGATCTCAAAACTGATGCCATTATGTATTCCTACAGTTTGCTCATTATTAATGGCTCATTAATTAAAACAATATAAAGCATCTCAAAATTGTTATCGTGTACTTAAATCAACATAACTATCTATCGAATTCTGATGTCACGTTTAATAGATTTATAGACTATTAAAGAAAGTTATTCCCAAGGTATATCAAATACAAGGTAGGTTTATATTTTATAATTACATATATAGTGAAACATCAAAAAAATTATTTCTATTTTTCACGTCATCAAAAAGTCTATTGCAGCAATTGAATTTGGATGACCTCTATAGGAAGAATAATTTACCTTAATGTTATTCTTCCTGCTGGCTGGTGTGGAGTCATTAAAAATCATGTGCACTAAGGCGTGCTCATTGTTTGGGGTGCAGATTCGAGCACCGAGAGGATTGCGCCGGCCTCAGCGGGGTGCCCCATGTGATCTAAATCTACAACAGTCACAGATGTAGGTCTGAAAACAACCTCTAAGGGATTGCGATAGCCGTGTGCGTTAAGGCGTGTACAACTTTCAATGTTGGGAGTACAGGTTCGAAACCGAGAGGGGATGTCCGTTTTTGGTCTACCCCATTAATAAGATCCTAGGTTCGAGTGAGTAATTTTAATGCTATAATGCTTATTTATATCCAATCGGATACTGCAATTCTGTCGAACCGTACAGGCAAAAAAATCCTCGACAAGCGAAAGGTCAGCACTCTTGTGCAATATATCTTCATTCCACTGTAGGTTTATCTTTAATGTACAAATAACACTAACAAAAAAATACTTTCTGCAACCAAATCCCTCTATAATACATTTATTGTGCTTTATTTTACTATCACTAATTATCTTTTTATCAGAAGCTAGCTTAGAGGGTCCACAAATACCATTTTGTATTGTTAATCTTCTCCTTCGCCGGTATGCCGGCATTAAAAATCCCAGGCAAATGATTGGTGATCCATATGGACGTACCAAAATTACGTAAAAGACATAGAAATAATCTTATACCAAAGAATAACGTTAATAAACCTTCATTTAGAAGGATGACCCGAAGGATATGTAGTCTTTAAGACTACCTAAATATATAATTTTATTAACTCTCCGCTTTCTTGCTCATAAATCTTAATATTTGCATATGAGAGCGGAGTTATCCACCTAACCATGTATAAATATATTTTCATTCTACATAGTATGTATAGTAGGAAGCTCTATTGAGTATTTTCTTAGTTTGTTTCCCATCTTCTATCCCTTTCTCCTCTTCGTATGCCTCTCTGAATAATATTTGTAAGACGGTGTATATAAAGGAATATAGTACATACGTACAAACACACACACACAGCATATATGGTGGGTAAATATTGTATACATAGGAGACCACCATTATCATGACTCTATCCATTATGATCATTAGACATACATAAATTTACTCATCAGTCCTGCTATATGTAACACAAATATTTGGACATTTGGAAAGCCCTTTTTTCTGACGTACAGCATTCTTAAAATACTGAAAGACTATTTTAAAGTGGTGATAATTTTGTGTAATACCTATTTTTTTCCTATTATAATTCCAAAGCAATCACATTTATTTGCATTAAAATGGAGGTGATTAGTAGAAGCTCCGAGTAAACAAAATCATCGGTTTTATTAATATCTTTATTTGTTATTATCATATTTATATATATATATATACCAAAATTGTGATTTATAATAAATTTATTACATTACTTTTCTTAAGATTTTTTTTGTTTTAGTTATGTGTGTTTCCTTTTGTATAAAATATATTTTAGTTTTATGAATCAATATTTTGACCATTTTGTACTGTATAAATAATGAGGGTAAATATTTTGCACCTTCACTGTTTTTTTTTTGTTTTATAAAACTCTTGATAATATTATCGTGTATTGTGAAATTTACTACTTGTACAGCAGAAGTTCCAAGAACCATCATGGAGACATTGGATATTAAAATTCAACGCTGAATATTTTCAAAAAAATTGATAAGTGTTTATTGTGGAAACTCTTAATTGCTCATTGAATCCTGCACAAACATAGTAATAAACATTAAGTGAGTTTATTTCGGATATTTTAGCGGACTCAAATAGGGTTGCTGAAAATGTAGAAACTATATTGTTGTTCAAATTAAAGAATATAATAGGTCTCTAACAACCCACACAAGAGTTTTCCAGCTTCCCCTCACACAAAAAATAAATAATTCGACTGAAATTATTTGTTAATTCAACGTATAAATGTCATATAAATAGAAATTAAAAATATGTATCAAATTTTTACTAGTTTATATTTCATATCTTGTCGTTTAGTTTAGTGTATTATACAGACCTTACCAATGAGAAAAAAAACTTTAAAACTATGATTCAAAATAAAAAATATATATTTTAATGACATCACCAACCCCTTAGCCTCTATGATGTCTTATTAGTTTTGTTACGTATTCTATTGCTGTATAAATTATTATTTTATTTCGATCCCGAATCCTCTTTATATATCTTACGAAGTTTATATCCTTTAAGGAAATCTGGTTACATATCAGGTTAGATAAAGCAGGGAGTCGTTATGTCGATACAGTCTCTATTGAATTAGTATTGATTTACATGGAATGAATGTTTGCTGCTCTTCTTCCATATATTCCATCCTTAGAATAATGACATTATGGGGGCTGTTTGAAATGAGTAAGTAATTCAAGAATGACGGAGATTAGAAAGCAGTTCCCTTTGAAAGAAGATACAAAGTAAATAGATAGTAAATGCCATTAGACGCAACATTCCTAAATATCTGGTATTTTTTTGGGACAAAATGTATATACAATATTTCATAAACATTTTAGCACCTGTGATAGACTTTTTATTAACCCGAAACCTCCTTTTTAATTTGGAATATCAAACCACCACATTTTCTATCAGAAACATACATTTTGGACCTATTATATTGAATAAGGACTTCAAGGAGATTAGAAATGGAAATAATTCAAGAATGGCGGAGTTTAGAAAGCTATCTATGAAAGGATATTACTACAAATTCATAAATTCTGTTATACTAAATCTCCATTAATGGGTGAAATATTTTAACTAAAAACAATTACTCAATAACTTATTTGCTATTTTAAAGTATATTGTGACCATTTTGTAACATTTTCACAGACTACCAAATAAAATATTTTTACCCGGAAAGAATGAAAATAGTTCAATAATGATTAAAATTAAGTAGGATGCTTTTTTGATAGGAGGTACAACATACTAAATACATAAATTGTATTAACTCAAATATCTCTAAATGGATGATACATTTGGACGATTTTTTTTTCATAAGAATATGGAGTTTGTTGCAGGCTTTTTTGCCCAAATTGATATACTTAATGCAAGAAGACCGAATGGGCTTCTTTCTATCTGAAAAATGAACAGGAATATGAAAAGTCAGTGATTCAATTTTGAAATATATAGCAAAAATGTTTCAGGGAATTACTCTCGAATGGAACCAACTTCACATGGAACAATTATTATGAATTTAAAGAGCCAGGGAAGGAAAAGGAGACATCAAAAAGACAAAGGCATTTGTGAATCACTGATCTGGAAGGAAAACGTCAGCTCTAGCCTTAAAGAAGCCGCACCTTAAACCTTTTGATAATTTCAAAACTATGTGCGTATATAAGTTCATGGTGATGACAGCATTAATGAGCTTGGCATGAGCATAGATTTTGTCCAGAGCGGGAAGATGAGCGTTGAAAAATTGAGACAAATCAGAAAAACACTTTTTTCCCAATAAAAAAATAATCAATTCAACTAAAATCAGCTCATATTATCGAAAACTTACTATTATATTTAAATTAATATCCCTTTTTGTGGCATTTCAACAACCAAAACATGTTGCCGGTTTATGCGATTTTAAAATTTACCAGAATATGTACCAGAACGTATACACAAAGGTATACCTTTAGGATATTTATAAAGTAAGGCTTTTTACTAATCTAGTTAAAGAGGGATGTACTCAACCTTTTTCTTATATGTGACACTCTACAGAACAAAATATGTCAATAAATAATTAAATGCAGGAATGTAAAGATGATATTTAAAAATAATATTTTTTTTCCTCGCTCATACTTGACAAGCGTGTGTGTCTGGTAGATCATATTTATATTCAAGCATAATCTAATATTCCAACATTTCCCCTATAAAATATGTACTTTATCTAAAACGGAAATAAACTAATAAAAAACATCAAAGAGTGGATCTATAAAAAATAAAGCTCAATTTATGTGAGTGGATTTGTAGATGCGTGCATGAGGAGCATTCCTATTCGAAGATAGACAAATCTCTTTATAATATGTTCAACAAATTGCAAACATTTTATGAGCATTGTTCTCGACATGTTTGTTCATCTATGTATAAAATGATGCTTGAGGAAGAAGAAGAGAAAAACGCCTTTTTCTGTGTCTAGCTATTGTACTTACTAAGAGAACATAGATATATTTCCTCGAAATTTACCTCTATTCAACAACTAACAAAAGGAATCATAACAAAGAACTATAAAAGAAGGTTTATATCTTCATATCGACCATTTAAAAAGGGCAAATCGGTGGAATAATATATTTAGCCGTAGATGATGCACATCTACTGTCATTTAAAGGAAAAAAAATGTGTGTCTCTCTTTTATATTTTATTACTTATGAAGTAATAAAGCAAAGGATACCCTCTGTGGTACTTAGATTTATTTTGACGGGATGTTTAAGGAAAATTAAATGGTAGAAATTGCATTTTCCAGCGACTTAAGCGACAAGTTTCAAGATAAAAAATGTAGAGCATTCATCATACAATAGCAAACTCTTGTAATTTTTGTACAAAAATGCAAAACACAAACCAGGTCCTGAATTAATTATGAAACCTCCCTTAAATGTGACAATGATAAAAACAGATTCTAGGTTCGGTAGGCAAATTTTAACGCTATAATGCTTATTTATATCCACAAGGCTGCAATTCAATCGAACAAAATAGGCCAAAAATGTCATGGGTCAGGATCCAATATTACACATTCGAACTTTACTATATAAATATATATATTAGACCTCCCAAAACAAAACCACTTTTTTAGTTCTTTTACATATACCCAAAGATTATGGTTTATTTTTGATGCTGGAAACTAATATCTAAATTAAAAATTTCTAGCATTGTTAGAAATTGGACGTCACTTGGTTCAAAGGTTTCGTTATGAAGCAAAACTTTTTTGTTATTACTTATTTTGAAAAAAAATAGTTTAACTAAATTTAGCTATGACCATTTTATGACTTTGGATTTCCTTGCAAATTTTCGTCAAATAATAATTAGTACCAATAATGAACATAAGTGCTGACGCACCAACCATTTTTTAAATAACAGCCCCTACTAGGGTTCTTTATAGTTTCAAGAAGGAAAAAGAAAAAGAGGGTACTCATGTTGGTGTTTTTAAGTTATCTTTTAAATACATTTTAAAACGACTAATGATAATAGATTTTCCCCAATGAATCCCCATCTACTCCCTCTGAATCCCTCTCATCAGTATGGATACCATTCTTTTAATTTTTGTCGTTCCCAAAATGAAGTTTTTCAATGGAAATGTCATTATGGTAATCTCGTGAATTCGCCAATAGACATTTTGTTCAACGTATATTATTCAAAGTCATAAATTGATCATGGCTAAATTTGGTAAACTATTTTTTCCAAAATAAGTAATAACAAAAGTTTTGCTTCATAACGAAGCCTTTGAATCCAGTGACGTCCAATTTCTAACAATGCTAGAAATTTTAATTCAGATATTCGTTTCCAGCATCGAAAAATGAACCAGAATCGCTGGGTATATGTAAAAGAACTAAACAAGGGTTTTTTGGGGGGAGGTCTAATATATATATATATATATATATATATCAGGAAACGTCCAGGACCATTTTTTTCGCTGGGACCCGGGCCGGGACTTTAATATATTCGTTCTTTCGTCATTCTGAAAGTGACGATTTAGATAATTTTTTTAATTTTTTTTTCAAATATTAAAAATTCTTTCAAAAAAACGTCGTCACTTTCAAAATGATGAACGAACGAAATATAACATTATATATATATATATATATATACATAGGCGTAGGAAACGGGGGAGGGGGGCAAGGAGGGCAACTGCACCCCCAAAATTGCTGAGTTCTCAAATTCGGGCAAATTGGTTGAGGTATTCGGGCATTTAAGTCAAAGAAAAAAATATTAAATATGAAAGCAACCGGGTTTTGAATTATAACCAAATAAATACAATGTATTGAATAGTTAATCATTACTATAAAGAAAATATTAATGTACATAACTTTCTTATACGATATTTTTTACTGATTTAACTGTTCTTGTTAAAATTCGGGCAAATTGAATACTGCCTCCCAAACCAAGCATCTCCCTTACGCTTATATATATATATATTATGTATATATAATATAATGTATAGAAATATATAAAAGTTTGTGCTTTTAGTAACTTGATGGGTTGAAAAAAGAGGAGAGATAGTTCATTTATAAAAATACTAGTTAAGGGAGCTCGATAGCCGTGCGTGCTAAGGCGTGTTCAACTCTCAATGTTGGGGGCGCATGTTCGAATCCCGAGAGGGGATGGTCATTTTTGATCTACCTCATTGATAAGATCCTAGGTTCGATAGACTAATTTAACGCTATAATGCTTATTTATATCCTGTCGGGTGCAACTCTATCGAACCATATAAAAAAAAAAAAAAAAAAATACTAGTTGCCTCTTCCTCAAGAGCCATCATTCATATATTTTTAATTATTATTTACTTATAATATAAATTGAATAAAGCAACTTGGGAGAGGAGAAGGAATATAAAAAAGGCAGTTGGCATTATGCTACGAACTATCACTTCACGAGCGTCTTTTGAGGAGTGAAGAAATTCATCCATCAAAATAATATTTATCTCCATCAGATTATATCTATGTCATTGTCGAATCCTTTGATATTTTTTGATTCTTAGCAAATATCCATTAAATAAGGCAACAAATCCCTCAGACGATTTGTTTGCTCATATCTTTCGATAAATGGATCACCACTCTAACTATTGGACCTTAAAGATTAAAGAAAACAGTGTATCATAAAAAGATATGTTTGTTAGTGACTGTATATTATCTTCTATCAGTATGTTTAACAAATTTCAAGCATTTTATGTTCATTATTCTTGACAGAAGAAATATTTAAAAACATATAAGATATATTACATATCAAAAGATCTCATTAAACTTAAATTTCAAGCAATTGCAGGATAAAATTAGATATAACAATTCAAACAATTTGAAAATTTAATTGAGAAAACAAACTTCAAAAAGTCTTCAAACTTTAGTGATGGAACGAAATGAAAGACAATTAATTTAAAGGATAGGTATTAATTTGGATAAGTGGCTTACTTTAAGTGTATTTAATTTCATAAGAGAAACAAACTGCTAAAGTAAGTTTATTTACTTATAAGTACACAAAATACAACATTTGTATACATTAAAAAGATGTAAAAACTTGAAAATTATTTATATTTTTTGCTAATCTAGTATCCAAGAATACATTACATAAATTACAGTATGATATGTTTTATAAAAAGGAAGTTATTGGCATATATAATATAAATTGAGCTTCCAAATTGATGTTTATTCATATCAATGTTTTCTATTTTGATGTGAATTTGATTAGATGGTGTTTTATCTGTTTGGATATGAACATATATATATATATATATATATATATATAGAGAGATAGAGAGAGAGAGAGAGAGAGATAGATAGATAGATACTAGGGATGCAAAAAGTTAATAGATTAACGATTAATAATCGACAAGATTTTAAACCATTAAAGTTTATTAGTTTCAATTAATCAACATATAGCGCCCTTTTATTTGAAGTTCATGAAACTTAAATATATTACCGGTTTTAAATCCGTTCATGTATTCAATTTCTCCTAAGTTCTCTCTTTGAAATAACTATTTTAATATAATCATGAAACTTCTAGAAGAAGTGCAGTTTGGAATCATTGTAATCCTTACCGACGTCGTCCCCATTAACGTTGCCGCTGCTATGTTTTTCCAGGAAACATAAAATCCTCACGTTTGGACGTGGAAAAATACAAAGAGACGTCATTGGAATAAGATTTAGTATTGAAAGCATAGAGATATATATTTTATCTCTATGATTGAAAGTCGACAAATTATAAAAAACTTCTTTAGAGAATTAAAACTCAGTGATTTTTTCCTATAAAAATTAAGATGCACATACCCACCCCAAATCCACAAGATAACCATTTCCTTAATCGTGGCGCTGTTAACGATTAATCGATTAAAAGTCGACTAAATGAAAAACTAACGATTAATCTATAATCGATAACTTGCATCCCTATTAGATACATATATTTATTGAAAAAAGAAGGACCATTAAATTTTGGTTGGTTTGATTTGATATATTTCATCTGAACATAGTTATGATTGATGTGAAAGCAGTCGAGGAGACTGGGTTGTTTATCAATGGAGACGTCCAGAGCCTATTAGAACCATAAGGGTTGTATTCTGTGAAGGCAAAAAAGACTATGTGCAACAGGATTAACCTCATAAACATTCGAGAAATATCTCCCCAAAATGATGAAACCCCCTTTTTCTTTCTCTTTTACGGTGGAGGCTTTGCCACTTGAACTTATTTTTTTATTATGCAACTTCGACCACAAGTGTGTTTTGTTAATGAGTGATGTTCAGGTTATGTTATGACTGTTCCATAGGGGAGTACCTAATACGGTTCTCCGACATTTTGTGGGAAATAGGAGTGGCTGCTCCAACACATACAAAAAGATAATACAGTAAGTCGACTGCAATGTAATTTATGTTTAGCCACATTCAAATTATTCCATCATCATAGTGTTTTTTGTAATTAAATCATCTAGTTATAAATAACACAAATAATGATTTATGAACGATTTACGACTTGCTTACATTTTTTTCTTGAGAATATTTTAAAGGGCAAAACAGGATATTTTGCCATTTAAAAGCTGCATCTATAAAAAAGCACTCATAAATATCCTTGTATCACACCCAATAAGCGAACAACTCAACAGCATTGAATTGCATACGTAAAACATTCAAAAGTAGTTGCATATATATCTACTCGACTATGTGCCTATAAAAAGGTATCTTTAAGGATGCTTTACTGGAGAGTGTTGACAACTCACCAACAAACATCTATTTTTCTGCAATTAAATCTTATCTGTAGGTCTTATTTTTAGATGTAGAATCTATACTTCGTACGAGTAATAAAACAAATCACCCTTTCTTATTTTCTCGAACGTGATGAGTTATTCAATTTTATAGATTAAATTGGACCATCATTTTTTTCTAAGACTTTATTGATAAAGTAATATTATTTAGAAAAATATAAATAAATAAACATTTTAGTTTAAAATTAAATCTCTTATCTAAATCTAGCAGCACTATATACAAAAATATTTTGAAAAAAACTTTAAGGACACAAAATTGTAATAAAAAATACAGACATAATAAATAATTTTGCAAATAATAAATAAAATAACACAGATTGAATATCATTATTTTGTTTGTCTTTTGGCAAATTTCCTGTACTGCCTTAAAATCCGTTATAGATTAAAGATGTCCAGCGGAGCAAGACGGATAAAATCGTACCAGATCCACCACATATTTACACGAAATGGTATTGATAGTAGGGATCTTCACTGTAAAGGCCATGTATCGCGCTGCCATCGAAATCATGATGGCCCGAGTGTCTTCAATAATATCATATTCAAATTATTCTTAAAAATATATAGAAACAAATAATGTATAGAAACTGTTATTATAATATTTATTTATTGAAATATTTACATTGAAATAAATAAAGCAAAACTTTTATGCTTAGATAAAGAATAAAGATTAAATGCTTATATATATTTTTTATATGCGGATTGGTTTTAGATTTTGTTAATTATTATATTTCAAGCTTTTTATACAAATTGAACTTGTTAAACACATATATCAATGTTGGTTTATTTTCTTGTGTTTCAGTCATAAAAAGAGTTGTTACTATGGTCGAGGATTCAAAGTATTGAAGTACAATTCCTGCTTTCTCAAAAACAATGAACTACAGGCTTGAAACTTGGTTTCAAGTTGTAGCTTTACTTCTGAAGGATGTTGACTTGCATGTTGTAACCAATGCCCTGACAAATAAAAGGAGGGTCAGCAAACCTTGTAGTTACAAGTAAGGCCATGAACGTTGATTACATAGCAATAAAGAAAAGTTTTATATGTATTTTTTAGTAAATGAACCATTTCAGTCCGTAATTCATATATTAACGAACAAACAAGTAGTATATATTATTATAAAAATGAATAACGAATGTGATATATATTTTAATACTTTTTATTTATCAACAATAGGGCCACAATTTTAAATTAATAATTTTTAAAACGATACATATTTAACAGTTACAATAAAGTAATTCAATATATTGTTTTCATTGTGATTTAGAACTGTAATTAAGATAATGTTTTCTTTTCAAATTAATGTCACATCTTACGATCTGTGTTTTCTATAACTACACTGCCTATTAAACTTCTATTTTTGGAGGTTACAGCGGGGCTATTAACTGCATTTAAGGGCGGCTCCGGTTCGTGCTTGAGGTTGAGCCAGACTTTTTTCATCCCGGAAAGATAACATTCCAAAACAGCGACCCTAATAGTATTTGCCACTTCAGCCCCTATTAAAACAATGATGAATAAACATATAAACAATATTAAAATAAATCATAGCAAACTCTATCCTGTTTTATCACTACCTTAACATCATTTAATTAAAAACAGATGATGCAATATGCATTCCATTACAAAAAACAAAGTCAATAACAGAATAAAAGCTACGTATAGCTACGATACTATTAAAATTGGACAATGATACACTAACATATTTAATGTTTAGTTAATACTTATTTATTGGCTTGATATTGTGATAAAGTAAAAATCTATATCATAAAATAAAATAGTTTATGATTATATCTTTTATCATTCATATTTTAAATTGCTCTAAGATTTAAAAATGGTACTTTTATTTTGATGAAAAATTATAAAAATCATAAAAATAGTTAGAAACTCTTACTTTGACTTGGATATCCATCCACAATAGACTCGATGCTCGAGCTAAAATACGGAAAATCCCAGAGTCTTCTTCGCTATTTAGAAATGCAGCGTATTCCTTATCCTCCAAATAACTCAACCGTTGGTCCAAAAAGCTCTGGCAAATTGGGATAAGTTCCTCCTCGTAGCTCTTGTATCAAAGCTCCTTCATATGAACAATGTCCATTATTTCACCCTTGGAGCAAGGCAGCTTAATAGCCATTTCACGGTAGCAGTCCACGGGAAGGGCAGCATAGCAGTTTTGGATGGACTCCTCTGGTTGGACCTCATAGGCCAAATTCTGTCTGTTGAAGGAGGAGAGAAACTATTTTGGAGACTTCATTTTTAGATGATGTAGAATGTGCGTTCGGACGCGGGGCGTCGCGGTGGCCGTTAGTGCAATAAGGGACTTGGGGGAAATCACTTTAGAGCTTATGGAGAAGCTAGTAGTCCGGGTGAAAGTCGTGTCCCCACTGAGACACACAGTTGGCCTCATCAATAACGAATCGCTTGAGGGGACCCCGCGAATAAAGGCTTCGAAAGACTCTATTGAGCTTCTGAGAGGCAGATACCTTCTCGAGAGTCACGTAGAGGAGTGTGATTTGGGGCGTGAGGAGACGAACTTTTCGTATATTTTTCGCTGCCGGCCATAGTCGTCCCCGATGAGATGATCTGCAGGGATTCCCAGACCGTCGAGCTTTGTGAATTTATCATATATGAGGGATACCAGGAAGGATAGGACTACAGTGACTCCGCCCTGGACCGTGGCGGGTAACTGATAGCAGAGACTCTTTCCGCCTCCGTGGGCATAAGGACAGAGGTGACATTGTTCAAGAGGATCGCATTAATGGCTGACAGTTGATTGAGGCGAAAGCTGTGGATATCAAAGTGACTCTTGAGCTTCCCAAAGAGATCGTTCGAGAAAGAGTAGTCCCTCTTTGGCATATTATTATATCCCTGTTTACAACAGGAGCAGAGAACTTGTATACCACTTTGAAACACAGAATATAAAAACTTAAAATAACACTACGCAACCACGTTTTTTGAAATAAATATTACAACTGAACTAATAATGAAGCCCTTACTTGAGCATTAAGGAGTGCTCGTTTATGACGTCATCCTTCCAGCTAGCTTCTAGTATTCCTTGGTTGAACCATGCCTGACAATAAAAGGAGGCCATGCATACCTTATAAACATAGGGATATAAACAGAAAACCAGAGGGACAAATAAAGAAAAATATGACTAACAATTGTGCTCTGTCAACAAGATACATGCTTAAGTTGGGTTTAAAGATATATCCTAAAGAACCTACCTCCATTTGTAACTGTATACTTTTTTAGTTAATTGAATACAAAAATTGGTAAATTATCTAGAAAATTCCCAATTCATCTGCGACGTCATGGACATGGGCCAGAGATTTGATTAAATTTATTCCTTCAAATCCTCTCGAATACCTCAAATTAATCAAATCGACAATAACGCCATCACGTTTATAATTGAATATCTTTAGACAGTAATTTTGAATTATAATGTTCATTCATGTTTTGTTTTTATGTAACTGTCTAAAATTGTATTTTTTTATCTCCTACTTTTCTAGTGTATTCTTATATTTTTACACTGTATAGATTTTAGCTAATAATAAACATCTTAACCCAAAAAAATTAGGTATTTTAGGTTTGTAAGTTTAAAATTTTGCTTATTAACCTCATCCCTTTAATGCAGAGACGGGCTTATCAAAAGTGCTCTAATGATTTGGGGGACACATCAGTCTCCCTTCTAATCTGTGCCTAGGTGAACTATATACAATACAAAATAATAACAAACCACCAATAACAAATAATAAATCAAATAATATTAAAACAATTTTGATTTCTCCAAACCTTTGACTCTGTTTTACATTGCCAAATACTCAAACTGTCGGAAATTTTTGCCCAAACAATTTTTTAATCCTGTTCGTGCTCTTCTCTATAATGGCTCCTCAACCATAGCTATCGATGGATCCGAAAGTGGTCAAATTATTCTAAAGAAAGTTGCAGACAAGGATGTCCTTCCGCTCCTCTTCTTTTTATCACTGCAATGGAAGAATTTATCGTCAAATTGATAAAAAAATATAATGGATTTGGCGTGAACTTGGGTGGTTCTCATCACTTAGTCGATCTGTATGCCGATGATGTTACCATAACATTAGAAGCTAACTCCGAGTGCAATTAGTCAAAAGAATTGAACTAATTCTGGAATCTTTTGAAAAAAAAACATCGGGTCTGTCCCTAAATAAAAAGAAAACTTCAATTTTACCAATCGGATCTTGGGTTCCTAAACAAGGTTCGAATGTGCGCCTCTGTAAAATTATTGAAAAAGTGAGATTCTCGGCATCAAATGGTGTGTAGGAATGGGATAGACAAAGAAAACTTACATCATCTCTGTTCTGCAATTTCAAGGAACATATCACGGTGGAGACATCTCAATCTCATGCACAGAGTGGACTTATATAATTCTAAGTTGTGCCAGTTATATTATACAAAGCTACTGCGTCTCCCTTAATTGCTGAGGGGATTATTAAGGAAGAGAAATATGGCTGAATTCTTTATTTCACTCCTCCTACGTCCCGGCTTTGAAAAGGAGCAGGAAACTCATTGGCGGTGGAATTGTAGAATTGGGGACTGTTATTCCAAAGATCTATCTGAAGATTTTTGCCGGAATAACCAAAAATCCCCAATTTGAATGGCGAAGAACAGTGGTGAATACAGAGCTGTTTTCTTGGCTTATGTTTGGGTCAGACCTGACTAATTATGTCACATCAGCTATATCTTCGATTTGGGGATGTGCCCAAAGAATTTTGGAAAAACTCCCCGGTTTTTAATCAGATTCAACGGTTGACATTATTCGTGGTAAGGCTGACAAAGTACTTTTTTTAAGAACTTGAGTAGCCCAAGCACTCTTGAAGAAAGTGCAATCAGGACTGATACCTATACCATTCATGACATCGATAGTCGGAACCTTTTCAGGGATGGAAGATTTTATTTGCTCTGGCTAGGTCTGCAGCCAGACATCGCTTACTAATGCCTTGGCATATGAAAATGGCGGCTCCGTTCTGTATAGCTGCCGTAAAGAGCGAGGAGGTTTGTCAAGCCTTTATTAAGCTTCTGGTTCTCCTGATAGTTGGACTCATCGCATTTTGGGTTCACTGCGTGGGATCAAAGACTGCAAACAATTTACAGCGCAATTTCAAATTTCTTCAGGCCTCACAAGATTGGATCGACCTTGCAAAGATTGTGGGCTTTTGTTCAATACAACTTTGCATGCTTTTGTTGACTGTCAGGCGGTCAACATAGTAAAGAATTTGTAGCCCTCATATCAGGGGCCTAGAAAAAAATGTGCGGTCAGATATTGCAAAGCTACGGTACTGTTTGGTCTCGGCAAAGGTGATAGTCAGCTAGGTCGAAAGCAATTAATAACTCCCTTCTAAACGCTAAAGGTCTCATCGCGAGGTGCATCACCAATAATGTTCCATCAAAGCCTCTGATTGAGATCCATCATGATCTCTGCTGCAGCAAGGGTATACTGCTCTGGACTTAAAGATTCCCTCACTTTTGGATTCCACATGGACGTTAGCGGCGAGGGAGGTGAAATTTTATCCTTCATCCTCACTCTGCCATAGGAAGACAATCAAGAGAATACTGAAATTTTACAAGAACTCTTATTGATTAATTTTCGTGTATTTACTGTTTTTATGATTTGTTAAATTCTGTATGTTTTATATATTTATTGTTGAGTGTATCTCATGACTTTATCTTCTTGTTTGTTTGTTCCATTACGTTGCTAAAAATCTAAACTAGAATGCTTATTTATGTAAAAATTTACGCATTAGCATCGTTTTTTCTTTTATACATTGTATTTTTTTTGGGAGCCGTGAATAAAAAAAACAA
>CP045907.1:8060779-8107184 GCA_013387185.1 Caligus rogercresseyi
TACAGAGTGTACCAGCAAAATTAGAAAATCGTAAATCAATTTTGCTTTACTTCTAGAAACTTTCTTTTGAACTTTTATAAAGAAGCATCTGAAACAAAAGTTAAAAAGAAAGATTTGGCAATGTTTCCTATTCAATGTAGCCTCCTTTAGCATCAATGACTGCATCAACACAGTGGCGGAAAAGCAGCACAGCTCTTCTTGATAAATTCAGTAGAAATGTTGGCCCAGGCAGAAGTGATGGAGGTCTTGAGAGAATCCACATGGGATGGGGAGTGCTGTTGGTCTCCCTTCCAAAAGCCCCCACACAACAAAGTCCAGGGGATTGAGATTGGGCTTGTGGGTGGCCAGTAGTAGTTTTCTGGCCAGAAATCGGCAAAATTCTTGAACAGAGTCCGGGCAACTTGATGTGTGGGATGGAGCTTCATCCTGAGTCCACACATATGGCCACTAGGGTAATTTGCCTTCAACCAGGGCAAAACATGGTATCTCAGGACTTTAACGTAGACATGGCGGTCAAATTCTCTCCGGCCCAAAAATAGTACGGAGGCATGGTCTTACTGTCAGATGCCACGACTCTAGAACCATCACATGGTAGACTCCCTTGACCCTTATCTACGACTCGCAAGGTACCGATCTTTTCTCCGATTGTAGACTGGTCCACTGTAGAAATCTTCTTGTCTGAGAAAATTGTCATAGTGGATTCTTCTTGTGAAAGGTGGACGAATTTTGGTGCACCTTTCGAGCCTCTTGACCTTCATTGCTCGCTTAAAAAATGCCTGGGGTCCTGACATAAGATTTCAAGTTCAGGTTATCTTTTAAAGCCCTTGACATGGTAGAAGTACCGACATCCATGGTCCGAGCCAGTCTTCTAATTGACTTTGTGGGATCCTCCTTCACGCCTCTTTGACCTTTCCCAGAAAATCCTCAGTCCTCTTCTTATTTCCTCCTCCACTGCCTGGAGTCCTGCCAGTACCATTTGCCTCTTTTAGAGCCTTTGAAAAACATTGTAAACTGTAGCCAGAGAGCAGCCAACAATCTCCACGATCTCTTTTTGTGTCCACGTGGCTTAAGGAGGTCAGCGATCCTCTCATAGTTATTCTTCTCATGACTCATGGTGAAGAGTGAGTGAAACAATGTTTACTAACAAGAGCTCTACATGGCTGGTAAAACAGGAAGTTTATTGTAAAAAATCACTAAGCTCGCCCAGGGGACAATTAAACAAAATTCTAAGTTTTGCTGGTGCGCTCTGTATATATATATATATATTTTTTTATAGTTAAATATCATTGATATACAATTTGCATATTCCTAGTTAGGCTAAATACTGTTTTAGGAAATACATATATCAAGAGCAAAAAAATGCTTCTATGGAACTTTTAAGCACATTAATAAAGCGCAAATATGGAGGCTTGGCGTTTTAATCAACAAAACAAAGCTCTTATCGACCTCTACGCCGACGATATTACGTTAATGGTACAAGGAAATTCAGAGGAACAACTCACAAAGAGAGTTGAAATTTTGGTTGCTTTTTTTTGAAAAATTGTCACGGACTACTGGATTGAAAGTGAATATTAACAAGACGGCAATACTTCCAATAGGCATTTGGCGTCCTTTACCATCCTTAACGATCGGAGGATGCAGAGTAGTTGAAACACTAAATATTTGGGAATTAAGTGGGAATCCAATCGACCTTCACCCTGCAATTTTGAAAGCCTGAATGGTCAGGCATACAGGTGGTGTCAAGCGTGGAGGGGTTTTAATCTACAAAAACGCATTGACCTCTATAACACCAAATTGATCTCTCAAGTAATCTACACTTCCACTGCATTACCAACGGTCGGAGAAAAGCTCATAGAGGAGGAAAACAAATGGTTATGCATTCTGTTCGACAGGAAGTACATACCTACGTTAAAAAGAAAAAAATCACAGCTTGGTGGAGGTCTAGTACTGCTCCAAAAAGTTTTACCAAGAATTTTTTTTTAAGTTTTTAATGACCTCGTTTTAAAACCTGAAATGGAGTGGCGCGAATATTTTACAGATTCTTTTATTTTTAAAAAACTTATGTTTGGCACAGATTTGTCTAATAATGAAATATCTAAACATTCGGAGGAATGGGGAGCTATTCAGAGAATAATATGGAGCATGCAGCCTCTTTTGACTCTAATAGCACCACGGACATTGTTCGGCAAAATGTAAAAAGAAAACCTTTCTTTAAATCGTTAAATATCAACCAGAAGAATTGGAAAAGATTGCCCTGGATAAAAACATATTAACATACAGAGACCTGGACCAAACATCTATTTTTCAAACAGGAAGGTTTTATTATCCCTTATGAGGGGAGCCAAAAAACATATTCCTTTGACTCCATGGCATTTGAAATTTTCCACGAAGGAACCTAAATCGGGAGACGCGATGGAGATTGTCAAAAAGCATTTAGACAATTTTAAATTACCTAAGGAATGGGCGAAAAGAGTAATGCGGTCATTGATGGGCATAAATGATGGGAAAAAATTCACTGCACAGCTACAAATCTCCGCCAACTTAATTAGTTTCTCACAACATTGTAAGGACTGTGGAAGATTGTATGTGAACATCAGACACGCTTTCTGTGATTGCCCATCATTGGCAATTATCAAAAGGTTCATTCATTTGAATTCTGGCTTTATTTCCGATTATGAAGATGAATATGTGGAAGCGACTATTCTTTTTGGCTTCCCGATCAAAGGACAAGGCTATAAAGAAGAGGAAAAAGCTATTAGTTCATCTTTGAGCAATTGCAAGGCGTACATAGCTAAGCAGCTTACAGAAGGAAAACTGATCGAGGAAAATGAACTAAGAGGAATAATAATATCCGCCGCCGCTCGATACGCGGCTTTCTCTCTGAGAATCCCAAAACTGCAAAGTGTGCTCTGGAACCACGCAGCCGAAGTCGTGAAGTATTTCCCATCCTTGTCACCACAGTATGCGAAATCGCTCAAATAATAATTAAACAGTATAAAAAGTTCAAAATGACATGAATGATTGTTGATAATGTTTTTAGTGTTTTATCATTAATACTTTATGGAATTTTATTTTCAATGATTGATATTTTAATATGTATGTCTATTTACTTGTTATAAGAATTTGTGGTCTTTAAAAGGAAAATAATTTTAAACTATAATGTTTATTTATGTTTTTATAAAACACAATTTTCCTTTTTATTATCTTTTATTTATGTGTAATTATGTATTATACATGTTTTAAATAGAATAAAGACCTTTGTTGATGAAAAAAAAATGTTAAGGAAAGCGCTTTATGTTCATATTGCTAATTTTGACTGATGCAGATGTATAAAAAAACTTTTTCCATGAGAATATGCTCAAATACTAAAAATAACAGAAAAATATTGACTTGACTCTGTGTACAGAAAAAATGAAAACAGGAAAATACGGCCTAGGAAACAAGGCCCAGGAATAGATGAACCAAGATAGAAACGGAAAATGATGACTCATGGAAAAAACGGCCAAATACATCGGTACGGAAGATGGGGCAAAGATTTATTTTGGCCATTTTTTCAAGGGTCATCATTTTCCCTTTTATCTTAGGGACATTTCTTCCTATCCATTTTAGGCCATTTCTTCCAATGTCGCATTTTCTCGATCATTTCTTTCTAATTTCACTTTATCCATTTACTTTGCATTAATTGGGCATTTGAAAAATGGCCTTTTTCGTTTGTAGAGATTGTGGTGGATCAACTCGCCATCATCTAGATCCTATCGGCTACATAGAGACTAAAGATATAGAGAGCTTATTCCCTTCAATAGTAGAGAAACATCGTTCAGCTGTCACATATGCCCAATATAAACAAAGTAATTTTTCTACGTCATCGTAAGTTGATCATAGAGATAGAAAGATTTGTTTAATTGGTCACAAAAACGTATTCCTCTGAAGAACCCTATAAGCCCTCTATGTATATCTATTTCTATGATCGTCTCCCTGCAGATCATAGGGATTAAAACCCGTCTTCCTGTAGGGTTCATCATGCTTATCAATATCTTTTAATACACTGCAAGAATACTGTCTTGCAGTTATAAATAATTGTTTTTATTTTTGAAATGATCCAAGCCTCCACATATATCCTCACTTCGTTCCTCCTCCATCCGCTTTCACTGTTTGTCTTTCGTAACACACTTCCCATGTAAGTGCATTGGTTACTATTTTGTGCTTGAGGAAAAAAACCTCTCAATAATTTTTTTTTAACATAATATTTTTTATTGTTTGTCAATTTATTCTATTTTTTAAATAAATTAACTCAATCAAACTATATAAGACAATATACTACGTGCAATATAATTAAATTATTATGTACTCCTATCCTAGAATTATTAATGTAATTAAAAGTGAAGGACGTGCAAAGAAGAAAGAGGCTTTAATTTATTAGTAATATTTCAAAAATCAACATTTACAGAACGTTGAACAAAGGAATTATAGACCTTAAAAAGAATAAAACTTATATACAACCAAATATGCAAGCTGTCAAACCTATAAACAATTAAACTTTCAAACAGTCAAGCTGGCAAATAATAAACGGACAGTCAAACTTAAAAACTGTCGAATTTATTATAAAGTATATGTCCATTGAATGAGCTGAGTAAAATTCCAGTCTTTGTACCCTGAAAAGATGACAAATGCATGCGTAATGTTTTGTATGTTCAACGTTATATACAGTCGGATTCGCTACTTCGCCCCTCGACATCTCGCAGTTCTTTTACTACGCGACAACGGCTTGGCTCCCGTTTTAAAATGTGGGGGGTACTAAAATTAAGAAATATTCAGTGGGTTTTAAGATATTTAACCACTTGAAAACTAGTAAATCTTCGAAAAAGAAAGATGGCGGCCTAAAAAAGGTCTGGCCGCGTACATGTATTCAGACGCACGTACGACAACAAGGCAAAATGGCGGTAGGTTTAAACGCCGGGTGATGTCAAATCTCTCAAAATTTTAATATATATCAACATCGCGACCCTCATATATATCGCGGTGGTCGTGTAGTGGATCCGGGCCGTCGCGAATTTGCGAGGGACGACTGTACAAGACTCACAACATTAAACCTAATTGGCATCCTACAAGCAACTCTTTCATTTATGATATGAAATCCAACATAGCTAAAATAATAATGGGATAAGAAATAATAGGAAAAGGCTTTTAAAATATTCTTTTAATATATGTTAGGTATCTCTTACACGTCTACGAAGGTTTTTATTTCCATAAAAAGTGATCATTGGTATACGAAGAAGAGGGAGAAGCACTTAACGTGAATTATGCTCCTAACGTGATCTCATTCCACTTATTACAAATACTAAATACTTACCACTACCCCCCCCCCCCCCTCCTCAGCCCATTACACATACACCATTGAACGTACATATTATACACTCACTTTAAGAACTGCCATAGTTTAAGGAGAAAATAAAGGCTCTCACCTTATGGTTTCATATAGAAATGATTTACATCCCGTTATGGGTTTTGTGGAGGAAGTGTAGATCATACTTTAAAGGGTCCCAGGGATGACGTCATCCTGTATGGATGGATAAATATATTTATGTTCATTTAGCAACTCCTTTTTCTAAATTATGTTTAGGTATATATATATATATATATATATATACAGGGTCCCACGGTAAATTTGACACTTTACGTTTATGCCCCAAGCGGCCGTTAGGTGGCTACGATCGGACCAGCTGGGCTTTCTACCTTTAGCCTCAGTAGTTGTGAACAGCTGAACACGACAACAATGGATTCTGACAATTTCAACCCGCCCAAATCCTGGAAACGCACTACCTCGGTAATGATGATTCGCGCCGGATTCAAGGACAAGGACATTATGAAGACGGCGTGCGTTGCGAGGAACACGGCCAAGACCATCAGATCGGAGCTGGAGGAGTCCAATAACGAATACGAGAAGGTGGTAGAGAGAAAGAAGAGGAAAAGGCGTTCAGACTCCCTCAGGACCCCGGAGTTAGTGGGAGAAGAGCTCCAAAAGCTTGTCACGGAGGACCCAGCAAGTCCTCGACCAAGCTGGCGGAGGAGTTGTGGGTCGGGAACACCACAATTCAAGTGTGTATCAAGGAGGACTTCCGTTACAACTTCTACAAGCGCCGAAAGGGCCAGATCTTGACCGAAAAGGCGCAGCAGAACCGGTTGAGCAAGGCCCAGAAGCTCCTGAACAAGCTCAAGCATCCGTCCACAACGAGACTCTCTGGTTCTTCTCTGATGAGAAGAACTTCACCCAGGACCAAAAACACAACAGCCAGAACAACAGGTGGTGTGTTAAGAACCCCCACGAGGTGCCCATCGTCGGCCAGACCAAGTTCCCGGCCGCCGTCTTGGTGTTTGGCATCATCAGCTCCAACGGTGACTTCATGCCGCCTCACTTCTTCCCAAGGGCCTGAGACTGAACTCGGAGGGGTATATATATATATATATATATATATATATATATATATATATATATATATTATATATATATATATATATATATGATATATATCATATATATATATATATATATATATATATATATATATATATATAGGTATATGTATGTATATATAATATATATATATATATAGTGGTTGCCGCGTGTGATGAAATGAGCGATAAACGCTAAACGATATTTATCGCTGATGTCAAACTTTTTATCGTTTATCGCAAAGTTTTCTAAAATTATCGCTCATTCACTTACCATTAGTCCCAAAAAATGAGGAACGATAAACGATAAATCTAAAGACGACTTTTGTTAAACATCAAAATGTGCACGGCGGCAATAGTCACAACAGACCGCTTGACATTTCATATCAGTTCAAGCTGAGAGTATATATAGAGTAGAGACTGGAAGCTGGCTTGCAAGTGAGTCCTGAAAACCCCTTATGAGAACTGCCAAGTGTGTGTGTAGCTGGCAATCACAGCTGCAGTGAGACAGTCTCGCTGGAGTTCCTGAGTTAGGAGGGTGTGTGCCGCTCTCTCCATGCACCGTCTTTGTGTTCAGTTATTACCAGGCTTGTGAGTGATCAGAAAAAATCTGATCAAAAGTAACGATCAGGAATTCAAGCAAGCAAGCAAGGACATGGTGACAAAAACCTATAGAAGCCAGCAACGAACCCATTTGCCTTCCTGGAGAGCCCCACTGTCATGGAGGAGAATGGGCCTACCATTGAAGAGCTCATCAAAAAGGAGGTGGACACCTGGGGCAGGAACAAAGTGGCAGAGGTGATGCCTGGACAATTCCCCAAAATGGATAGGGAGAAGTGGATCTCGCTGTTCATAAAGTACAACACGGCTTTGCCCAGCTCTGCTGCAGTGGAGCGCATGTTCAGCACTGCTGGTGACGTCCTCAGGCCCAAGCGTGCAAGCATGACCAGCGACAGGCTTGAGAAGCTGGTCTTCACCAAGGGAAATATGCAGCTCCTGGATGCTGTCCTAAGGAGGTAGAGGAGGGAGGGAAAGTCGGAGTCAGAGAGAGAGACTGATGTGTAGGCGATAGACTGTTTACAGTTTTTGTCTAGTTAAATTAATTTTCACTCTAGAAAAATAGTTTTTATGCTTTTTATATTTCAACTAAATAAAGGTACTTATCATTTATCGCTTTGGTTATCGCAATTAATTTTTATCACTATCGTTTTTATCGTTTATCGCTTACCGCAGGTTGGGTTATGAAATTTTTACCGTTTATCGTTTATCGCAGATTAAGAAAAAAATTATCGTTTTATCGTTATCGCAAGTTGAAAAAAAAGTTATCGCAGAAACCACTATATATATATATATATATATATCAGGAAACGATCGGGTACCCGGCCCGAGTCCCGGCTGTTTTTTAGCGTCCCGGATTTTTTAGACAACGGGCCGGGACTTTAATATTTTCTTTCGTTTGTCATTCATAAATTTTATGTAGAAAATAATTTCCAAAAGTGAGGACTTTTTTGAAAATAATTTTCGAAAGATTATTTTCTAAAAAAAATCGTCATCACTTTTTTTGGAGATTCTTTTCTAAGAAAACATTACTTTTTTGGAGATTCTTTTCTAAAAAAACGTCGTCACTTCAGAATGTCGAAGGAACGAAAATATATATTATGTCCCAGCCGGTTTGGCCCGGCCCGGTTTGAAATTTTTAAGTTCCGGCCCGGCCTAGGTCCCGGCGAAAAAAGGTGTCCCGGTCGTTTCCTGATATATATATATATATATATATATATATATATATATACCTTATTGTCGGAGAAAATAGGGCACTTTATAAGATAAATACCCGAGAGAGGAGGATGCGTTATTGATTTTATATGTTCCGTATAAAGCAGCTGACTATGATTACTGAGTAGAAAATATAAGCATAGAAAGAGAGAGAGAGTTATTTGGGATTGATAGATACTTTACTCTTGTTTTCTTTCAGAAATATTTTTGTGGACCAAATTGGGTTTTTTTTGGTCGTAAAAGCTTTTATTTCGTATCTGCTACCCCATTTCAATGTAATTAAATAAAAGTACTCTTATATAACTAATATAAAAATAAAATGAAAACTCTTTTGAAATGCAGTAGCGTAAAACAAAACATAAATGAACATTAGTATTCAAGTTTACTGTTCAAAGGTGACCTAAATATAATATGTCGATTTATTTGTTATTTATAAAAACGCTGGCACTCTCTTAAATTCCTTTGACAGACTTTAAAAATTGAACGCGATGGCATGAATCATACGACATTTCCAATCATCTTATGTTGGTTTCGGAATCTTAATTTACAAGGCTGAGTAGCGGGCGGCTCCATTGATTATAATCAATGGAGCCGCCCAATTATTGCCCTTAGATCCTCGGCCTCGATGTATGAGTTTGTCGTAATTATTTTTTCGTTATTATCAGCCATAGAAATACTTGATCATTATTTTCACCACAATCTAATGCAAACAGCTATCAATCCTGAATAACTCTTTCTTTATCCTCCTTTTTTCTTCCTTCTTTCTATGTTCTTCACACTCAACAAGGTCGGCAAAACTCTGCGGAATATATAAAATCAACAACACAACCTCAACTATAGGTTTTTCATATTTAAAAGTGCCGAATAAGGATTTGTTTATCATCAAGCAGGAGTAAAAATGAAATCCTTATTGAAGTGTCATGAATGGTAAGCATTAATTAATAATACAACCTGATATTGGAATGAATCATTCGAAAATGACATTATCGATTGAGTCCCATTGTAACAATACCTCAGTGTCTTAATGCAAAGCTTATCCTTGGATTTGTGTATTGACCGATCAGTATCTATTTTAGTTAGCCTACTGCATTTCGTATTAGAAAATATACGTTTGTAGTGTTTTTTTAAGAGCATGTAGTAAAAGACTTCTTATCGAAATTAACGTTATTGCCTTAATTCTAGCTTGTTGATCGTTTACTTATAAGTTCTTTATAAACGAGAGACTCTGAAACGACAATTTGCACCTAATTAGTTGAATCAGTGATCATACATTTTATCTAATTTCGCTTTGGCATTCAACATGCTCTTAAAGGCCATACATCTGGCAATAACCTCTGACTCATCTCTGTGATTTTGAATAGTTAATGCTGTTATTATAAAATACTATTTAATATATGATGAAATGAATACAATTTTATGGACCCATGATCAGTTGTCAAACTCTAAAACCAATCATAAAGTACAGAAAGAAGCTTAAGCATTTTTATGATCTTATGATCCACTATTTAGAATATAACTTTAAATGCACGATGATGCATCTTTTAACTTACACAAAAACCAATAAACAGAAATTTTTTCACATATAAAGACGCATTTTAATAGCCACACATTGTAACTTTCTTCCCTTCAAGGATAATCCCTTTTTTGCACAGGATTACATTTTTATAATGCAATCAAAGACCTAAACTATTTCTCGTTTCTGGAATGTATGTTCGTTCATATTGAAAATGTGGCAGCTGTAAAAAAGCGTTTATAATACTAGATAATACTACGTGAGAAAGAATTAATATTCCTTTAAAAATCCCTTGTAGGACTCGACCAAAGAGACTCCATCAACTAAGAAGGAAATTTTATCTCTGTTAGTCCCATCTTTATCACAAATCCATAAAAAACCTTTGTTATTTAAATGAAATAATATGAAGGAACTTCAAGTAAGATCAAGACAACTTAAGAAAACTGAAGTAAACTACATTTTCATTCATATTTATGTATTCTAAGTAATAAAATATGATAATAAAAGTTATTGTTTAGTACATATAAATATTGACAAGAGAAGGTGATACAAATATTTTATTTGCTGATTTTGATTTAAAAAATTGCATATTTTTTTTTATAGTTCAGAAAATATGGAAATATAAAATTAAAATAAAAATATATAAAGAAATCGATGATCATGAATTATAAAACCCTTTATTTACTCCATAGGACTTAGGACGTTGATTTTTTAAGGGATAATATAAAATAAGTCCTTCCTTTTTCATTGTTTCATCAGCTGCTGATTGCAATCTTACCTTATCTTATTTAGTCTATTGAGCATCCGGTTATTAGCTAGATTGATGACAAGTACTTTTGTGGTAAGAATGGAAAAACAAAACATAAACAAAATTAAAATATCAAAGCAAACCGGCTTTAAAAAAAGTTGAGGAAGTAAAAAATGAAGGGGTTGTATTTTTTTAGTTTCATTTACGAAAGTATATATGGAGCTGAGGAGAACATAGGAGAACTTCCTTGGTTATGTATCCTAATGTATCGATCCATAATTGGTATGCGACCCACGCAGTGCAGTAGACCAACTGAAAAGGAGCATTAAAAAGATAACCACAGGAGAGTGGCAAGGAATCTCCTTTGTCAGTCCCTCATTCAGTCCCTTTTTATTTCTACGTGAACAACTTATAATAGGGAGGTTGTTATTTCGTCCTTTATACATATATAAATTTCCCTCTCGATAAATAGTAAGGCTTTTATTTTGCTGAACATACAAAAAAAAATATATATATATATATATCGGCTTCTCTATTTTGTGTCAAGTAAGTAATTTCAACTACTAAATAAAAACTGTTTAATAATGTATAAAATCCCTTCTTTCTATAGTTAGATAGATGACAACAAATTATTTTAAACATGATTAAACTAGATTCATAGACTGTGAAGTGAGTATGTTTAAATCATAGCTGTAAAATACAATGCTATACTATTGTTATATTCAATTAAAAGTTATGGGGTAGAGTTAGGAAAACAATTGTAAAGCAAAGGATCGTAATGTCGATGTTGCGTTAGTATTTTATTGTCAAATAACTAGACACACCGTCTAATATTTGATTGAATGTCTGTATTCTGTCTGACAGTATAAATCAAGTAAAATACTTTTAAAAATATTCAATAATATTTAATGTTACTTAAAACCTGAATGTACTGAATTGTGATACAAAATTATTATAAGTCCTTTAATGATTCTATAGTTGTTTTTTTTTCAATTTTTAAGGTCTTTATTTTTACCTCCGCCGAAGGAGGTATTGTTTTCACTGGCGTTTGTTGGTTTGTTTGTTTGTCAGCAGGATAACTCAAAAAGTACTAAACGGATTCAAATGAAACTTTGTGGAGTTGTTGGAAATGCCAAAGAAAGAAGTGATTAAATTTTGGCATCTCTAAGTGCTTTTTTAATATGCAAAATGAGCAAAATACTACTACTAAAATAATGAAATGGGGTCTCTATTCAGGGAGTAGGAAAGAACAAACGTTAAAAAATATTCATTGACGTATTATTGTTCATTTATCAGCTCAGGACTATGTTAACCCAGTGACGTAGCTTAAACTTCTTCCTCTTCCGTCTTCCCATCTCTGAGTGCTTTTTTAATATGCAAAATGAGCTAACAGAGAATAAACAATGATTAGAGATAGAAAATCGGGCGTGTGAAAGGGAGAATGTTTGAATGGGATGTTGTGGGGATCGGCGGAGGTATACACTCTCTGAGTGTATACATGCCTCTAGTTTCAATTGTAACTGTGGATACAAAGTAATATAGGCGGTAGAATTTTGTAAAATTAAGGCACAAATAACATTATAGTTTAAAATTAGACTACCTACCAAAAGACCTTTGCTGCAATAAGGACATATAAAAGTGTTAAACAAATTTCATAATATAAAATACTAAATAATGTTGACAAGTTATAAAACAAAATATAACATAACATAAACATAACACCTAAACCAATATTATAATCTAAAACTGTGGGTTGTAGGAGCATATTGTTTCACAATTTTCTTTAGATGGCTGAAAATCTGTATGAATTCATCCAACTAAATTCACAAAAAGTGTAGTTCCAAGAGAGTGTATAGTGTTTGCTTTTGGAATAGGCAATGGACATCTCATGACTAATTGGAAATGTCATTAATAACATACTTGAAGTTATTAATACAACTTTAGTATGTTCGAATAGCTTCATACACAAACTGCATTCACAGAGAAGCTATAACAAACTACGACTTATAATTCGAAGAATATGCAAACAGGGACGCCTAAAATAAATTTTTGAGTTGTACGTAGTTTCAGAGTTAATAAATTATTTAGAAAAACGAATCTTTCATCATTAAACCATCAAAATATATCTACTAAGAAAAAACACACCAATGTTGTTGTCAGTCCAAATTTTAATGACCCATGTATCTTCAAGAAAACAAAAGATATATACAACTTTTTTTGGCGAAAAGTTTGAAATAACTTATTTGACAAAAATAGCCACATAAATCCATCTGTTACACAATTATAATTAAAAGGGGATTAATCTCGGTCAACATGTATTATTAAACCACAGGATTATTATTTCATTATTAAAGATTTTTGAAGATTAAAGTTGTAATTTAATATTTTTTATTATTTTGTTAGTGAAAGAACGAACGCATTTCAGTATAAGTGTGTATTGAATTAAATAAATAGATTTTTAATTATATGGACAATGTACAAATTATTAAAAGCATGTATTCGTATTTCTTACTCTTTTTTATATTTATATTCCCATTCTTTTCCCCCCATTTTTATCCTATTTACACAAAACCCTGATGATCAATTCATTATTTTCTCAATGACATCATTCATCTCGGACAAGATAACAAGGTAATAATAACTCCTATGCACTTAATAATTACATTTTCCCATTCAGACTCCATGACTCAGCAAACCAAAACAACAACTGACGGACACATCTACTCAGAATATGAAAATAAAGAAGAAAAAAACAACACACATCTATGTAAGTATATATGGATTAACAGATGAGTGATTAACAGATGAGCGTCTCTTCCTCGGGTTATATCGAAAAAGTTCATAATATGTTGTTTAACGCAGTGTCTCTTCTCTCTCTCACACACAGGACCAGAGATCGATGCTTCTTATTTCTTTTTTCCTATTTTCCCCCAAATGCAATCGATGATTTCCATATATTTTTCTTTAAAGAAACGGTGTTTCACAATGAAGTAATATAGCTACAACATTATGAATTAGAAAGCTGACTTTGTGTTCCTGGTTGGGAAACTTTGTGTGTGTATGTGTGTTCTTCATGGCACGAGACCCTATACCTGAGCCCTCCTTTTACAGTTCTTCCTCTGCACTGCGTAAAGCTGTAATTACCTGCAAAGAAGCGTTCTTTGTCTGAAGGAGTGTGCTTGGTGTTTACAACTACGTCTGGACCAAGGGAGCCTCTACTACTATAGAGCTTACTGGGTTTCCTTTAAATCATGCATTGGGGCATTAAGTTGTTTGCATGATATCCCCTAAAAGTAACTCATGCATATACTCCGAAGAAATGACAGGTTTTTTTTTGTTGCTTATATGGTCCATTGTTATTCTTTCGTGGTTATTTATATATTTAAAGCCAAAAGAAGGCATAGTGAAAGAATGGACAATGATTTTTTTATTGTTTACTTTAAATTCACAAATATAAAATTGTTTGAATGATTTAACTATAGATCAAAGTTTATCAATATAGTTGATAAGGTGCTTGATTACGACCGGGTCTCTTTGTGTTAATGTATTTTACCAATTGGGAAATCTTTTTGAAACGTAATTGATTAAAAAAAAACACTATAATATTAAGAAGAGTTAAAATTATACAATAAAACATCACTTCACTCGCGACTGTTGATGAAATAATTCAACGTTGAGAATATAATCCTTCAAAACAAAGCAAAAAAGGTATCTCCTCAGAGATCAGATAGGAATAACATCCTAAAGTATCCAAATTGTCTTTCCTAAACTGACTCAATCAATAATATTAGTGAGTCCTTGGGGAAAAAAACCTGATCCAATATAGCTTCTTATTAATTAATTAAAAAAGCAATTCTTCATTTAAAGAAAAATAATGATTATTTTTTTATTTTTTCATCATTGACGATAAAAAGATTCCCAAAGGACGATGAGACAAGGGGAAAAGGGGAGGAAAAGTTAATAACTGAAAACGTGATGTTTATTACAAAGTTATCAATAACTACAATTTATGTATCCTTAATTAATAATTTAATATAATAATAAATGGCTTTTCATATTACATTCTATTTTTTAATGTCATTAGAAAATTCAATAATTCAAGGAGCATTGCTTTATAAATTTTCCTATGTTTGAATTTAGTATTCCCTTAACCTAATTGATCATCCTTATTGGTTAACTTGGACTCTACAAATGAACAATTTCTAACTCACTAAAAAGTGTATTTACTATTTCATTGCTTTGGTGTCTTCATATTCATCTGGAAGAATATTCTTAAAGCATTTAGCAATGTTTTTAATAATAATGTAATAATTTGAACGATTGTGTCATTGTTTTAATGCCCTTGAACATATTAAATATATCAATCTTTATTGGGCTCAGGCCCACGTAGGTTGGCTAGGAAATGAGAAAGCTGACCGGCTTGGAAAAGCTGATTCAAGTCTAAAAAAGGATAATCCTATTCCAGATTATTTTGTGTCAGACCTGGCAAGGAGGGTTTTTTAAATAAGGAATGAGCCTTCACAATGGATACAGGATAGCTCCTGTGAACAAAGTAAACTATTACTTCCTTAGATTGACCCTAATGCGTCGAGACAATTGATTGATCTTAGTGGGGAATCTCTACTTATGTACTCAAATAAATAGATAATAACTGTTCATGGCCTTTTTAGATATAACCAGTGATTGTCGAACAAATTTATCATTTGTGAATGTATTTTTTGTTTGCAGAGTGATGAGACGTTCCCTTGTTGGTGGATTGGGATTTCTTTTGCCATAGGGGGAAATGGTTCAAAAATGTTTTGACCCACATCCTCAAGAGCTTAAGCAGATTCTCACACTTCTTAGAAATTGTAACATTGGCTACTTGTTTGGCTTACGGAAATAAACAACATGGGTAAAGGGGCTGTGTTTTCTAGGATATGGAATAAGGTCGTTCATTCGATTACACCTTAGATTCAAGACTCGATTTCAATTCATTCTCGGGATTCTACCCTCAAACAAACAAAAAGTGATTTTTTTTTAATTATTTGATAATAATATTCATGTTCGAATATACTACTCGAGATATTATCAATAGTTTCCACGGACGTTCTTATTGTTGTATCAATTTTAATTGGAGTTCCATCCTCAAAGATATTATAAAAGTTATTAATGAATTGAATTAACAACAGAGCTTCGTATAATATATCTCTGAAACAATCTGTAGTGAAGAGCAAAATTCTTTGGAAGAACTGATTAAAACTGAACACCGAAGACGTTGCTTTTTTAAATAAACCGCTTGATATATACAAAACAATGTTCTGAAACTTCAAAAATAGGCCAAATTTATAGATATTTCATCTAACAATGATGTCTCCATCTTGATCATGCAAGTATCTTCGCATCACTCCAATATACTCGTATAAACATGATATCTTCGAATGTGAGAAGTATTAATGACTTTAATAGAGACATTATGACACTAATAAACAAATGATACATAGATGGTACAAAAAATAACCATTTTATTACACTAAGTAACAGGATTTACTTGAAAAATAATTTTTGCGTAGATTTTCTATCGCAACATATGACGCCTTGATATTTAACATAAAATAAAAAGTATTTTTTAAGAAACATATAGGTTGCAAAATACGGGGGAGAGGGCAAACTCCAGATATCTGCTACGTTTTCATTTCCCAACATGCAACGTTTTTTTTAGTCTTATATGTTTGATATTTTAAAACTTTTGCTCCGACCCTATTCATATGCGTACATATTTTTGTTGTGATAAATAAACATTTTAATCAAAAAGCTAAAAAATAAAGCTCAAATACTCGACAAAAGACATTCAGCGATAATTCAATCTTTCATTTCCTGAAGAGGAAAAGCTATATATATATATATATTCTAAGAATAACTGTTCATATAAGGAAAGTTCCCAAAGTGAATAATAATACCTAAAGATATTCCGCCAAGATAAGCAATCAGATTGAACTTCTTTTTTATGAATAGATTTTTAATTCCTACATTCCCCCTCCATTTGTACCAGAGAGCATAATCTCAGGTTTTGAGCCGGTGGAAGCGCGCCTTTTTTAAAAAGAGATCCCCCTCGTTTCTCCTAACATTCCCCCTCTCCCCCTCCCCTTATTCCCCTTTTGTTTGAAGCAACCATTTTCTAGAGGAAGGAACGTTGCCTCCTGTTTCAGTTGAACGCTCACGCGTCAACCCGCGTGCGACGAATATTGTCGTTGTTGTTTTTTCACCTTCTTTTTTTGTATGTTAGCTGTTATTTTTTTGGTAGGGACTCTTTCAATAGTTGATCCGAAGGGGACTCATCGCCAGGTGTAAAAGAGCCCTTCTCCTTTTTATTGTGTAATATTGTGTTCTATTGCATCGTTTATATGACTGTGAGCTGTATATACACTTATAATTTTTATGGAGAGAACTATACTAAATATTAATTATTGCGAAAGGACTGGAAAAAGAGTAAGCGTTTTTTCATATAATTATTAACTAAGTGAGCCATATATATGGCGTTATACTAAGAGCCATTCTATTATTTGCAAAAAAAATCTGTAAATGATCTCAAGGATTTGATAAATGTATTTTCAATAATAAATGTTTTTTATGCCATAATTTTTTTATACTTTTTAATATTGTTCCATGTTTATGAATTATTGAACCATAAGAAGTATGGTTGGCTTTCATGTTATATTTATGTAATTTCAAAAAATAATTGCTATATGAAAAAAACAAATATATGTATAAAGATATTTTTGCTTTTTTCATCTATATTTGTTTAATTTCGATGAGTTAACATGTACTTTTCTTTGAAGACTACTGAAAAGCTCCTTTGATAACGGAAATAAATCATATAATAAATGGAATAACATTGCTTCCGAGTCAACTAGCTTACCAATGTCAAATTGTTGAACTTGTTCATCTTAAATGAGTGGCAATTATTGGTTCATTTTCTGTATTTAATTTAACTTCCTTTGAAGATGTACAAAGGCTTAAAGTATTTATAAAAAACAATAAAATATGTTTTAACAGTTTATTGTGATGACATAAAATGAATACTGATTTTGTATTGAATATCTTGTTATACAACAACTTTTATATATAAATGGATGAATAAATATACTAAGTTTATTCCAAATACGAGCATACTACTCGTATTTACATATATGCATGATGATAAAGAGGTGTTTTATATGTCTTTGTAAATGCTAATAATTATCCTAGTAATATGTTTGTAATATGATTGTCTTCTAATTGAAACGGTTGATAAAAGATCTCATATATTAATGAAGAGAACGTAGAGTTTCTTCATGGCACTGTATTCTTGGGCCTGTTGGAATAGAGATCCTTATACTTCTGTAAGGTCACGAATATTTATATAAGTCCCTAAAAATAAACATTTCATATTACTTCCATTTTTATTCAGATTAATACGATTACTTTTAAAATAACTCCGATAGTAAATTTTGAAAAAGTACGATTTGAACTGTTTCAACTTTCAAGCTAAAATGCTTATTTATATATTGCTATGCATTATCATCGATTTTTATATTTAATTTCATTTTTGTACATTTTCTGAACTGTGAATAAAAAATTATCATTTCAAACAATTGCGTATTAGTCGCTTAAGAATTTTTTAAACAGAAAAAACACAAATTATATCATGAGTTTTGGCTTACCCTCTTATATATATATATATATATATATATATATATATTCTTAAGATACGAAAAGTTTATGATGCTCAATATTTTATTATTTCCCATGATGTTGACATGCAGATATTGAATTATAAGCATTTTAAGTACCAAAAAAGGTAGCTCTTTCCAATGCTTCAGCATTGGATTCTGAGATTTGCACCCTGACTTTGAAATGGCAATAAAAACATTAATGTTAGTTTTTCGGAACATTGGCCATATTTTAATCCATGACATATTTATCCACGAAATATATATGCTATTTATATATTAGAAAAATCCAATATTTAAATCGTTTTAGTAGATTTAATTTTTACAATGTAATTTTTTTTTTTCGCGGATTACCGAATAAAATGTTTTTAAACTGAAAAAAGCAAGTCGAGATGATCCTTTCTGTTCCAAGCAATTGTTTGAAGTACGGAAATTGATCCTAGTGTACCTATGTTTACGATTAGTCATTCATATATGGAAATGATAATTAACCTACAAGGGATCAAGACCCTGAATAGAAGGGTACGAAAAATACTTTTGTAGTGAAAAAGCAACTTATATTCACAAATTGTAAAAAAGAAATAAATAAAATGTACAATTTTATTATATTCAATTTATTGTTCAACAGCAAAAATCCGATAGTTCAAAGGAATGCTTATTTCACTTCGAGTACTCGATATCTCTGAGTGACCCCCAGCGACATTATTTCATAAAAACTTTAACAATTTGGATGAAACTAAATACTATATTAATTCTGCGACATTTGTATCCATACATATGTATCTGCGACATTTGTATTCGGACATTTGTATCCAAATGAAATAAGTAAGACATTTGTATCCACGACATTTGTATCCACATTAAATAAGTAAAACATTAGTTCCAATACAAATGTATCCAGTGTAAATAAATGCGACTTTTGTATCCACATATTAAGGTAATACTATTAGAAGCTACGTTAATTGACGACACCGCCTTTCGAGAGTAAAGATGATATCAATAAGCACTTGTTAAATGTGCCCTTAAGCCGCGAAACGAACTAGAAATACAACATAAAATCCGTTTTTTAGTATATAGAAATAATAATAATGACAACAAATAAGTATTTACATCAAACCATACCCTAATGCATCGAGACGATTGATTAATCTTAGTCGTGAATCTCTATGTATTCAATACAGATATAACTGGTCATAACTTTCCTAGATAGCATAAGTCATTGTCGAACAAATTTCTCACTCGAGAGTGTCGTTTTTGCCAGCAAAGTGATGAGCGTCTCATCACATGTTGGCTAAGTGTGATTACTTTTGTCTTAAGAGAATGATGGCTCAAAAATGCTTTAACCAACGTCCTCCAGACCTAAAGCAGATACCAGCAATTCTTAGGAATTGTAACATTGAATACCTGTTTGGCTTCCCGAGGTAGAATGGATAAACAACATGGTTAAAGTGGTTGTGTGTTCTAGGAAATGGGCTAAGATTGTAAATTCGATTCCTTGGACTCAAAACTCGATTTCAATTCAAAAAGTATTAGAGCCATATTTAAGGGAAAAGATGATGTTTTTTGAAATGGAATTTTTAAATTTTGGTAAACAGTTTCTATTTAGAAGGAGAGCCAACGTCTCTCCAAAGTTGAACATTGCTTTGACCAAATATAATTCATAAATATTTATTTACTGTGGATACAAATGTGATGGCTACAAGTGTCGTGGATACAAATCTCATGTATTTAATGTGGATACAAAATTCTGGATACAAATGTCGCAAAATCCTTTAAAAACCCTAATCCGGAGTGTATGTAGGAGGCTCTATCGTGAGCCTTCACAGAGCCTCATTGCTTGTTCCTTGTTCATCCAAGCAAAATATTGAAAAAAACTTCTTCAACTTGCAATCTCTTCATGGAGGAGCCACAGAATGCGAATTACCTACTCAAAAGATGAAGGGCACGAAACCTTTCAGGAAAGCAAAGAAGATTTTAATATTTTTGAATTTTTATAAAGTGAAAAATGTCGAAAATTATAAAAATAATTATAAATTGATCGTGTTCTTTGCTTCATTGGGCATCTTTAAATATGATTTTTATATTGCAAACAGCAATAAACTCTTTCATTTACCCCAAAAATATAATTTAATAATCATCAAGTCATCAAATTGATGAGGGGATTCTTGGTTTGAGAAAACTATTTTTTTAAAGATTCTTTTCAAAATACAAATAAAGACATCTAAAGGTTAAATACTTTAAATAAACTTTGTACAACATATTCATGAAAATGAACCAAAAAATACTTTAAAATATTGTTAATATATTTTTGCTGATTCAAAGATGTAAAATTGGGTCTTTCACATAAAGGGCTTAGGTATAACAAATAAGCTGTTCTCAAAAACACCGAAATAAATCATATTTTTTAATTTGATAACACAGTCGTCTTTGTGTTACTACGTCCGATAGTCAGGGCGATGATCCATTTATCGACGGATATGAGTAAAGCTATTTTTCTATTAAGACTAAGTAGTTTATTTATTCATTTAATATTAATAGATGAAAATGGAGGAATCACACCTAAACTGATAAAATTGACAACAACAACACTTCTATTATACCCTTCTAAAAAGGCTCAAGCCATGCCTGTAGCCTTCGAGTTGTTTTTAAAGAAGCAAATTACATATGTTTATAAGAGAGAATGTAAATGCTGACTTGTGAAAAAACATATATCCTCTTTTCACGGCCAAATGGCCTTCACTGTCAAGTTCAATATATATTTATTTTGATACGTAAAAAAGGTAGAAACTTGTCAATAGTATTGATTGCTGAGTTGAGTAAAAAAGAGGAAATATAACGCGGAGGAGACAGCATTTATTGCTTAAAGTATGTGTTCTCTGTGTAGAGCCCTATAAGAAGAGTTACGACAATAGCGTCACCTGGTGAAAAAAATTATTTCGGCTCAAAACAATGCATGAAATGAAAATAATGATTATTGTTTCCAAGATAAGTTATTGTTCATAATGTTATTGTTAGGATAAATATATCGGAATCTATGAAAAACCTTTAATTTATTGAGGATTGTTCCATGGGAATAAAAAGAGAGAAATTCCTTGGGCTCCTGAGCGATTTGTACAATCCACAGCACTACAAGCAGGCATAGTTGTGTTTTTAATAGATCTTTAAAGTTTATATTGTTTTTATACTTTGCAACAATTATCTCAAAAGACTGTTTATTTACAACTCCCTCGATAAATTATGAATGTTTTGAGGCTGACTTTTTTTTAGTCAGCTGCTACACAGACAGTTCTTACAACGTAACTCTATTCATAAGGCTCTACTATGGTGAAAATAGGACATTATTTTTGAGAGCCTATATACTACATGCAACACAGTTGTTTTTGATGCTTATCTCCTTAATGATCCCTAAGAGTTTGTCCTTGATATCCATCATTTGAATAATTGATGTGAGAGTCTGCTTCGAGCAAGGGGCGCATTTTTGCGTTTGCAGAGGGAAACAAGGTCTGTCGATTAAGGGATGATAAGAACCCCCCCCCCCCTACCCCCCTACCATTGCAGGACAAATAGTTTTGTTGGAAGAGTCGTTGTCGTGTATTATCTACAAAAGGTCTTATTTTGTACGGAACAAACTGAAAAAAAAACTTTTTTGTTTTAATATGTGTATGATTAATTTTATGTTATTGTGTGATATATATGTTGCGTGTTCTTGTTTACATTGATTTTTTTATTAAGCTGTTCACATACATACAGAACAGATATATAAAAACGATGCTAATACGTTTAAAATACAAAAATAAGCATTATAGTTTCAATTTACAACATCGTACTTGAACAAAAAATAATTTTTTCATTAATTAACAAGTATTAAAAAACATGCTGTAAAAAACATTAAAACAAGTTAAATTATGCAATTTTCTTAAATTCTTGATAATTATCTTCAAAAATTGGTGAAGCGATGATTTTGAGTCGGTAGTATTTAATAATTGAGCCGCGAATGTCCATGATGAGCCGTCCAACGATGGGGTTTAGAGTGAAAAGGCTGCGTATCTTCCTGCAGCTCCAAGCAGGATCCTTCTGATCTCTCATGGTCTTATTGGTTCATATTTTGCAAGCTTCTTTGCTATCAAGGCCTTTGTATTAAGAAGGGCAAAATCTAGCGCCTTTGTGTTGTCGGAGATTTTCATCACTCTTGATTGTTTTAGATTGTCTTTCATTCATAAAATGGCTGAAATCTAAGGAGTGATCTCAACCCTATGTTGTTAAATTATAGTAATTATCACGATATTATTGAAAATAATTGTATACTTAGTTTTTAAGGCGTTACATTTTAAGTTTGATATTTACCCCACGAACTTTCACTTAGTCAACGGATACATCGAACAACACGTAAAGTAATTGTGTATTAATTTTGTTGCTTGATATCAGTATTCCTACTTTTATCCGAGAGACACTCTACAAGTTGAGCCAAAAATATCTACAATAATTATCTGTCTCAACAATAAACATTACGGTTTTTGTGGATAGCTAGTATTCAAGTATTTATTCGCTTCATCATTTAATATGTTAACAGTATGAACCACGTACTACATGCTAAAAAAAATAACATAGGCTAACAATACCTTAAAATGCTCCAAATATTAAAGACGTTCATAATCAATGCAGAAAAAAACTCTATAGAACAGCTGATCCATTTGGCTAACATATTGATTCTATACACATGTATTCTAGGCAGGTTGTCTGTTTCAATCAGACCTATTTAAAATCATTGATTTAAATCGTCTTTAAATCAAGATTGATTTCAATTCAAAAATTGATTAAATCAGTCATGTTTTTTGTCATAATTACATTGTATTAATTTTATCCTTTAATTCTCATGACAGAAACAAAACTATCATGTCTGTGTCTTAATAGTAGAGCAGGGCCTTTTTCATTATTTTATAGCCTCAGACTCTAGGCCAGATCAAAATATTCTATTAAGCTTTGATTTAGATTATTTGATTTAATTAATCAGCCTTGGATTGCGATATGACTTAAGGTTTTTTTCCAAGACATTTTATAATCAATGAATAAAATAAGTCATTGTTTATCCAATAAATTGTTTATACTTGTCTGTAATGGAAAAAGTTAACGCAGTTCAAGATCTAGAGTGACCCATCTTGTAGTCATCTTTGATCAGCCGTTTGCAGCTCACCCAGTAATTTTTAAGGTATAAAGCTTGTCATGATCTTCGATCCTCGCTTGGATTTCGAACTGTCACGTGATTAGCGAGTATGACTCATTACAAGGCCTTTGAAGTTCTGTAATTATTATTTTGTTGACTTCCTTTCTTCTTTATTAAATGAAATCATTAAGTAAGGCAACTAGAATTTAATCAAAGATTAAGCAAAAAAATTCAAATTCACCTGAGTTTTGTAGGCTAATGTATATTGGGTATTTTTCAAAAGTTCCAATTTAAAGTATGGACACGTACACATTGAAAAAATATTTTTTTAGGCTAACAATGGTTAACATGCTCCAAATCAAAAAAATCTGATTTCAATGCACAAAAAACATCCGATTTTACTTTGATTTTTTTGAAAAAAATATTGATTCTATAACATGTCTTCTAGGACCTCTTCTCTTATCTTAAGAACAATATAAACAAATACAACAGTTATTCAATTAGTCAAGCCAAAAAATAGATAGAATATAAGTTAATAAACCTATTAGCCTAATGGTCAATAACTTATTGTGCCCTAATCACATGTAACTAAAATGAATCCTATTTAATATCAAAGTAAGTCTTTCATAAAATGTAAAAATGTTTTTATATTTTTATATTTATATTTTATTTTTATATATTTTTATCCCTTCGAGGTTTCTTTAGGTTTTGACAAAAATCACATCCTTGGCGGTATGAACTTTTCATTTTTGTTCTTACTAAAATGCACCGAAAAAACCAGTTAATCAATTGCAAAACGCTAATGCAGAAAAATAAATTTGATTAAAATCATTTTTTTATGATATAGGAACATTTAGAGAGCGCGATAGCCGACTGCGTTAAGGCGTGTTCAACTCTCAATGTTGGGGGCGGTGGTTCGAATCCCGAAAGGGGATGGTCATTTTTGGTCTACCTCATGATTTTAATGTTATAATGCTTATTTATATAATAATATATCGGATGCAATTCTATCGAACCCTATAGGCAAAACAACAACATATCAATAACTCTTAAGAAGCCAATTGTTCCATTCGTGCAATATTCTAGTATAAATTATTGGTTCATTAAATCTGTTCTTTTTATCTCCGAATTTTAGGATTAATTATGAACACCTTCCTACACAAGTATCATTCGCTATAAAAGTATAATTAAAGTGATCATCTCTAAGCTATATGAACATATTTGTATCCAACTTCAATATTACGACTTTTTTAAAGAATCCCTGGGGACAAAGAACAGATCATAGTTCTGAGTTATACATGTTTTAAACAAATGTAATGATTCCCTCCAAAAATAAAGTTGTGATTATAAACTATATTATTGCAGGATGAAAAAGGAATATGTCAATTATAACCATTTGAATTAATTAATATGACAGGCTTTCTTTATTTTAATAACAGGGGAATTTGATAGGTTTACTCTATTACATTTGAATAGAAATACTTGTCAATCAAGTGCACTAATAAGTGTATTATGTTTTTAGGAACCTTTTCCTTATTTTAGTGAGACTGGCGACTTTTTTTTCTAAGAATAATAAGACCAAGTACTTTTTTATTATTCCTCTTATTTTATTTTCAACTAATCACGTATCAACCAGCACTACTTTTTCTCAATTTCTAATTCGATGATTCTAAAGTGATGCTTGTATAATTAATGATTTATATATACAATCAATAACAGAATTTTAAATTAATGAATCTTAATGCATAATATTTTACTATCAAATATAGACCAATACTAAAATAAATTTCTATTAAAAGAACTTGTGAAAATAAAAACAAATATACGAAGCAGAACACATTTTCTATCTAAAATCCTTGAAATTCCTTGAACACGAGGGAAATATTAAACTTCCGTGGCCACCATTGTCTTCTTTCCATCGACGAAGAAGGGAATCTGGATTTCTGGAGCCGTATATCTTGCCGTCGCCTGAAGAATAATTAATCGTAACTCCCACGAACTGAAGGTAGAAAGAGATGGTGACACTTTAGATATAAAAGTCTTGGCGTTTAAAAAAACCAACTGTCTTTCAACTTTTTTTTGGGCCCAGAACCTTGAATATTAAATGATAATCTTGTCTAACTAAGACCCAGCCAAAAACTTTAACTAAGGAAAAACGAGGAATAAACATAATTGTTTTTTGAAATATAAGTATATAAATAACCAAGCTTAAAAAATCAAATATTCAATATTTCATTATAACATGCTTAAGATCTTGGTAAAATGAAATCAACAAAGACAGAAAACCATGGTATCTTTGCAAAAATCATTTACAGGCCATGTTAACATTAAACATTCAAATGATCGTAAAGTACAATGTATTAATAAGAACCAAAAAAATGTAATTTAAGTGTGATACCCTCAATATATTTCCTTGTAATATATCAGTTGAATTATCTGATTACCAAAAAAATATGCTAGTCAATCACGATCCCCGTATTTTTAACCCCCAGTATATTTGTTTATTATTCAATTTAAGGGTCATATCGTTGAGGTTTTTTGGCATTATTATGCAGAGTAATTATAAATCCTTTGTTTTGATGCCTATTTGATTGAATAGAGTTGCAGTATCAGACTTGGATATAAATACGCAATATAGCGTGTAAATTAGTGCATGAAACCTAGGATACTGTAGCGAGGTATCCTCCACCGTGTATAATATACTTGAAATTTATTTATACACATTTATTTGGGTCATCATAATATCAACATCAACAAAATATGATGCGTCACTTTTCTCTCTCTTTCACTCTCTTCCTTATCACTTCAAACTCTCTTTTGAAATGATGTTAGCCAAAGTTGAATTTCCACTCTCGGGAGTCGAACCTCGGTATTGAGAGGTCGAGCACGCTTTCACTGAGCTGGTTTAAACTCCCTTAATGAGTAATTATATTTGTTACACAATTCAAATTTATTTATTGTATTTTTATTATATTAATATGCTTTTTATATATAGAAGAATCGTCCTGTAGTTTTATATTAAGAATATATATTTATTATTCTTTCGTTTTCAATAATATAATTAAGGAATGGGATTTAGGACCCAAAAGAGGGCCTTGAGCACACAATTGTTTTATTATCCTGTGTGCAAATATTTACCTAGTCAAACTATATTTTTTTGGCAAGAATACATATCACGCAAAGGAAGCTAATAAAGGAGGAATTTCCACCTAGTTAAAGTAAACTACCATTAGTGAGTATGCATGGGAATGGCGGTAAAAAGTTGTGCATAGAGCCATATTTATTCTTAATATATATTAATGTGACCAATCAACTTCAAATAAAAACATTTTTAGGCCCCAATGAGGTAACAAAATATGATTTGATTACATTTAAAACGATCGCATTTTGTTAGAATAAAAGTGTTATTTTTCATGGAACCAGTTTACTGGGCTTTTGCATCAGCCCATTTACTGTGGCATCAGAGTTGACGTTCACTATTATAAGGCTTTTTTAAAGAAGCTGTGGCCATTATTATTCTTGCAAACTCACTAAGAAACATCATTCTTCACTATTAAGCCTCTTTCATTCACTTGAAGTATTCGAACCTCTTATAAACGAAAAGACAATCCCTGCAAATATTGGGGTCCTCATTTTTTGTCCTTGTGGAGAACAATGAACTTATGATGGGTATTGAAGTTAAAAGACTGTGGCGGGGGATGAAACTATTAAACATTACCTGAGATCTCAAGAAGAAGAAGATATGAAAAATAACTCCATAAGGGATATTTCCAAATTTTAAGGAAATATTCACTTATGTGCCCTTTCGTAAAGGAAATGTGCAACTCAGCAAAATCCCCCATTGCTACCTTTGGGGAATACTTAAGCTGCAACGGATATAATATCCTCTTCTTTGTATGCTTCAAGGGCTCTTAGGGTGACCTGGAATTTGACAGCAACCTTTTATGGAAAAGGCTCCTCCATAAAATAAAAAAGATTTAAAGACCACAAAAAGTACAAAAATCGATCGGTCATTTCCTTTATAATAGTTTTGAGCATATGTGTAGTGAAAGTTATTCTTACGCCCTTCTTAAATAACCTCTCCAGATGAGGGATAAGATGAAACATTATACTGGGCAAAAAAAAAACCTTTAAAACCCTCCTTTGACTTCGGCGGAAAAAAGGTTCAAGTCCTCAGCGGAACACTTCAAGTGGGAAATACTTGGGGAGTGGAGAAGAAAAGCTATTTGTCTTCTGTGGAGAGGAACCCGGGACTTTGAGACATTTTCTTTGGTCTTATAGGATACGCGTAGAGAAAACCATTGGAAGATTACATCCTCCCAGAACAAACTTTATATCTTTCTACGAAGAAAAAGAGATAGACAAAATCAATGCAATTATATAGAAAATATATTTCTTATATTTACAATGTAAGCAAAAACCGACATTTTATATTAATCTGTGATAAATATTAAAAAATTATTAACTGTTAACTATCGTTAGACCAAATTATTTAATGACATTTATTTTTTGTCATACTTATATATGTTTAAATTATATTTTACGATATATTAATAATTATTATTGTTGTTGTTTTGTGTCCAAAATAATAAAATAAATGCTCTATGAGCTATAAAAAATGTTCTACACTTTCTATTATTCCTTCATTTGAATTATTGAAAAATATACTTCTAACTGAGAATCCACATATCACAATAAGTCGAAGGGGATATTATCCTTTTTTTCTTCTCAAGAATCCCTGCAAGAGTATGAATACCTACCCATGCTGAAGCGTTCATTATGGATTTTGCTAAAGAAAAGTAGAAAATATTCCACATGCTGCAGATGTTCTTTGATGAATAAGAGTCTAATAATACCATTAATACAATATTCATGCATTTTTCCAAGTATAACAACGAATATATAGACATATGTTGACAACAAAATCATATTAAAATATAACCTCGTAGGTTGATTAAAATAGGCAAACTTTATTTATTTTATGTAGTAAGATGATAAGTTGCATTGATTTATTAATAATAATGTTTCAAAAGTTGATAAGCCTATCTGCTAGGTGACATGATGAAAGATTTAAAACTGAAACTACTTATTTGTTAAGGTTATTAAAATAATAGTTTTAAAGTACTTGTTTGCAGATAGAATTGATTTTATTCATCGGTGATCAAGTGCAACACATGTATGATTATCGCTCATCGCATTATCGCAAAAGTTCCTGCTGTTTTATCACAATATTAGAAAAAGCTCTAACAACTTCCAATCCCACTTTTTTCATTGAAACTAACATGAAGAAACTGCATAAAATTATCACCATTCTAATAATAAGAAAGAAAGAGGATAAGAAACACTTCTCCTTCCATTAGCTGGATGCAAATCAATAAAAATTGATATATTTGGAGCTTAATCATTTATTTCCGTTGATAATTTGATATATATATATATATATATATATATATTTACGCAGTAAAGATGGCGATCCAGTAGAATCGTTGACTCTCCTGGTAGAAATGACTATCATTATCTCTCCTAGGAGAGATGACGACTTAAATATGGAGATAACATTTTACGATGTTGTACAAACTATTTATTTTATTTATGTTTTGGTCAAAAAATTTCATTTTGGTGTTCTAAGAAGCAAATGCGATACAATATTTTATTAACATTGGATATATCACTGACCTATATAATGATTATATATATATATATATTGAAAGTGTGGTCAATTCAATACACCTAGACTTTTGTTACTTAACAAGAAAAACTATGACAAACTTAATTTAGTATAATAGTGAATATGGAGAGTTAGTGCTTGACTTGAGTAGAATAGATCAATGAGTGTACGGATCAATAGATTAAATAGATCTGGATTATTGTTATTTTCACTGGTCCTTATTTTGCTCTCAATCAGAACTCTCTGTTTTCCACCCTGGGAAGCCAATGGGATGCAGATGGGCTTTTGCCCCTCTACAACTGAAGAAAAGGTTGATTTGAATTGATCTTGTGTATTAAGTTCATAGAAAAAATATCATTATTATAATATATTATAGTTGCAATGGACTTTATTATCAATAAAAATGATTTTTTTGTAAACTATACATTTATAAAAAAAATAACTACATTGCTTTTGCATTTTGCCCTCTTTGAATAAAACAATGAATGGTAAATATCCATTTAGAAAAAGAGGCTTAAAATTCCTATTTTTTTAAATGTATTTTGGGATAATATAATTAACTTTATTTTAATTTAAAACAGTATCGGTGTGGTTTTTTAATTTTTTAAAATCATGTTCCTAAAACATGTTCACAAAATCATCTCTCTTTTTGTGTATTTGACGTGAATCTCTAGTGTCTATTTTTTAAGGATCGACAAGACAAAATTGCATTTCCCAAAGTCTTTTTTACAGTGAGTAAAATAAAAAAAGTCACTGTTCTGAATCGGTCGCAATTTTAAGTGTTGTAAAACCCTGTTAAAATGAGTGATATTTTATATTAAGTATTTACTAAAATATCCTAATTATGATAATATTAAAATATATAAGCATATGACCAATTCGAGTTATTTTCTATTATTCACCTTACGACAAATATACTTATAATAAAAGGTTTTTTCTATTCAAATAATGGAATCCAATTTTTTCATGGAATAAAAAACGCATTTCTATTTATTAATCATCATTATGCCATTACGCTAACTATTGTTCAAATATATAAGCTTCAAGCAATTAGAATGGACCTTTAATGAATTGATGATCACTATTGAGAGTTATAGGAATCATCAAACAATTTGCGCGCTATATATTTTATAAAAAGAAAATAATCTATGTATATATATGAAATCCCCTATTAAGGATATAGTTATTTTTATTATCTTCAATTTAAATAATAAAACACATAAAACCCCTTATGTTTGTTTAGTTCCTAGATCACCCCATCCTCAGGAAAAGTTAGCCCTTGTAGCGATCCGTAGAAGTCTATCCATGAGTCCTTATCTGTATAATAATATCCACTGTCTTATCTTATCCCAGAGATGGAATATTTGTTAGTTTCTGTAGTAGGTTTGCCATTTAACTTATCCATATGAAGAAAATGCCAAAGTGAAACTAAGAGGGACGCTCACAAGGGTTCAAATGATATATTTCATTTTAATACACTAATTATAGCTCAGTATAATAAGTGAGATATATATTACGTCTTGGGAAAAATGATTAAAATATGTAATTTATTATAATGCTAAGTATATGTATGGTGTAAATGTATGAAATTTGCTCTTTAATGTGCCCAAGAGGGAGAGAAAAATCATTCATATGTTCAAAAGGAACTTACGTCCTTGATATATGTATATACATTCGCTTGAATGAAAGCTTGTGAGCTTCACACTTTGATATAAAAAGCGCAGGAAGTGTCAAATCTGATTTAAATGCCTCTTTTCAAAATATGAAAAATGAATTGCTTTCAACTAAATATGTCGGAAAAAAATTACAAGGCTCAGCAAGAAGATTATTTTTTTCAAATCTCCTTTATTATTTAGATGGTTATATAAAAAGTATATATAAATAAAATAAACATTATATGTATAATGAACTAAGAAAAATAAACTCAGTGTGTTAAGACGAGTTCAACTCTCAATGTTGAGGGCGCCGGTTCGACTTCTACTCGAGGGGAGGGTCAGTTTTGGTCAATTTCATTGATAAGATCTTGGGTTTGAATGACTAATTTACATGCTATAATGCTAATTTCTATCCTGTCGGATGCAAGTCTATCGAACAAAAATAGAAAAAATAAATCAATAAACTAATAAAGTTTCGAAGCCATGAGTTTCAACCCCCGAAGAAAAAAAGCGGAAACACGGATTTTAGCCTTGGTGATATCTAGGTTTGGAGAGTAGATAATATTCGGTCATGAGTGAGTTGATCATTGAAAGGAGTCATTCCTTCATTTTATTTTTTTAAACTATCGTCAAAATGGACTGCCTGACTCTCAATTCCTCAAAATATTTTATACTTTCTTGCGGACAACCAACTATTTTTATGCTTATGAAGCATTATTTATTGATTGAAAAGATTCGTTTGTGAGCAAATCTAGGTGTCTCTCAAAAACAGATTGCATCCCCTTCCTTCCACAGACAAACTATTTAATGCGAAAGGATTCCTTTATTTATGAGTCATTATTTATAGAACGAAATGAAGGAATCTTTTTAACGAATGAAAATGAGACAGTATTTCATTCCAAAAGTTCTAAATATCATTTTATTCATACCAATGATTTTTTTACTCCATTAGCCTCATTTTTTTGGTTTGAAAGAACTGATTGCATTTACCAATAGCCACATATTACGAATCATTCATTTGCTTTAAAATATGAAATAACTTAACAATGACGTAGAGCATGTTTTTGTCGACTGTCCGCTTGTTACTATCATGAAAAGTGCTTGCCCATCACCTTGAAGGGATTGAAGAACGTCGCCAATAAGTATGTAAAAGCAACTTTGGGCTTTTAAAAAGCAATATATTCTGCTCTCCCAAAAGCCAGGCAATCGAGTATTCTTTGTTAAATTGCAAAGCCTACATTGCGAAATATTTGTCTAATAGGGAAAGCTTAAACCCCAAAATCCTTCGTTTCGCAATTATTTCTGCTGCCGCCCGATATACTGCCTTCACCCTCAAGATTCCATCCGACACCGATGATTCATGGATAAGTGCCGGAAACATTATCAAGTTTTATCCTTCAAAGTCAAAGAGATATTTTAAATTTTTGAAAAGAATAATGAAACATTTTAATTAATCAGCTCATGTGATATTTTTATTGTAACGCCTTTTATTTTGATATTTTATTATAAACTACATATGTTTGTCTGCTTGAGGTAGAATGAGTAAACAAAGTCGTGTAAGTGGTTTTGTGTTATAGAGAATCTTAATTCGATTTCGAAATGGATCATAAGGATCAAACTCAATTAGTACCCCGTGATTCAACCCTCAAACAAGAAAACCTTACAAAAATCACAACCAAATGACATATTCTGATGAAATTTTGAAAAAGTAAAAGAATACGACATTTTTAAAGTTTGGTGCCGTTAACTAAACAATGCTTAAAGCACCAAAGATTCTACTGATGCCGGTTCCATATTCATAAAATGAATGGTAATCATATTAACAACCCGTACATCGATTCAATTATGAGTTGATGTATGGTTTTATTGACTTTATTATTTTTTAATATATAAGTTAATCAGCGGAAGTTTTTTTATGTAAACTGCAATTTAGGATTACTCTGGAATAAAGTACTTAACGATTATTGGCGCTAACAAAAAACCCAATCATTTACTTGAGATCTGGAAAAATATCATTATAAATATTAATGCAAGTATTAGTCCGTATTTTAATATGTGCATGCATTTAAAACTTTTACAATGCAGCAAAAAAAAAAAAGCTCACAGAATAATTTTAATGGTCGTATTTTAATAAGAAAATATTTCTTAATACCAAAAATGATAGCAATAAGAAATGAAATATACATAGGATTAAGAAAACCCCAAGAAAGGCCTATAAAAGAAGGCTTTCTGGCTTTTTTTTGTTAGTAGAAAAGAAATAAAGGATTTTAAGCTTATATTATTTTAGTATTGGCTAAATATCTCTGCTCATTAAAGAATCTTTTACTCTTTTTTGGTGAAGGTTTTTTGGTTGACAGGAATAGAATAACAGATGTGTGTTGGAGATTAAGTTTCCTTTGGCAGATGTTTTATTTAAAAAATATGTCTGTAATAACAAAAAAGGAATATGTCAAACAAAGGTTTGTACACTGGTTGTCATATTCCTTTTTTGCTGTTTTATAGTTGTGTAGATGTGTTTGAGGGGCAGAGTCATGAAAGGGGTTAATATTGACTCATAAGGTCAATTAATAAGCTTTATTTCGTTGTTAGACGATGTTTATAGTTATTTTTTATTTACTCTTCGGTAAGGTCTTTATTTAGCTTGAATGTATATATATATATATATATATATATATATATATATACATATATATATATATAAATAAATATTATTAATATACTAACAAATCAAAATTAAATTACATAGTGATTTTTTTTGCCATTAAAATAATATATATATTATTAGGGGTTATTATAGAAACCTAATATTATGATATCAAAATTTATCCCCCTGCGAAAGTTGCATGATAAAAAAATAAATGATCGTAGAAAAATGGATTTTGGTTTGACCCCCCCCCTTACCCCCCCCCTCCAATTGCGTCAAAGGTTCGTTATAACTTAGCTATGATCAATTTTTGATCACAGCTAAGTTTTATAAAACTATGTTTTTTCAAAATAAGTAATACCAAAAAAGTTTTGCTTCATAACGAAACCTTGAACGCAATTTGCAGGGGGGTAAGGGGGGGTCAAACCAAAATCCATTTTTCTACGATAATTTATTTTTTATCATACAACTTTCGCGGGGGAAAATTTGATATCTTAGTATTAGGTTTCTATATGCCCCCTATATATATACATATAGGAACGGAGTGGAAAGAGTTTATCTACCGGGACAATTTATGCAATTATGCCTTATACAGGCCACATTATATGCCATGCTTTAGAGGCTGTCAACGGCCGTATTTTTCTTGAGGTCAGCAGCACATCAGGAATAGTCCCGGTACTCTCGTGGCCACTCCGCCCTGTATCTATATATATATATATATATATACAGGGTGGGGCAAACTAATTTCCTTTTTCCAAAGGCAATAAAACAAGCTGTGTAATTCAGAAGGTTTTATTTTTGTTTCATAATGAAAGCACATCTTTAAAGTTTTATTTTACATAGTTTTAAAAATCACACCACTTAGATGACATCCTCCAGAATCGATACACTGGACAAACCTATTTTTGGTACTTTCCATTACCCTCGCCAGCGTATCGGCGGGTATATTGGTTATTTCCTCTCTGATATTGGCCTTCAAATCTGCCAGGTTTGTTGGGCGGTTGACATAAACTCGGGATTTCAAGTAACCCCACAAAAAAAATCACAAGGGGATAAGTTGGGTGAACGGCCCATCCGCCTCTTCTTGAAATCAGGCGCCCCGGAAAGTGTTCTCGCAAAACATTCAGCAACAGAAAGTTCCTGAACATTGTTATCTTGTATGGGTGGAAGTTAAGATCTTCATAGAGATTCGCCTCACTGAGCGAGCTGATAGTGCAAGAGCGGATGCATGTTTGCGGGCAGAACGTTGTGGAGATTGCAAAAATTGAAGTCCTCACAGCCTAGATGTTTTCAGGTGTTCTGACGCGCCTAGCTATACAAATTCTTTGTTGTGTTGTACTCCCGGTTTCTCTGAACGTTTTGACCCATGCAATGATTGACTTCCGGTCCGGAACAGGCCTCTAGGTCCAACATTAAATGAGTGCGAAAGAACGCTGGGTTGCTATCACAGACTGATGGTTGGAAAAATACGCCTCCACGGCAAACGCACGCTCCTCTCTGCTCCACGCATGATAGTGACTGACTGTATTTCCAAGAAAACTTTACGCCTGCCTCTTTGAAATGAGCCCACGCTCACTTCTCCACTACCTACACACCAAATGCCACAAATTTTAAAAAAGGAAGTTAGTTTGCCCCACCCTGTATATATATATATATATATATATATATATATAAATATATATATATAGATATATATACTATATATATATATATATTATAGATATATATATATATTATATATATATATATATTCACTGCATATATATAAAAATAAAACGATAAGAACTAATTGGAAAAAATATATTATTTTAAATATTTGTGTTAAGAATAATTAAACATCATATAATATTCTTTCAATTAGTTCTTATCGTTTTATTTTTATATATTGCATTCAATATCTGATACCTTTTTTATACTCACAAGCCTTCTTACTATATAAAAACAACGACATTAATTTCTATAAAAAATATTAATTGATAATGAATATTTATGGTATAATTGATGCACTGTAACACATCTGTTTCGATTATTCCTTAGCACAAGAATGACCACTGAGTTTTCTCCTATAATATAATTTTTTTCCTACATAATCCTATGATTAATTGATCTTAGTGAGGCCTGCCTCGGGCCTTATGAAATCCCCTTCATAGGTGCATACAGTGTTTCTTCTTCATCCAGGCAATGGCTTTGTTACATGTATTCATTCAATTATCAAGTATTCAGTCAAGGTTTCTATTGATATATTACTTCATTTTGAGAGTAGAAAACATATTTTCATTCTGAAACATATATTTCAGCATTAAAATAAAATATATATAAATTTAAATAATAAGAACTTTAGCTACAAAACCATGGGTACGGCTAGGGATCTGTTACAACGAGTTGTTTTAAGTCTCACATATAACGTCAATATTTATACGTACTTGTTGTATTTGAACTCTCGCATATTGGGCGCCTAGGGCACCCATATTACATAAGTTTCTTAAAATTTGTATCATGGATTTTGTTTTGTACATACATTCCTCATAAAAGTTTGACTTTGTACAAGAATATATTTAAGTCACAGATGCTGTTTTTCTTTTTCTTTTTTCCTCTTTTACCTTGAAAAGTAGGTAGTAAAATCAAAAAAGTGATTTTTTCTGGTTCATTTCTAGTCCCTCACTTTGCAAATAGTTTTTATTAGTCCGCCTTGAACCCAAGAATTCCATAAGTACCTTCAATTTCAAATTTGACTATAAATGTGGGAGGAGATAACGTGCGGACATACAGACGGACGGACAGAGATGGTGATTATTATATAGATGTACTAACGTTAATCATAGGTTTCGATTATCTCTGTACTGTTTTTATGCTTTTTTATATGTTTATTACCGTCGATTATGACGTTTGTTATGATTCTTTCATCTTTTGTAATTGATAATCATTTCTCAGTAAAAGAAGCTACAATCTTTTCATTTTTGGACAATTATTGACTAACTCTATTAAATCAACTATATAAAAGAGGTGGCCAGAAGAATGGACTAGGAGAATACGATCTTGTAAGAAATGGCTAAAATGGAGCAAGAAGAAATGACTGGAGATAGAGAAGGAAATGATGACTCATGAAAAAAGGCCAAATGCATGGGTAGGTTAGTATTGAGTGGAATACGACTAATATTCATCAATACTATTATAAGTTGAGTAAAAATTGACAAAAATAATTTTATGTTACAACTATAAATGATTTCCTTGTTTTGTAGTTTATTTGACTGATCAAAAAATCTTTTGGGTCATATTCTTTATGTGTTATCATTTTCCTTTTCTATCTTGGTCATTCTTTCTTGGGCCAATTCGTTCTAGACCATATTTTCCTCGGCCATTTCTTCCCAATATCATAAAAGGATGTGCACTGCAAAAGAAAACCCGCCTTACATACCATAAAATAGCCTGAACATCTGAAAGACATTTGGGCAAATCTTATTCCTTGTGACATGTATCCTTTAAGAATCATGATGTGGTCTACTATACATGGAATGCCTGAGATATGTTGCATGCCGAACTTCTCCTAGAGAATAATACATAATTTAAGAATACCATCATCGTTATCAGCCAATACGTATCAGGTGGAAGTAACTGTTGTAACTCCGAGCAAATAATATAAATTCGTTAATAGAAAACAATTTATTTAATATTTAAAAAGCACATTAAATCCTTTGATGTCTTCCTAGATTTCCTCATCCCTGATAAAAATTTGAGATATTCCTAGATTGTATGGCTGGTCACCACAAGCGTATCTATTTGAATATATATTAAATGGCCGAAACGTAATATATATAATAAAATAGCCTCCAAATATTTTACTCTCTTCTATAACTATAACAAATACTTAATAATTTGGACGTTGTAAGGATAGATTTAACCCAGCCTCCCTGTATCATTCTGTATCCCTAGGCTTACAAAAAAACGCATGAAAAAGACCCATTGAACAAGTGTAAAATCAAATATTACATATTTATGGATGATTCCAAAATTATTCGTGCTCTGAGTCCTTATTTTTTATGGTTACAATGGTTTTACTCGGTTGCTGTATATGTCTTTACTGCTCATAAAATCTATGGAGATATAACATCATCTAGTAGTATGTTCAAACTTGGATCATTGAAAATATATATGAGAATCATGCTCTGTAAATTCCACCCATTTTATTTCACTTAATTGTTATAATCAATATCCCTTACATTGAATGTCTTGTAATTTTGTATCAATATACCTGCCTATTTAATTAAGCGGTATTTTATACATAATAGAAAGAAATGCGGCTTTTAGGAACCATTTCAGTATACACATATATGGTTTCTGTCACTTGATTCTTTCGGCTACGGATCAAATAAGAAACTTTAGCTTATGACTAAGAGAAGGTGTCCTATTCAAATATTTATATCTCTAACAAGCAATCAAGAATAATACCTTCATCTCATACTTTATTCTTGGATCTAAGACTTTTGAAATATGCAATTTTGTCTTTTCTGTCTCTAATACTCAAGGGATTTACGTCAAATGCACGAAAAGGAATTTCAAGAGAGTTTACAAAAAATCCAAATGAAACTGGTACATATAACAGTTTTATTTAAAAATATAGTCATTTTCACGGGCAAATACAAACATTTTAAAAGGTTTGCTATGTAATAAATATATACATTTTTTCAATTATCTTCATTATTCTTTTTAAATCTAACGGGAGAGACAAATTGTTTACATCATGCAAGGTCAAAAGCAATCAAATTTGCTATATTGAATTCAAAAGCCGTATTGGCAAAAACATTATCCCACGGGAGCTTTTACTGCCAACAAAATGACATTGAATAATCTTAACAGCCGTTGCAAGATGCACTGCTTTTTCGACTCGCATTCCTGATGCGTTTGGACACAACTGAACCGAGGCTTCGGAACAAATCAAATATTTTTCCTCATTTTCCATGCACCACTTCTGACGGTTAACAAAATTATAAAATATTTCAAATTATTTAGTTTACTTTTTGACTTCAATTGTGGATTATATATATATATAATAAATTTAAACGATTATTTTTGTAACCATATTTTTGATCATTTGTCTTTAAGATAATTCTATGATCGTCTGTTTATGATATTTTTATTTTTTTACTTCTGCCAGTGTAGTAGTTTTTATATCATAGCGTCTATTAAGATATTTTACTTATTTACTTCGGTATTCCTTGATAACAGAAATAAAAGGAAATATAGGTTTCGAACGAAAACATTTTATTCTAAAGTTTCAAAAATTACGTTGGGCAATACAAATCATAATTTTAAAAAAAACATTATCGTATGATACAAACTAGCAACGATAAGTCCACATATTTACATTCAACCCCCTATATCTAAAACTCATACCAGCAATAGCATTTTGGAGTTAATTTACAGGCCAGATCAAGTTAATTATGTATACAACAACATATCATTTATCTTAAAATAAATTAACACTGGGTTACCACCCCTATAAAGATATTTAGCTATTTTTTATTTTTATTTTCACAGATTATTTTCTATATTCTATTGACCGTCTTTGTTGTTTTGACGTATTTATGCCCAAATATTGATGGTCGATCCTTCAAAACAACCCATTTGTACGCATATGCTATTTTGTATATACATATATGATGTCCAAGCCATTATGTAGAATCTCCTACAACCAATTTATATGATGAAACATTATCTTATGAATGTATTTAGTTTATGTTCTTTATGAAAACTATTTTTGGTACTGCAACGAAGTTTTAAATAAATATTGCCTAATTGTATCTATACGGACACAAATAAGCATTATATAATGATTCTCTAGTCGTCTTATGTATTGCATTTGAATACGACAATACTGTGACAAAGTAGTGAAGTACAAACCTTTTTGATTAATATTTTTCACTTTTTATAATTGCTTTTCTCAGCTGTTAGGAAGAGCATGCAGGATGTTTTGTAATGTTTTATTGAGAGTCTTGAAATGATGTATGCACTATTTCAAACGATTTATTTATGAGAATAAATATTTTTACTTAAAGTAAAAACATACATAAAGTGCTAGATACAGATCCGATCCCTCAACTGACCATAAAATAATTGACATCACCCTACGTTATGTTCCAAAGAAAATACCTTCAAAATTCCGAAATGGGTTCTTGAAGATGATAACTTTTCTATAAAGTTAAGGTCTAACCTGGTAAGAGGACAAAATTGATCTCTCCTAAGGGAGCATATTCTCTCCTGGTACATTTGGTTATGAAAACAGTTAAGGGTTATTTAAAGTCTGAGAAAAGGAAAGCAGCTCGTCTGCAAAGCAGTATTGAGAATGCTTTGAGCGGCACTTCGATATCATCAAAACAATTACTACAGATTTAATAAATGAATACAGAGTCACTGACATCGCGGAAACAGAAATGGCAAGAAAAAGAGACATCGAAACGAAAGTTTCCCTTAAATATAAATATCTCCCTCGTAATGAGCATTGTTTGCATCGACTATAAAAAACATTATTGCCGGAAATAGGGTTTAAGTATACCTTCGGATATATTGCAATTTTTCATAATCGGTTCTCTGATATATTAGGTGGAGACAGATCCAACTTCCCCAAAAAGAAAATCCTGCTACGTCCAAGGTGTATACGATGGAAAACATTATAGATTATATCAAAAAAGACTATAAAGACTACAAAGCGTCTGGTCGTGATGATATCTGTGGACGTGTTTTTACCCTTGCTCCAAAAGAGATAACGCCGTATCTCTTAACCATAGGAAATTTTATGGAACAATCAGGAAGAATGCCCGTACTCTTTCCAGGGGTCGTATAGTTTTGCTTCCGAAGAAGGAGACGGGACAAATTTTAATCACTGGAGACCCATAACCATTTTAAATGACGCGTACAGAATTTTAGCAGGCGTTTTAGCTAAACAGATCGAACCCATTTTAATCTCAAAAATAGGAGGAGAACAGAAAGGTTTTCTTAAGCGTAGGAAAATTACTGATATTTCTAAAAATATTTCCACAGCAATAGAATCCATTAATCGTCGTAAAAGGTATGGTGCCTTGTTGCAATCGATTTCAGGAAGGCGTTTGACTCCATTCGCCATTGTCATATTTTAAAGTCAATAAGTGTCTTCTTCCAAAACGTTTTTTTAACCCAATCAGGGCTCTATTGCTCGATGGCTCATCTATCCTTTCACTCGAGGGTATCAACAGTCCTCCCATTCATCTTAAGAAGAGTTGTAGACAGGAATGCCCTGTAGCTCCTCTTCTATTTGTGGCAGCGATTAATGAACTCTCGAAAACATTCATTAGAAAGTACTCGGGATTTGGAGTGTCTTTTAATGGTGTTAATGCTTTACGCGGACGACGTAACTCTCATGGTAGAAGCCAGCTCAGAAAAACAATTAGTAAAGAGAATGGAAATACTGCTCTCGTCCTTTACCAAATTCGAACATAATTCCGGTCTGAAAATTAATTACAACAAGACGGCCATACTCCCGTTGGGTTCCTGGACTCCAGATAGTTCTTCTTTAATTCATAGTTGTCGGGTTGTGTCTTCTTTATGCATTCTTGGTATTGAATGGAGGAAAAATGGTGTCTCAGAGGGTAATTGGTCTCAAATGAGTCGGATGGTTTATAATAAAGCGAGGCAATGGCGCAATCTTTCTCTGCAGAAAAGGATCGACCTATATAATACCCGAGTGATTCCACATATAGAGCCACATCCATCCCGTTTATTGCTGAATTAGCAATAGTAGAAGAAGACTCTTGGCTGCGCACTCTTTTTCATAAGTCATATCTACCCTCCTTAAAACGTCCTAAAATTTTGCTGGAGGTGGGCTTTGTCTGTTAGGCTCTATCTTACCCAAATGTTATCTACGAATCGTAGAAGAAATGGGCGTTTTACACGACAAAGACTGGAGAATATTTTATACATCCTCCGAATTTTACAATTGGTTCCATACGGGTACTCCTTTAACGAATTCAGATTTGGAAGCATTTTCTCCCTTTTTAGCTTCAATACAAAGAATCATATGGACGGTTCTGCCTAATTTCTTTTCTGATACTGTTGTGGATGTAATTTATGAAAATAGGGAAAAAGAATCTTTTCTCAAAAAATTTGGATCTCCTGTTGCATTAGAGAGAATCGCTTTATCTCAAAATATTCTAACACTCCATGACCTGAGATCGGCTCCTGTCTTCAATGTAGGTAGGTTTCGATTTCCTTTAGAACGTTCATGCAATGATTTTAGTCCGTCCAAGCCTTGGTTTTTAAAATTTTATTCCCATAGTGAAGATTCCTTTGGATCTATATCAGAGAGCTTCATACAATTGCTTGATCTCCCTCAATCATGGAAACAGAGGATTTTTCGGTCGACGTGTGGTATAATTGATAGTGCCAAATTTACAGCTCAGTTTCAGATTTCTGCTCGTTTACTTAGATTTTATTACCCTTGCAATAACTGTGGGGCTTTATTCAACTCAATCATTCATGCCTTTGCTGAATGTCCTGTTCTTATGGTAGTCAAGCGTTTTATTCAAATAAATGTGTGCGAAAATGAAATAATTACCTCAAATCTTATAAAAGCCTTTATTTTGTTTGGTGTTTATAAACGTAAATATAATGCCCCCCCTATCCAAAAAGCTATTGACACAGCACTTTTAAATATAAAATCGTTAGTTGCAAAAAAAATTACGACAAACTCTTACATCGAGGTCGAGGACCTAAGGGCAATAATCATTGGAGCCGCCGCCCGCTACTCAGCTCTGCAAATTAAGATTCCGAACGCAACATCAGATGATTGGAAATGTCGTCCGATTCGTACCATCGAGATCAATTCATTTTTTAAAATCAGCCAAGAGGATCTTAAGAAAATATCGGCGTTTTTTAAGGAACAAATAAATTGTCATTTTATATTTAGGTCATCACTTTTTAACAGTAAATTTGAACTATAACGTTCATTTATGTTTTTACGCAACTGTTGAAGAGAGTTTTATTTTATATATATATATTTTATATATTTATTTGTATTTTAGTGTAGTTTGTATTACACTGTATTGTTTGTTACAAATACTGAATAAAACTTCGTGACCGAAAAAAAAAAAAACCATACATATTATTATTTTACAAACAATTTTTAGTTATATTTAAGCTTATGAATGATTTTTTACACTGTCATCTTTAAAAAGAGGTTTTATTAAATGATGTGTGTAAACAAGGCATTGTCTGTTTATACATTTAATTATTAGATATTAACTATGAGTATACTCACATGTCAATAATAAATAACTAATTATAAGTTACTGTTATGATTGTATAATGCAAATTATCGAAATTGATTATGATTACGAAATTTGAATATTTAAATATTTCAACAGATGAAATCTAAGGCTCATATAAAACATCGGCTTTCTTCAGGTTTTATAACACCTTCCAAGGACCGAGGAAAGTAATCTTTCATCCCTCTACCTAATTCATTTACAAAAAAAAATAAGTTCTATTCTCTCTTTAATCCTTCTGTCTCGGGTTGTCTCCCAACAATGAAAAGTTAACAAATGCCCCGAATTTCAGCGCTACCATACGTAGCTGTAGCACTCTATGCTCTGACTGGTCACATCCTTTGTAATAACTAGCATGCAGGGTTGTGGATTGGAGGGAAAAACGAACGTTGTTCGGTAACGCAAGTTCAAAATCAAATGCCTGAACGTAATATAAATGAACAGAAGAAGAGTTTTTTTTGTTGGGGTTCTTCCGTTCAATTTATATTATTTTTTCGAAAGTGTGGACTTTTTATATAAAAAACCAGTTCAATCAATGTTTATTCTGTCACTTCGAAAAAAGTGAGGACGGTTTTTTTTTTCATTACAAAAAGAAGTTTAATTTGAATTACTCCGAGTCATTCTGGAATAACAGTGAGGAAGTATTTTTATAATGGAATTTTTCAAGTTTGAAATATGAAATAATTGATATTTTTTCAGCGAAGGGTTCGAACGGCCAAACGAACGGACGAACGCTAAAAAATTGAACAGACGAACGGCTGAACAGATTTTTTTCCCTTCAAATTGAACGGGCGAACGCCACAAGCCTGTTAGCATGTGTTCCTATTTTAGTTCCGTAATTGAGGATTGCTAGGAATGAATCTGCTCAACAAACACAAAGGTACTTTAATACTAAATGAATGAATGAAATATATATGCCTTTTATAATCCATGCAGCTCTTTTAATGACATCACAAAAATAATATATATTTTCTTGGAAAAAGAAAACTTTTCATTATTTGAATCGTCGCAGAGTTTTCTTCTTTATTTTGATCATTGTTTGGAACCGAACATCAAAATCTAAATAATTTACGAATGCTTAAATAGTAATAAAGATTCTTCCTATGAGTAATTAGTTCAGGGAAGCAACTAGAATACATTCAAACTATTTTTTTCAAACAGAAGGAAGAGATTTTAGAAAGAGTTTGGTGCTCCTTACGTAATTGCAAGGAATGTTAAAATGAGTTTTTCTCTATGTGGTAAGCAGTGGTTGCCGCGTGCGATAAAATGAGCGATAAACGATAATTATCGCTGAGGTCAAACCTTTTATCGTATCGTTTATTGCAAAGTTTTCTAAAATTACCGCTCATTCACTTATCGTTAGTCCCAAAAAATGAGGAACGATAAACTATAAGTTCAAAGACGACTTTTGTAAAAATACAAAAAAAATTCAGGAAAGTTTTGGGGATCCTTTGCTAAAAAAAAACGTTGTCAACTTTTTTTGGAGATTCTTTTCTAAAAAAACGTCATCGCTTTTTTTTGGAAATTATTTTCTAAAAAAAAACGTCATCACTCTTTTTTTTTGGGAGATTCCTTTCTATATAAAAAAACGGTTCACTTTTTTTTCGAAATTCTTATCGTTTATCGTTTATCGCTTACTGCTAGTTTGGGGTTTGAATTTTTTACCGTTTATCGTTTATCGCAAGTTGAGAAAAAAGTTATCGTTTTTATCGTAGTCGCAAGTTGAAAAAAAAAAGTTTCCGCAGAAACCACTGGTGGTAAGTGTGCAATGTAATCATATCACTAATATATCAACAGTGTGTATTTGTAGACCTTTCTCAGGACTGATTTATAGCAATCTTGGTATATCCTGGACATTGTATTTAATTTTAGTTGTTAGATCTAATACACTAGCTGTTCATAGAATTAAAAAAACATATAATTCGTCTTGTATTATTAACAAATAAATAAATTTTGTCAAAAAATAAATAACAAAGAGAAGATCCTTCAATAAACTAATAAAAGGTTAAAAGACAGAGAAATGACAGAGACATTCTATATATAACAAGAATCTATAGTATATATTATCTATATATATATATATATATATATATATATATATTATATATATATATAAGGTTGTTCTTATTTTTCAAAAGTTTGAAATGTTAGCAAATTTTAGATTTACTGTTTCTTGGTGATAAAAGAAGACGACATACAAAGTTTGAACAAAAATCGGTCGACATTGTGGGGTTGCTCAACGAGGTCAAAGTTTTAAAAATTTAGTAAAAATATAGTTTTCCGCAAATTCTTCAAAATGGTGGACGTTACAGACTTCAATAATAATTATTAATTGAAAGGAAATCTAATTTACTACCAGACGTATTTTGATGTTTTTTAATCAAACAAAGTTTTTAGTAAAAACAAAGTAAAATGGAGTGTGTAATGATAGCATATTTCATAGCTTTTTTGTATCAATTAACTTCACTCGCCTGTAGAAGATGACTTGTTCGCTTCAGAGTAAAATAGTATTTTAAGTTTAGTAAACCTTTGAATGATAAATCCAAAATTGACCTTGGTTGCATTCTATCATTTCAGAATTCAGTACAATCTGAGTTTATATCATATGATTCAGAGCCGTATTTACCTATAAGAAACCGATTATGAAAAAAATAAATTATTATGTGTTTTTTAGATTTGCATCAAGGTATCCTCTCAAAATTTTACTTTGTCTCTGACGCATTTATAATCCATTATATGCGTCATTTTGTACGCAAGATATTTTTTTTAATGTACATATAACTCTCTACTTATTAAATTGACATGATTTAGTATACCAAAATATTAAAGCTGGTGTACCAAGCTTTCATTTGATATGTATGGTGTTCTAAAAGTCGCTATACTTTAAGAGAAATATGCAAATACATTTTTGCCCGTACTCTCCAAAAAAAGTTAATCTTTTGATATGAGAATATACAATCTTTACATTTTTTTCTAAAAATTGTACACAATAATATATAAAAATATTCTAAACATCTACGTTTTTTAAGCATCATAGAGCAAATTTAGGTCTTACAATTTACCTGATATAAGACTTTAAAAATTATTTTCGATTAAAAATCCACAATACATCCTTTGATTATTTTTTAAAACTTTTAAGTGCTGCAAATTCCGTCATGAAAACAGTACGGATTAGGCCTCTTAGTCATCTCACACGAAAAAAAGATCCTACTACCTCAAGAAATACTTGTTGATCATACTTTAAGCCCTCAGGCTTTACTCTCTCTTTAACTCCATTGTATTTAATGTCTATTTAATGTAGTAGCTTATAAAGCTTTGATTCAAGCATTTCCTCAAAAAAAAATAACTTTGACAATTTAACATTTGATTTTTCCCCGTTCAATGATGATTATATATTATAATTCTATATATTTCAGTAATGCATATCACTTATTATTATTTATATGGTTATGCATTGAAATCCTTTATAAATTTATCGGCTATGGAATCCTTAGAGAGGTGCTTTGAATCCATGCATATGGCTTATATTTATATTGAAAAATAAGCAATATTACTATCACTATTTGTTAAGAATGCATACTTCCTAATAATAAACAAAATAATGATGGGATAGAGACAAGGGATATCAATCCTCCATTCCCATCCTGCCGCATATCATAATATTCAAAGGAGGTATGCATTTTCTTAATCTAGGTTCAATCATTTCTTATCAAAGTGCCGTAGTAAGGATTCCTAAAGGAGTTTTTTTGTAAAAGTGACAACCGTACAAATAGAACAACATGTACATGTCATATAATAGGATTACTACT
>CP045907.1:8107284-8176201 GCA_013387185.1 Caligus rogercresseyi
AATAAAACGATATTATTTTTTGTGGAAAAAATCACCATAGCGTTTAGATTTATGGTTGACCGCAGTCATATATATTCAATAATATAAAATGAGTGAATAAACCTTTTAAGGCATAAGAATATCGTTATGCTGGCACTTCCTACGGAGGGTTCACAGAAGTTCATGCAAGAAAAATGAAGCATGTAGGCGCCATCTAGTGGAACCCACTTTGAACCCATGATGAACAACTTAATACTAGATATTCTATTATTCAAGATGTTGATAAAAGAAAAGAAAACTTTAGGATAAAACATATAGACGATCTTGTAATAATTATATTCACTAGCGTTGTAGAACGATCCAATATTTCTAAAAATAGGTCTTTCTATTGTTAAAGTGATAAACATAATAGCAATAAGCTTATATCTTTTTAAAAGAGTAACAGTTATCAAGGATCCATTCTGATTAATAATGAATACATAAACTTTTGTTGTTGTATTTATAGTCTTTCTTCTTTTATCCAAAGGTGTAAAAACTAATGCACAAATACTTTATAACTTCTTCTTCATATCAATTGCCAAAGTAAAGTCAAACTTTTAAAAAGTTTTCAGAGATACTCTTGATTAAATCGGATTTTCGAAAAAAAGATACAACATTTCATATTTTTAAAAAAGTATACAAAAAGTATGTGTTAACTTCTTCTCATCTTTCCATTGTGAACTTGCTTTTAAAGGCCCTCAAAAAAGATATCAAGTAGTCACTTAGGTATAGATAATATGTTTATCACTTCAATGATAGTATTTCTTTTAAATAAACCTACAAATCAACTTTTTCCCATTATAGATCACGATCATTCTTCTTCGTGTGCATAAACTAGCACTATTATATATATATATCTTATATAACATATAAAAGACATCTTTAAACTTGATATTACATTAAAGATAAAAAGTTGAGTACGAATCATATACTTTTTGACGAACAAAATTTAATTTTATACAAAAGATTTTCATTAAAACAATTCAATTTCTCTGTATAAATAGAAATGAAAGTTATGGCATCCAATCCCATTGAATGATTCCTTGCAATGTGCCGTCGGAGGACGTTCTTCCTGAAAAAGGAGCTATTATCGATGATGATTCACGGAGTTTCTTCTAAAGAAGAGCAGGGATCAGTGTACAAGGTGTCACTCAATCTCTCTTAAGGAGGAGCTAAGATCGAAGAAGAGTCTGTAGCGGACAGCTCTCTCTCTGCTCCTCTCTGTGTCTCTGCCTCTCTTCCCCTTCTATTTTTTATAATGGGTCATTTATTTAAAAATCATACATAAAATAATATATACAATCAATAAAAAAAAAAGCAAGAGGGGTTGTGATAAAAAAATCATAAATAAACATTGTAGTTTAAAATTAACCCCTGAGGCAGACCCATCACATCATTAAAACATCATAATCTACATTATATATAGTGGAAGTGAGTACACGAAATACAGGAAGAAAAAAATTGTAAATAGTATATATGCACATCCTTATTGCACGGCTCCCTCGATGATGTCATTTGAAGTCCTCTTATATCTTCTTACAATGAGTCTCAAACGAAGTAAAAATGGCAGGACTACTGAGGAAAAACATTGACGATATCCGCGGCGAAGTCCATAACGTCACTTTCTTAGAATGTGGAATCTTGAGGGCAAAGGCTCCATATCTTGCAGCCGCAGAAATAAATATTTTTTTAAACGACTCATTACGAATGAGTTGTATTGGAGGTTAAACACTCAGCGATGTGAGCTTTAGCGCTAGCAAGTGCAAAACTCAGAGCCTTGGACTCAGGAGATGCAGTCGCTGCCCTCAGAGTATTACCGAATAGGATATAGGCCGATAGAAACTTAGCCTCATTTTCAGAGCTGTATAAATGACTTATGTTATGGGTGACGAAAGCACGAAGATATGACAGGGCATGGCAATCAGCGAAAGCGTGAATGATCGAATTATAGACTTTTCCACAGTCCTTACAAGGAAAGTTGAAAAAGATGCAACCGGTAGAGATTTGAAATTGTGCGGTGAATTTTTGCTATCCTAACGTTGGTTGATTCCAAATTATTTTTCCCCATCTTTGCGGAAGATTTAGGTCTTGAATAAAAACCCGGCAGATTTTCTTAGCGTCCTCGTCGGGTCTTGGCCTTGTACTTAATTTAATATGCCAAGGAGTAGGGGATGTATGAAGCCTAGCTGCTCTAAGAAGTGGGAAGTAAAACTTTCCCGCTCTAAGACCACAGTCTACATCTTTTTTTAAATCGTGGATGGTGAAAGTTTTTGTTCTAAAGGCGTCTAATTCCAAGCTGTGGGGAGTTGCATGTTGCCCAAAAAGGCCCTTTTCTTGGAGTTATGATGAATAATGTCTACAGTAGAGGAAAAGTCGTAGGTTGGCGTAAGACTCCATAATATTCTTGACTTTCCCTTCTATTATTCATTATTTATAATACAATACCAGATGCGGCGACAGACGTTTTCTTTATCTTTTTCTCAAATATATCTTGTATGTTTATAAATTGATATTTAAATAATTCCTTTCAATTAAGATACATCTTACGTTAGATCAGATGAATGAAAGTCTCAGTCATTACTCACTTCACTTAAATGACGTACATCCTGTGAGCAAACGTGGAGTGCCTTAGAGTAAGAGAGTCTGGACGCATGACTGCTGATTATATAACATGGCAATAACGAAAGCTCACAACAAAAATATCTTATCATGAAATACTTTACAGATGCTGAAGGATGGAACACCTTCCTTCTCGGGAATCGAAACTGTGTCCCAAACATGAGAAAACACGTTCTGACCAAAGAAATATAAAGACCTAGAGGAACTTATTGGATTCTTCAGAGGAATACGATTTTGTGACCATAACAACAAATCTTTCTATTTCTATGACCAACTTACAATAACGTAGCACAAATTACTTTGGTTAGCTTGGGTAAAGGCGACAGCTGAACAATGTTTCTTGTTAAGCTCTCTATATTTTTATATCTCTATGGTCCTGACACACTAAGCTATCGCACACCCTTAAGCATGCGCTATGACACCTGTGTAATTCGATAATCGTTCCAATCAATATAATTATGTGTTTTCCTTATGAAATAAATTCTACCATTCTTTGAAAACAGTCTATAATATGTTCATGGTAGTATGTTTTTTGCTTACAAGCATAAATAGGTCAGAGCCGTCAAACTTATTTATCACATTTGGGTCATAAGTATACTTCACAGACCAGAGGAATAGTGAGGTACAAAAAAGAAGCCTTTTTATTATGAGTGATATATCACAAAGAGCCATAAAGTGTTGGAAGATTGTCGCTTCTTTTATTTCTTTGACAACTGGCAGTCTTCTGTCTGCATTTGGTTTTTTAAAAATGAAGAAACAGACTTGACTAAGCAATCCTGTTGTTAATGATGTTATAATTGGAAACAGAGTCATAGATACTTGAAGCATAATCATTTTATCTTGACTCCTTGTTTCTGACCAGCTTCTCTCCCAACCTCTACCACCTTTTTTCATATTATATTGTGTTTGATAGGTCTCTAAAAGCTTCTTATTCTCTTTCATTATTTCAAGGCCGAACTGAGGATAGAACGCGATTCTTTTTTCGGGAGGATACTCTGCCAAAGAATGCTTTGTATTCTGATTTTTTAAATCCAAATATCTTGCGAACTACATTCAGCCTATTAATAGAATATATATATATATACATAAACAGTGACTGAGTGAATCAGATGAGATATTAAATAATTTCATTGCTATGACTAAGAAATATACAGCCAACAATAAATATGCCGTATTTCTTTAGCATTTAAGAGTAAAAAAAAATTGTCATAAATAAGTACATGTAATAAAAGATGCTTTATAGACAAATAAATCAGGGAGTTATGACCGGAAGTAGATTTTTTTAAATGTTTTTGAATAAGCTAGACAGTCGACAATGGCCTTAATAACAATGAATTGTGATCAGGAGGGTAACGCCTAAGCATCCGTCATGCTCTTGATTCCATTATATCCCGCCATACATTACCACCCATGAACTGGCATGATTGCCCCTAATTATGGAATATAAATCTACTTTTGTTTGCCTAACTAGTTCGATTGAGTATCATGTATGAGATTATATGAATAAGCATTACAGAATAATAATTACTCACGCGTATCCAGGATACGTCATCAATGAGATAGATCAATCCCTTGTTATCCTGTGATAACTAAATTCTGCAATTAGGCTAATACTATCTTCCTAAGAGACATAATAGTTAGTTTTTTAGAGTTCAAATTAACAATCTCCTCACGGTACTATCCACCATCATTGGAAAGTTATGAGATAAAAGTACTTTTTCCAATAATTTAAAGTACACTTTTAAGTTTTTGTAGTTATTAAATTAATCCTGTCCTTAAAAATAATAATATTTATAATATTTTTGTCCCAGTTTGACGTTTAACATTTCATAAAACGGATTTAAGATTGTCTAAATTTTTTATAGTAGTTTTGTACTATCAAAAATGAAATTTGTACATTGACGTCTCCAAGTAGTTCATACAGAGAGAAAAAAATAACTTTCATTTCACTCATGAACGTCTTCATATACATATCAACAATACAATAAAAAGAAAACAAATTGATGAGTAGTACTAAAGTGATTAGAATCCGCTCGTCTCATCTTTTGAATAGTTAAAATATAATAGAGTGCTCCCTGGACAAGTTCGGGAAAAGTTCTTCTCTGGTCCACTGAGCCTCTATATATTTTGCCAGGATAACAGGGAAACGACGGATCATTTTTTTATTTGATTGCTTCAAGCTACAGGAAGCTTATAACCAAAATTGGAGAAAATTCTTCGCCCTTCAATACGACTATTATTAGCCACGAGGGACAATGTAATCACTTTTACACTGGTAAAATGGAGGCCGTCATCCTACGGATCATCACCAAAACCCAGCAAATTTTATATGCCAAACGAAGTAACCACGACATTTTTGGCGTTTCCAACATTGTTAACCTACATCTTCATGTTTAACAAAAATTTATTATTCATTTGGAAAGTATTTTTTATTACTTTTAAATATATTTTATGCTTTTTTTTTTCTTATTAATTCATGTTTTATCTGTCTTTTTGAATGTTCTTTCTATTATGTTTATATAAATCGTTAAATGAAGTAATTTTTGGGTCCAACATCAACAAATTAATATGTTCTACATCATCCTAAGCTGATCAGCTTACGATGACGTAGTACAAATTACTTTGTTTATTTTGAACACACAGAAACAACAGATGCTGTTTTTCTGCAATTGAGGAATCAGCTCTCTATATCTATTATTTATATGTGTTTAAATCAACGTCTTAGTTGATCGTATTTAAATACAAAAAAGTATCGCCGTAGATGGCCCAAAAAAAAAAACATATCAACCTATGAGAAAAATAAATTTCGAGTTGCGTTATAATCATATGTAATTATTCGATCTTCCGTACATTATAACTTGTACAACACAAATTTGATTATCACAAACTTTACCGTTCTTCACTAATGGAGGAAACACTCTCCTAAAATATTGATCCACCTATTCAATTGAATACTGAAACCAATATATATAGGTATATAATATAATATATATCAGAGTTGCGACTACCGAATGTAATATGTATTCAATACTATCGACGGTAGATTTCAAATACCGAAGCGATTATACGATATTCGGTATAAACTATCAAATATCTTACCGATTGACAATCGGTACGGTGTATTTGAAAGTATGACTTTTTTGACATTCCATAGAACCTAAAGATATAGAGAGCTTATTCCCTTCAATAGCAGAGGAACATCGTTCACTGTCGCTTTGCCCAAGCGCTCCCTTGTGTGAAGAACTGAACTTCGAAAAATAAATAAGCAACTACAACTTATAGTATTATATAGCAGATACATAAAGATACATTCAATGTAAGCTTATGCTATTCATTGAAAAGAGATAGATTCTATCTCTATGATCAGCTTACGATGACGTAATATAAATTACTTTGCTATTTTGAACACACAGAACAACAGAACGCTGTTTCTCTGCTATTGAAGGAATCAGTTCTCTATATCTTTATATCTCTATGATTGAATACTAGAGTACCTGAAAGTGTATTTAATATCGGACAATAAGAGACAGTAAATGAAAAAAAATCTACAGCCTTCCATTTCCTACAAAATTTGAATATATATATATAATTTATATAATTTAGTCTTTATTAAATTCAAATAATCTCTAATAAATTATAACAAATGATGTATTTCATTGTCCTTTGTTATAAATTGTCCCGATATTTAATGCATATGAACAAGTAAGAGCAGATACATAAATATTTTTTTCTCTTTCTAATCTACCGCACCGAATATCTATCCATACTATAGCATAAATATAATTATAAAATCTACCGAATATCGATTGGTAGAAGGTATATACCGAATACCGAACCGGCGGTAGATTTTTCTATAATATATATATACATTCCAACCAATGTTTATTATATCCTCAAAATCAATCAATATCATACACACCCTTAACGATACGATGAAAACAGCTTTCAATTATGATAAAACACTATTCTGAAGGACATGGAGGCTTATAACTTGCATGAGAGAAAGAGGGAGGGACACTCACTCAAAGGAGAAAATTTAATTTTTGATGTGGGCGGGTCCCGTCCATTATTTCAAATGGTTATGATACATGCAAATTACACAATAAAAATATATATATCAAGCATGGGACCCTTTTCATGCAATAATCTTATTTTTTTATGAGCGTACCCTTTGTACTTATGAGGTATACATATATTATTTTTTAATAAAATAATAAAGTAGTGTTTGTAGGCTACTCGCAAATTACGATATTTCCTGTCTGTGATTGCATAAATAAAAAATATATATTTTAGGCAACAACGTTTGCAATTCATGATCAAGGGCCATTTTCTTGGTTCTTATTTTGTAACTCTTACCTTGCCTTAAATTGTATGTACATATCAAACTTGTTGATATGTCGTTCATTTGTACGCGAACGATGTATGACAAAAATTTGAGCTAACGATGAACGACAACGAAAAATTTCTTATCGTTTGTCATTCTTTTAGAAAATCATATAGTAACTTGCAGGTTTGTTCTTATCAGGGTATGTAAAAAACCCAAAATTTTGAAAAAACCCGGTTAAAAAACCCGGGTTTTACTGTGGTTTTTATCGAAATTCGGGTTTTTCATTACACCATTAATTAGATAATAGCTATAGCTAATTAATAGTGTAATGAAAAACCCAATTTCGAAAAAACCACGGTAAAACCCTGGTTTTAAACCGGGATTTTTTCGGATTTTTTCAAAATTTTGTGTTTTTTACATACCCTGGTTCTTATACAAATTTTTTTTCATGAATGTCTATCCCTGGCGCCTAAATAGGAAATTCCTTTCCATAGCCTTTTAGTGTTGTTCTTTTGTGACTCCGTTTTGAAAAGAAAGAATTCCTTTAAAAAAACCGTCATCACTTTTTTCTATAGCGACATAAAAAACATTAATGGAACTTCATTTAATAAAAAGTATATATTTTTCGCATAGAATTCATGATCTTCTCTCTTCATTCTTAAGGAATGATTGAACAGCATATCAATCGGGCTCGGGCAAAAAAATTCGCCCGGTCAATTGATAGTAGTAAAATAATTCTAACAAATTGTCCGTTTTTTTAGAATAACTAAGATTATTTCTTGAAAAAAATCCGATAACGAACGACAAAGATTTAATTTTAAAATGTACCACGAACGACAATTTTCGTTCGTTCGTTCGAACGCGAACTTCAACAAGTCTGGTACATATCATTTGTCCTTCGAAATTTATAAATTTAGTTGTCCTTTATATGACCTTCATCGAATGTTTAAAAAAATTAAGGAGGGACGTTTATTATTAATATACATTTCCAATGAGACTCATAAGCATTGACCTCGGTAGAGTCGAGCTAACTTGTTCCGTATCTTATTTTGTCAATCTTTTACAGATATAATGACAATAATTTTTTTATGTGTGTGACGCCATTTTGTTTTTTTTCTCTTATAAGAGCTTATTTTTTCTTTATCTCTACAAACCTGGGCACAAAGTTGATGTGAGTGTCTCTATTTGCTCATAAAAGTCATTAAGGAAGAGTAAGGAGTGTCGAGGAAGAGGAAGAAGCCCAGGAAAATGTACATACACACACACACACAAACATAACCCAAAAGTTTTTTTGTGTGTATGGATAACGCACATAAAAGGACAAGGTATATAGTAAACCATTTGGAATACTTGGTTATCATCCCCACATGGGAATAGGCTCACTTCTTATTTTACATGCTAAGCAATTTGCTGCTTTATGAGCCCAAAACCATACAAGGTATATATATGTACTATATATATATATATATATATATATATATATATATATATATATATATATATATATATATATATATATAAATTATTTTTTTTATTCCATGGTTAGATAAATAAATGTCCATGAATGTATCCAACTCCCTATTATTATGGATGTCGTTGTGTTATGTGATCTTCCCTCTTTGTCCATTTCATACTGTGGATTCTCACTACCGACCCAGAGCCCAATTAGAAGAGTCACGACAATAGATGGGAGCATCGTCACCTGGTGAAAGAAGCATTTAGGCTCAAAACAACGCGTGGAGTCAAAATAATAATTATTGTTCCTATGTTATTGTTTGTTTAAATTGGAATCTATGACCAAAACTATGAATATTTATTTGGAGATTGTTCCATAGGAAATACAAAGAGAGAAATTCATCGGGCTTCTGAGCGATTTGTACAATCCACATCACACCAAGGAGGCATAGTTGTGTTTTTAATAGATCTTTAAAATTTATTTTATTTTATACTATATACTAAAATATTACTCTTCAAGTTGATCAATTCTATCCTCTTTGTCGAGTATTATAGTGGTCAATGATTGTGACATTTTTAGTTAGATATACCGATTGGATTTAGTTTTGGTGTGGTGGGGAGAAATCTAGGAGTAATATGATGTCCTTTTAAGCATTTATACATACATCGGGACAAAGAGCACCAAATATCCAAGACTGTCACAATGACTAGTGGTCATATTAACCTTAAAAAAGCATAAATACACAATAGGAAAGTCTCAATATTCGACTTGTGAAGAATATGATAGAACTCTTTAACACTGAATTATCGACTGTGGCGACACAATGCGAGAAATTAGGTTGTGGCTCAAGAAAAAAACATTCCTTAATATATTATAACTTTTCAAGTAAATATAATTTATTCGAGAATACAGTTATTTATTCTCAAGTATTTATCGACTAATACAAGATTAGGTTCTGGCATAGGACTTATCTAGGAGAAAAACTAAAAAATACACAAAAAAAAACTAAAAAAAACAGAATTGTTGATGTACTAAAATTTATTCAAATATATTTAGTTCAACTTCTATTACAGAGATTTCTAAATAAATATATAAACAATTGAACGAAACAAAAGACAATTGTAATCAAAAATTATTTGCTGTGGCAGAAAATGTTGTTCATTTAGTTTCTGGCATTGCCTTAGCCTTCCTGAGTTTGATGCCAGATAGTTGCCATGCACTTAATTGACATGCAGACCCTTACATTGGCCTAAGTCAATTGTTTCATGGGTGAATTTAGATGATATTTTTTCCAGATACAATATTCCGTATTTGGCTCATACTTTTATCTTGGATTTTCATTAAACGTAGCAGGTCTAAAACGTTGAGAAATAAATAAAATATCAAGATTAAAATCTTATCAAAGCCGCTTCACAGGTAATATAACTTTTTTTTTGCTGTTAATCCTTCTTAAATGTATATAATCGATCTCATAGAATACATTTACTTAATACAAAAAATTAGCCAAACTACTGTTGGTCCATCCAACTATATACTATTTATTAATAGGATGTTTTTCCTTCGTTTTGTGGTTTCAAGTTTTATATTTTTCCATGTTTTAAGCAAATACAAATTGCCGACCTATATAAACCAAAGAGATATAGTGGCTAAAGTGAATTAAACCCAACACATAGTATAAAAGCCAAGAACAAAGTATATTTATAATTTGATATTTTGAAGACTCTACAAAGATGCTTTTACATTTAAAAAATTACAAGAAATTACATATTAAATTAAAAATATTCCATAGTAATATTTTCTCCTTTCTACCTTAATAGTTTTGGGCATTAATTTTTTTATTGCCTTTAAAAGTGACTGCAGTAAATAACAGTATTAATAAACTGATCCCATATTGTTTATAAATATGAATAACAATCCAATGATGTTTGTTCTTTTCTTTTATCCTCTATTATCCCTTCCTTTCAAAAAAAATCCCCTTCGATCATACAAGCCACGAGTACCTCCGCACTCGCTACCGTAATATTGTTTTTTATCTAGGACTCATAAGCAAATACAAATAAAATCATTTGCATTTCAATTGAGAAATACAATACACAAACAAACATTATGGTTAAAAAACAAATATACTTTATAAAATAACGAAAAGACGGATAATAAACAAAAACACTTCAAACCAGTACAACAACTTAATACAAATTTCATTTAATTGGAGGTCTATGGCTAGAGCTTAAAACTCAGTATAAATATGATTTACGCATTCATAAAGAATTGGAGTTAGCAAAAATTAATTTTAAAAATATATATAAGGCCAATGTTCGTAGGAACAATATTATTATATGAATTGAATATATTAATTAATTAATAATGTGCGAATTTATATACATATATACATAATAGATTCTATATTCAGTGCATATTGCCAACGCATAAATAACACTTCAATGCATTTTTGTTTGTTGCTGTGTGACAAAAAACATACATATATATAATATCACTCTCAAAATGTAGATTATATGATATGCAAAATATTTGTTTTTAATCCGATCAAAACATCATTGATGCACGTAAAGTGCTACTCCAATAGGAAAGTTTTTTTAAGGAAGACTTTTTAAAGTATACACTGATAAAATCTTCGTGGAAATTTTTTGTTGTTGTACATAATATATGAAAAAGTAGGCATTAAGACTAAAGGGATACGGAGTAAGAAGTATAATATTTAGAGCGAGAAGAGATGGGGGAGTTCAAGGTATTGTTTTTATGTCAAGAGAATAAATTTTTTGACATAGTTTTGTATTTTCGATAACTGAAATACATTCAGGATTAATGTTTGGATCAATTTCTTGTAAAAGTCCAAAGAAAGCACATATAGACCCGTAATTAAGTCTTCAGAAGGCTTTTGATTGTTTCGATCCTCCCATCAATCGTTATGAACATATAAATAGCTACCCTTCGATAATTTTCTTCAATAATATATATATATATAAATATCATTATTACATCTATCAATCACTTGAAATATTGATGAAAATGAAATATGAAAAAGACGTGATTAACAAGTTTGTCAAGACATTATAAGATGCAATTCCATGGGCGTTTCTTAGTAACAATATTTTTGCATTTCTCAATGATGCATTAATAAATTGCATCCTTGATTATAAAAATATCCAAAAAAATTGTATGTATGTAACATGAAGGATTCTGATAGGATCTCTCCGATTTGGGTTCATGGTTATTATGGTACAATCAAGCTAGTTCTTTTTTTTTGTCAAAAGTATTCCTCAATGTCATTGAATTTATGGTGCTTATCAATCAAGGGGATTTGAGAAGATATAAATAACTTTATGAAGTGAATGCTATAGGTCGTAATCATCACTGAACCTTTCTTTTAGTGTCGCAGACATCTCATTTTTATCACCAGGGCTGTAGGAATTTAGGAAAAAACGATTACCAATATGCCAAAAAAATTACAAAAAGGATGGGAAAGATATTCGAATAAGTCTGAAAGTGTGGAAAAATAAATGATTCCGTAAATTATTTTGTCAGACTGACTTATGTCAAACTGGTTCGTTGATCAGATGGGCGTTAAAATGTTGAGCAAACTCTTGCACAGAGGTGATTGGAACGCAGGATAAGAGGAACTCTAGCCTGAGCTAGATGTCAGACTGACTTATGTCACGGTTCGTGATCCAATGTTGACAAATGGTCGATGAGGTTTGACGGTCTTTCTAACAATAGACAAATGTTCCCTAGTGGACTTTAATGGAACACAGGAATCCATAGAGAACATAGAGTACCGAAGTACCGACTGTTAGGTCTGAAATTCGGAGGTTTTGTTAGCTCTACGTTGCTGGAGGAAAGACAGGGAGGGGAAAAAACTGAAGAAAGAGTGAAACTTCATATTTTTTACTTTTATTATCGCACTCATCCATCACATGATACAAAAAAATACGAGTATATGTTCAGTCGTGACTTTAGGCAATATATGTTCTCTATATTAGAAGCTAAAACTCATAAGAATGAAATTTGATACATAACTCAACCTTTTAGGGTTTTTTTTCACAGATATGCGGCAAATAAACAAAAGGGCCAAATATGCATTTTATCCCTTTAGTGGTCGTTTATGCCCGGACAATTTATTTATCCGATTCCCGACAAGCCTGTTTATGCCAAACCCTTCCTTTCCATAAGTACTTTTTTACAAATTCCAAGGCAAATTAAGTACTTTTATTTAAATAAACTAACTATAAATATGTTTAAGTCGCGTATCATAATCAAATATTTGCCTCATAGGCGTTTCATATGGGTGGAGTCATTCCACATGGCTAGAAGTCGATGGCCCTAGACATCATGCACATATATTGTCTTAGATGAGAGGGTTCTAATAGGGCCTTGACACGGATATTGCTTTAAAACAAACAAAGCTTGTTGTAATCAACATGTTGTGGTATTTTTTTGTGATATATAATAATAGTTCCACAAATGAAGAACCCTTTGTTAATTAACTTGACTTACACTTCCGAATAATAGATGCGTGCTTGATGCTACGTCATTGAATTATTGGATAACTGGATGTACAAGGATAAAACAAATAAATAGATAGAAAAAATATTCTTGAAGATAGATTGATTTTGAAAGTAATGCTACTTTCAAAAAAGTAAAAATATCACGAAACCTCGATCAAGATTAGCCATAATAAGTGTTTTGATTCTTCTTCTAAAGATGATGATTTGAATATTTCTCTTCTATTAAGTTATTCTAATGTTGACATCGATTTAACGTTTTTTAATACAAAACACATGATGTTAGATTATGTATTCACTCTAAAACTAATATTACCGTATAATGCATAGATATTACTGAAGTAATAATGTCCTTAATGCTTGACGTACAGGAGGTATGTCAAAAAGTCCGAAAAACATAAAATTGTGATAAAAGTCAATAATAACAATAATATATAAATACTAATTCTATTGCACTCATATAAGTATTATTTTTCAAATATAATTCCTGAAGAGCATAGAATTTTTATTACGATAATTAAGCATTCATGTTCGAATCTTGCCCATAAAAGGATCGTTTTTATCAACTTATTAACAACGGAAAGAAAAGTCTAGAATATAAGGATTCTACTGGATTTTATAAGTTATTAATAGCTGTTATGTTCAATCCTATGAATGAATCCTGGAACCCCATTACGGAAAGGGTTATGTTTGACAAACCTAAACCTAAGGGATTGAGACTCTTCATATTTAACTTCTCTTGGCCTATTTTGATTAAAGGCTATTTTTTAATAATAAACTACTTTTATGGCAATTTTTTAGCTTTTCAGATACTATCTATATTAATGGCATGACACGTAAAATCGTGAAAAATAAAAAGAGTATTAATATTTGTTTCCTCACTATACTTTTCTAACATAGATTTTCATTTTTTATTTAGTAATGATGTTATTGGCATTACATCAAAGTGTTCAACCTTATATAAAATCATAGGGATTTTATTTAATTATTAAATTAAATATAAAATAGAAGATCTGTATTTTATTAACTAATGATAAATTATTATCCTTTGTTCTTATTATAGATTCAAGCATCGAAACGCCGACATGGAGCACATGGAGTGAGTGGAGTACTTGCTCGCGTGAGTGTAGAGACACGCCAAAGGATCCCAAAGGATTTCGAACTCGACATCGTATTGTCAATTCCCCCAGGGGGATGATACGATGAAGCTTGTCTTGTGTGATGTAAGAGAGCATATTGTAAAAGGGATATCCGTATGAGAAACGAATACATAGAACAATATATATATATATATATATATATATATATATATATATATATATTATATATATATATATATGGTTATGGTATTCAATCCCATTGCATGAATCTATTTAATGTGACGTCATACTGTAGCTCCGTTAATATGATTAAGATGTTTCTAATCTTTCAAAGCTTTGTGAAGGTTCTAAATGGTAAAAAATCTTAACATAGAACCAAGAATATATTTATTTGTATGATATTCAATCCAATTGCATGAATCTATTTACCGTGACGTCATACTGTAGCTCAGTGTAATATGATTAAGATATTTATGATCTTTTAAAACTATGTGAAGGTTTTTTAAATGTTTCAAGTTTCAAGAAAGAAAAAAACTTTTATTGCAGTGAATAATAGATTGTGCTGGTATTTTAGTTATAATTCGTATCGATGTATTTCTATAATATTGTCCTCAGCTTAGTGAAGTTAACTATTGATACTTTGACATAATAATAATAACTGTGTTCCAAGTATATAATGATTTATGGAACCAAACAAATTCTGAAAATAATACTATTTGAACCAAATGGTTAAAGTAAACACAGCTATCTTTTGGCTAAGTTTTATTTAGTAGGCCATGACAATTTTGAACCAAACAAAAGTGCGAAATGCGTTACATATTTCAAATGTTATAACGGCCCATTTATTTCTCTTTGTTGAAAGCTTATTCTATACAAGACAGTTTTTAATTTGTTATTAAAGAAGGCAGAAAGGGATTCTCGTCACTGACCTATAGAATAACTGGATACTCCACAAACAAAAAGGATTTTTAACTACTCTAAATGATATAAGTAAAAGGAATATAAAGTAATTATCCCCACCACAGAGCATACAAATTAACTACAATAAGTTTTTAAAATTATACTCAATGAAGATTTCGAATATTGATAACTATCATACATGTCAATTAGTTCGATTTCATCCTTCCTATTCCGGTGAACGCATGAAATTTTTTGAAATAAATGTCATCCAAAATAAATAGTATTTATTTTGACTTATCTTTGGTTTTGGACGTAAAGACACTCTAAAAATTAGATTTTTTATTTTTTCCCTGTATTTCTGTTCTTGTATAAAAGTCGAAGTAGTTGCGTATAAAATACTTAAGAAGACATTTTAGTTTTAAATTAATACAACGACAAAATAACAAACAAAACAAATTATAATAAATAAATACAATAATATCACATTGGTATAACAGACTTAGGTATATAAAAAACTAAAATTTGCATTAAAATAATGAAGTTTAGCGTTGAATTAAAAGACTAAAACAGACATAAAAGTTTAAAGAGCTATAAAAATTGATAGCTTCTTAATTAACTTAATATGGCTGAGAGACTTGGTTGTGAAATACTTGATTTCCCTCGAAGCGAGAGTCCACGAGTTGTCGGTTACAGAGAGGATTTTGAGTGTGAGAGCCCATATCTGGCGACGGCTGCTAAGACAATTCCACAGAGATCCCGAGGACTTAAAAGCTCAGCCGAAGTTAATATGCTCTTAATTCTTGCTTTAGCATTTAAAACTGCAAAATCGATTGCCTTAGTGACGTTAGATTGATATTTTTCCGTTTGGAAAGTCCAAAGAGGACCACATCTTAACGTAAAAGGAATGGACAAGGCCAATGAAGGCATATTAATCTTTATCAATCTTTTTAGAATATAAATAACTGGGCAATCTACAAATGCATGTATGGAATTATTATATAATTTGCCATAGTTTTTACAATGTGAGCTGAATATATGCAATTAGAGGCCACTTGCAGCTGGGCCGTAAATTTCCTCCCGTCATGAATTCCCTTCATAGGGCGTTCAATTCTTAGCCTCCAGTTACTCGGTAGTTTAAGAGCTTTAATGAAAACATCTGTAATACGTTGCACTTCCCACTAACACTTGGAACTGACATTTTTAAATGCCATGAACACGGTGTTAGGTGCATATTTGCTCTAAAGAGAGAGTATTAAAATCTCCCTTCATTGAAAGGATGAATAAGCCGAGATGAATGAACTGATAGCGCCTTATGACAATAGCTCTTTCTTCCAAAGAAGCCGGACTAATCAAAAAATTATTTATTTTTTATTTGTTAGAATCCCCGACCTCTATAATACTGGATGCACAATAGACTGAATAAAGAAGGGGAAAGCAATGTCGGAGTGGGCAGCTGATGAAACAAAGAAGAGAAGAAGGAAGTCTTGTTATTATCCCTTAAAAAGTCAAAGTCTAAATACTATAACCTATGGAGTACATAGAGCGATAAAAATTGAAGAAAGTCAAGCCAGGGACGCAATGATAATGAAATAAACATTAAACTTCTTTCTAAATAAGCAACAAAGCCTGACGTTACTGGTTTTTAGTCGGTGGATTCCCTTGAACATTTAAAGTCCAAGTCTTTTGGAGTATATAAAGGGGAAAATTACAATAAAAACAGAGAAGCAATATGTACTGCAATAAAGATTAAAGTTTTTTTCTAAATATTCAACATAGTTTGACATCATTTGTTTTTATTATAGGATTTCCCAGCTTCTACTGCCTAGTGTTCTATGTCAATGTGGATCTTATTTCATTGTTTACCTTACACACTTTGCGGGGCAGCCATTTTAAGTATATTACTGACGTTTTCAAGTTGATTGATATTTCATATTAGTTGAATATCAGGTCGATGGTTGAAATTGATTTATAGGTTTTTGTTTTTGTTTTCCATTATTAAAGCATGTCTTTTTGTTTACAAATATTATTGGTATTGTTCAAATATTTTTTTTTGCCTTTTAACTTTTTTAGGGATCTAATATTAACACTAGAACTACCAGACAGTTGACCCCCACTCTTGAACAACCATTAGGGGTCATTAATGACCCATAAAATAAAATTCATAAGTTCATATTTACATGTAAAATATTAAGAACATTGAATTCGCATATGTATTATTTTTTTCTAAGCAATTTTGACATTTGTATTAGGTATTTTTTAGAAATTTTACTACATTTTCTATATACAGAGCATTCTCATTAAGTACATTTTTTGAATGTTTTATTATTACAATTGTAATTTGGCAAAGCCTGCGTTTCTTTGAACTTGCATTTCTTGGTTACCAAATGAGCTACAAATGTAAAATTTTGAGTATGTCACAAACGTAACATAAAATTTACAGCTACACGAAAAAATAAAATTCGACCATATCTGAGCCCAGAATCCCAGTTTTAATCCGTAAAAATGTCAAAATGACCCCTTGGTAGTTGTAATATTAAACTAAAATGTTATTTTTTATATGTGCCGGTTCTCGAAATCGAACAAGTTTCTTCTATAAGAACATAATGTTTCATCAAAATAAGATTAATCGCCCCTTTTATTTCAGGGCTCTCCTGTGGAGCGAGTGGAGGACTGTGGGGAGGCCCCTGCAACGATGAGGCTACCACTCAGCTCGCACCCGCGAATACAGGAGGGAAACGAGTCTACGAGGAAGAAGAATCTGCAGAGTCCCCGTGTTCCTGCGGGTGCATTTACTTTGTACAAGCAAACTCCAGGAGACTCGTCATCCGCTCACGGAGGAACTGCTTCAGGGATCATGGACGGCGGATGTCCCTGCATTGGAAAATTAAAGTAAATATAGGAATCTTTTGGTCTGTACGACGTATCGGATTTGTGGTTTCATTTGGAAAAGGAATTTTTATTAGAGTGCACGCATAAACAATCTCAGGGAGGAAAGAGAAGTTGCAGGAAGACTCGCCACGAAAGCTTCCATCATGCCCTTGTTTTTAATTTGGCTACATAGAAATTTTTAAATAGTACTTTTTCACTTCTTTGTTTTTTATGTACACATCTAACTGTTTGAAATTTTATCTTATAGATCAGCTAATAAATTTTAAATGAATGGATCAGAGCTGGGATTCGGTAAAAAATCTACCGCCGATTCGGTATTCGCAGGCCCGGGGGGATGGGCGGGCCTGAGGGGGGCCAGGTAGGACCGCTCACCCACTAAATGACGTGGGCCCGATTTTTTATGAATGTGCCAACTATGGCCCCCCATTACAACTGTAGGGCCCCCCAAATGCCTGGGCCTGCAGCCGGGCCTGGGTAATCGGTAGATTTGATTATATATCTACCGAATATCGATCGGTGCAGTAAATAAGAAAAACAGATAAATGTATTTGTGTATCTGCTCTGTGACTTCTTCATATGTGTTTAGTATCGGACAATTTATAACAAAATATAAATTGTATTATATATAAATATAAATTATATATTATATTAATACTATATATTTTCATATGAATCATAATTGCACTCGGATTTTGAAGGAAATGGAAGGCAATAGCAAATAGCAATGATTTCCTTAACTGTCTTTTGTTATTCGTTGTCCGATATTAAATGAGCTTTCAGCTCCGGAGTTGTTTGTTTATTTGGCAAAGTTCAACTTCTTTACACCAGGTAATAACGTTTCCAGTTCTAAATACCGATTTACATTCGGTAGTCGCAGCTCTGGAATAGATACATCAGGCATTCTTTAAATAAAGAACATTACACAAATCATGCAAAATTCCCAGATCTCTACGTATAAGAATATAATTTCTAAATATATTTTGTACGTTTAAATGGCTCTTTGCGCACATAAACAGCTCCAAAATTAATTATTTGATATACAAGCAACATGCAATCTCCAAGTCTCTACTAAGCACACTTCAAATGTTATTAACTTTCCTTGACAAGATTAACACTTTTAATCTTAATCAATTTATGTTTGTGCATGGATAAATGTGTTGCATATAAACGGTTGTCCTTATAGAAGATAGCCTAATCCTCACATAAACCCATTTATACTTAATTGATAATGCATTATTCCATAACCATCATCAATATCTATCAATCCTTTATTGTAACTGCTATCAATAATAGTTTTTATAATTAAAAATGAATGAAAACTATTCTTTACTATTATTATTTGACTGAAAAAGATTGTTAATCACTTATTATAGGTTTTTTGCATAGAGAATGTACAAAATTAAAATAAATATTGAGTAAACATAAATGCTTTGTTTAAAAAAAGTGGAAGATATTTTGAGACAATACGTTCTTTCTCATTATGTTTAAAGAACGATATTAGGAAGAAAGGACCGAGGAAATACGGCTTAGTAAGAAATTGTTCCAAAAAATGGACAAGGAAGTAATGACTCTAGATAGAAAAGGAAAATGATGACCCAAGTACATTTTAGTCCAGTATAATGACAACAACTAGGAAATTTATATATCTATAATTGTTAAAATAAATTTACTTTTTGGCTATTATTTATTCAATTTGTAGGAGAAATAGAATTTGATCAATACTTTGTTGTATTTCACTCGAATACTTGCCTACTCATACATTTGGGCCATTTTCCTCCATGAGTTATCATTTTCCTTTTTTATCTAGAACCATTTCTTCCTGGTCCCTTTTATATTGAACTATTTCTTCCTATGCTGCATTTTCCTAGTCTATTTCTTCGGAATACCTTACAGTACACATAAAACTAGACAAATGGATACTTAATCATGTACATAATAATCCGATTTTTGACCATAACGGGTGAGCCGTATGTCTGTGGAAAACAGCCGTGATCACCGTGGGTCTATGAACGATAAGATCGAAAAAATTTATTATAAGAGGTAGAGTTAGATATTTTTCTACAAATTCCGATAAAATTATGTTGATAAATATCAACACTCTTCAACAAGATGTCGACAAACAAAATCAGGCAAATTATCTTCGCACGGATTGAGGCTGGAGACAAAGGGATGGACGTCACTAGGTTCATGAGAATTGCCACCAGCACTGTGTACAAGACCTGGGCTGACTAAAAGGACCGTGAGACCACCAACAACAACCCCAGGACGAGCAAGAAGGTGGGGGAGGTCAGGGAGGATAACAAAGATGCAGTCTTGGCCAGGATCTCTGAAGATCCGAACATGTCGCTGAAGTAGCTCTCAAGGGAGTTCAACATTGCACAAGCGACCATGAGGCGGTTGATGAACAAGGATCTGGACCTAAAATCCCTTGCTAAGGTACAGTTGCAGCAGTTGACACCCTTGCAAAGGGACAAGTGGTAGAACATGTGCCAGCTCATATTGAACAAGCTGAAGGAAGAGGCCGCGTGGAAAGTGCTTGTGTTTTCGGACGAGAAGAACTTCAAACTGAACAAGTATTTGAACAGGAAGCATGAAAGGACCATTGCCAGCTTCCCCAAAGCCGTGGACCTAAGCAACAGATCCAAGTTCTCCGAGAAGGCTATGTGGTTTTGGTTTGTTGGGAGTGATGGAAAAGCTATTCCAGGTCTGTGAATCAAGGGGATCTTGGACGGGCCAGGGTCCATACTGATTAGCAAGGTCATCCTAGTGTTGAACTCATCTATGGGTCCAACAACTACATCTGGGCTACAGCTCAATGTCTTAAGGGAGATTTTGACTTTTTTCTTTCCTTGCTGATCAAATGAAAACGATATAATATTTTATGAAAATTTATGATTTTTTTTAATAAGTACACGCATATTATATATAACTACGTTCAAAAACAGGTATACTTTATGTGATTTTATCGTCCGCAGCCGAGTTCTTGCTCAATGGGCTCTTCGTAGGTTTCAACTTCCACCTGGAGAAGATATTTGTGTAGACGTCATGACCTTGTTTGAAAAGGACAAGGGCCCCCGTATTTATTTTTTTTGCATACAAGATACTGAGAACAATGTTAATCAGCCATAAAATTTTCAATTTAATTGATCAACGTCTCATGATGAACAAGTCCATTACCTTCAACATCGGAAATTTTCCGCTGACATACGGTTCACCGGTACTGCAAGAATAGCTACGCATGAAATACGTCTTTTTATAGTTTCAGACAGCCATTATGAGATCATAGAAGGGCCAGCTATATTATAATTTGTTAAAATATAGCAAAATGTTTAGTAGTATTGAAATAAATTAAAATAATTTTAGATTATATATTAACGACGGTGCTTTTAAATCAACCCAATAAAATATCTAAAATGAACTATATACAATTTATTCCTCTTTTCGGTGTATATTAATTATATTTTTCGTCAGGGAGTTGGAACTAAAATGTTCATTGATGTATTGTTTCACACAACGTTATTGAATTGTTTTTTTTTTCATCAGAATTTGGGTACTTTTTATTTTTTTTCATTATAATTTTGTGTACTTTTTATTATATTTAAAATGAAATATTTTTTATGAATATTAAAAAATACGGCAGTCAAAATAATGTCATGACCCAAAGTAGTTTCGAATGCATATTAAACATAAATAAATAACATATATTTAGAGCTTTTTATTATGGTGCATGAACAAGGAACAAATACAAAAAATATGAAATATGATGTAAAAATATGAAAACCATAATTAAACATCTGGTGTCCTGCATGGGACCAACTGCTGGTACCGCTCCAAAAAATATAGAGATGAAGTAAGATATTTATCTTATAAGCTTTATTTATTGGTCACTCTAATGAAGTCAACTGAGGTCATAGGGGAGTGGTGTGAGAGAGCCATGCTAACACGTGCGGGTTAGTTGAAATATAAAGCTTTAATTGAAGTGAAGTTTTTTATAATCATGTTGAGAAAGGAGAGTCAGACGGCTCCAGGGCCGTCTTCAGAGCTAGAGTCACTAATTATATGATTTACGAACGACAAATATTGGCAATACTTTCAGTTTAACTTTATAAACTAATTTTTATGAGAAAAACATAAACTAAACCGTGTTTCAATTGTTTAAAAATACAACCGAAATCGTTACTTTAAAAAAGTCGATGTAAAAAAATATATTTGGATTTATATTTTCCAAAAAAAAGAGAAGAAATTTTCAAAAACCCTTATTATTAGGTATCAAAAAGATTTGATATATTTACAAATAATACATCACCATGAAACAATTCAAATATTTTTCTCCATCATCCAAAGTGACTTATAAAGATGCATTTTTATTTTTTAAAGAATAAATTTAATTCTCGCTTTCAGCAGATTATCTTAATTTTTTTATTTTAAACATGAATCGAACATGAAAATCTTCGCGTTTGGAAGGCTAAAAATTCTAAATGGTCTTAATTAATCAGAGCCTTTGCTCTTTTAAAGCTTGATTGTTTATTGAATAACTTTATTGTTTTGTCAATACAAATAGTCAAAAAACATTACTCCATTTTGTTTTACGTATTTAGACAGTTCATTTTTAGAACATATTATGTTAAAAACTATTTTAAATGGACGGAACTTTACTATCGTCCAATGCACAACCTCTTACATGAACATATTGTTATAGTGAAGTGGAAGTTATTGTGCTTTCAATAAATATATTTCAATTTAACTGATTAATATACTAAAAGGTTTACAAACTCTTCTACAACTTTCAAAACTATCAACATTTATTCATATGAAATAAGTTGAAGCTGTATTATTAAAAAACAGTATATCAAATTTCAATAAGTTTTTGTCCTAATTAAACCACAATTGTGATAGCTTTGATGTGTTATTTTACACAAACTGAAAGTAGATGTTGGATATTATTATATCATAATACAGTTTGCGACTACTTTGAAATGACTCCCAAGAGCCACATACATATAACATTTATCTTTTCATATTATTTCAGACAAATACGAACCATACACTATCCGCAGTGGCAAGCCTGGAGGAATTTGAGTGTCCAGGGGCTTGGTTTAATTTCGTCAGGGGTCCTCCCTTCAGGATGACATCATTAACCAAATGAAGATCCCAAAACACAACAACTCAGTCAATTCTGCCTCAAACTTTCTCACAATCGAACTGACGCCTTCCCACACTCAGATTCAGCGATGACCTGTGATTTCCTCTTAGTCCTAGAGGTCTTTAAGAGAAAACCAGTACATCGAAAGGACTCCGGAGTAGTGCATAGACCCCTCGGAGGTCTTGAATCCGGGATTGTCTCTGCTGTACATCTCTATCCCTTGCAGGGATCATTTTCCTCTCCATCGTCTCAGTTTGTCTTTCCTGCTTCATTTGTATTATTTTCCAATTTGAACATCGGCGGAAAAAGTACGTGGACTGGCAAAGATCCTCTGGAAGCCCTGATGAAGAGGATCACATGGAGCTTCTTATTCCAGAGACTTCAACTGAGGACTTGCCTCTCCTGCCTGCAGCGTGCTGGTCAAGAAGCAGAAGGGGAAGACTGGGATTCAAAAATAATAATGGAAAATGGGCGGGAAATCTATTAGAGAGTCTTAGAGCGGATCGGGAAGAGGAGAAACGAGCGCGAATGCATCGAAGGCGGAGTCTTCAGGATTTATCTTTGTTTCCTCAAGATGACTCACCGTCGAGGGAACGAAGCCCGGCGCATGAAAGCCTTGTCATATCTCCGGATCAAATTACGAAGGCGATATATCATGCTGCGGCGATTGAAGATAAACGGAAGAGAGTGAAGCTGAGGCTGAAGCCTCCGAACGGAACGCCTTCTCGCATAAAGGATCCGGATCTTGACTCGGGTATGTGTTCATATGCAATGATATAAATGATTATCCATCATTATATAAGTATATTTAAGAGTTGTTGTTTGTATATATTGAAATGAGTTCATCTTTGAATTGTATTATGTTCAACTACAGTTGGGATTCCGTATAAAAAATTATAGCAAGGTGTCGGTAGATTTTATCAAGTTGTGTCCAATTGCTAGATTTTTCTAAAATGTGCTGATTTACAAGTTATCGGTCGATTTCGAAACTTGGAAAAAAAATTATGAGAGGAGGGATAATACAATGTCAGATCTGGACGAAATTCTACACGGGCGTCCAACAAAGTTGGATTTTTGGTTATGGGGGAAAACTTCAACACTAAATATAATTGGTCTATCAAAAATACCCTTATATTTTTACATAAGATTGTGGATAATATAATGAAAAAATGTCCCTTTAAACTTTTCCTCCAAGTTTTGTAGAAGTTTGATGGTATATTTTAAAATGTATTATACATTTTTTGTACCTAAATGGTTCGATAGAATTGCATCCGACTGGATATAAGTAAGTACACTAGCATTAAAATTAGTCTATCGAACCTAGGATCTTATCAATGGTGTAAACCAAAAATAACCATCTCCTCTCGGGATTCGAACTTGCACCCCCAATATTGAGACTAGAACACAATTCCCTATTAGGTGCAGTTTGAGTTCCGAATACCCGTATATCTGGTTGAGAGTCCTCCGTTTGGGTACCAATGGTTTTCTTAAGTGTCCTATCTAAAGCAAATGATATCAATAAGGCTTAACAGTACAAAGCATAATTATAACCACCTATGAATGAGGCACAAGAATGGTCTATGTGTACCACATTACATAAATATGTGGCGTCTTCACAGGGTTGGTTGGGCACATTGTAGTCATAACCAATGGATCTATTGATGGATATAGATGAACCAAGTATTCTGGGCTTGATTGAATTCATATTAGTTCTCGTTTTGTTGCTTTTGAAAATACAAACTTACATAGAAATATTACATTGTCTTAGATACTTCCTGTTTCGATTATTCTCGGAGCACTTTAAAAAAATGCTCCGAGAACATGTGAGTCTTTGCCTCATATTTTTTCCTCCTCAAGCTACGTTCCCAAGTTTTTTAAAAGCTGAAAGTCTTTTGGAATTGAAAAAAGGATATATAATTATCTGAGAAGTGTCGATTTTGGCATCCAATTGCTGAACAAGAAGGCACTTTTGGTAGAAAATAGTCACTTAATCAATAAAAATACTGGAGTCTCTTTCATAATACTGAGTTCAAACTTACATATAAATAAACAGCTGAATAATTTCAACTGATGATTGTCCAGACTCTCCTACTCTACGGCATTGGTTATCCTTTTCTCCATCAGGGGGCTTATCAGGAGGGAGTGTTGACATTGAAGTTCAAAGTTCATATTTAATAGTAGATATTTACCCTCCTCCTGTTTTTTATTACCAATGACGTAGCGTGACGACAGTGATGAAATCCCAGGAGGAAGACCTAGTGCACGGAATGACCAATATTATGATTTCACTGAATAACTTGAGGCACTGATGGATATATGGCGTAGACTTTAGAGCAAATACCTTTCTTTTGATACCCAAATCTCCTCACTAAAGTATAGGATTAATATATAGCATCTATAGCACCCGCTTATTTATTTTGTGGATAAATAAAATAAATTTAACAGTGTTGCAGAAAATAGTATTATTGTCATAATCCATTTTAAGAGGTTTATATTATCCACAGATTATGAAGATATAAACACAGGCACATAATAAGATCCTTTGAATAGCTGTGGAGAGGAAATGTGATAGACAACAGGTTGTTTATGATTGTTGTCTTAAATGGTTGATTGTTGTTGTTGTTTTTCCTTTTGGCAAAGATGGTTTGCTCCAATGTTGATTGGCATTCTGGATAAACAAATTTATATTTTCAATCCATCCTTTCACTATTATTGATCCTAATTGAAATATGAAAAGAGGAAAATGGTTGAAATATATAACCAGTTTATCCAAGAATGATAATATTTAATCTCCCTATATTGTAAATCGAATAAGGGCTGGGCAAAGAATATGGAATAAAAAAATCTAATCAAAACATGATTTGTATATATTTTTTAGTTTTTTAGGATATTTTATCAAATTCTACATTTTCCCCACATATTTTGCTCATTTTCAGTTACACTGACTATTTTAGAGAAGAAGGGGAAAGTGGACCGTATGTATTATTTTATTGTTTAAAATAATAAATAGATGGGAAAACCCAATTTTAGCACCCGAGTTTGGATTAATCTAGGAGATGCTATAATCGTTCCAATTAATCTGTTGAGCTCTTTTCTCTACATTACCAATCTAACTCTATTCCAATATGCATTATTTGTCCTCTATTTTCAGATAAGCGAAATCCCGAAGTGTCTCGGACATAGCGAGTCTCATATCCTTCAAACTCCCTCCTCTCAATGATGATCCAAAGACTGAGAAGACTCCACGCCTCCCCCAAAGACGAAACCTAAGAAAGATGACGATGCTCTGAGCAATGCATCCACCCTCGTCCAAAGTATGACATCCACTCGTTCCTCCCGATACGTCCGAGGAAACGTCCCTCGGCGACTTCGAATCTCTCATCGAAACTCGGATTTGTCCTCAGTTTCCTCATCATCCTTCCTTTCCTCCCATCAGTCCCTCGACATGGAGTACGACTTATACGACTGCCACCTTGAGAACGTGTCTGCCATGCCAGGCTCAAACTTTATTGCAGAGAACTACTGGGTATTTGAGGAGTCGGACCTCGAGGATTTCAGCTCACAGAGCTTTTTCCGCGAGAGGAAGAAGAGGACTCACGAACACTTACGCGGGAAGATGCCGCCATGATGGAGAGTCAAACGTCTGACCTGACAACCTCTATGGTCAGCAGTACGAATACCATTCGACCTCGCTCATCAAGTTCCTTCCGCATTAGAGGCAAAATGGAGGATAGTATGAATATTTCAGCTATCATTCAGGGGAAGAGAATGAAGAATGTGGACTCCTCCCACCGACAAAAAAGGATCTCATGAGCATAACGCATATCGACGAACGGGAAGAGGATGATAAAATATCCGCAACCTGTCTTTAAGTAATAGAGAGAGACAGACAGACAGAAAGGGGTATCTTATAGGCCAGATGAATGAAATGAAGTTATATCACTTTTAATTCAAGGCAAATAATATCATGTTATAACATTTTTCTTTCTCTTTGAAATCTGATTGGCTTAGTATTCAAGATATGGTAATGGGTCCCAAGCATAGAAATATAAAGACAAAGAAGGCTTATTGGATTCTTCAAAGGAATACGTTTTTGAGACCAATATAAACAAATCTTTTTATCTTTATGATCAACTTACGATGACGTACTACAAATTACTTTGTTTATATTGGGCACAGGCGACAGCTGAACGATGTTTCTCTGCTATTGAAGGGAATAAGCTTTCTATATCTTTATATCTCTATGGTCCCGAGCCTTACAACATAATAACTACAAACTTCTAGGAATGAGGCATTTATATCTCATTACAAACAATAACCATGAAATTGTCGGGATTTTAATGGCATCGTCAAGGGTTCAAGAAAAGCATAGGATGACTCATCATCGATAATAAAATCCTCCTTTTCAGTTAGATGAATCTGATTGTATTTATCTTCAATCATCCATTCTTCATTTTTTAAATCTTTACATTTTATGACAGCAAGATTTCCCTCTGCTGCAACTAAAAAAAAACGCTACAAAAAATATTAAACTCACTTATTAATGCCTTTGACAAGTTTGCCTGTGTTATTTTTTTATTACAAAAAAAACAGAGAAAAAATGAAACATCAAAAAAAATTAGCGGGCTGTCATGGTTAAGCATGGCTTATCTCCCAACCTCTCATTCCATCATCATATAACACAACACTAACGCTTAACTCAGTGTATACTTATTATCAGTGATAGAAACAAGTTTTTCTTTGCAAACTCTTTTAATGAATATATATTTTTCTTTTTACGTCCGAGTGTCAGAGTGCTGATCCATTTATCGACAGATATGAAAAAAAAATATTATTTTGAGTAGGAGGAGCTCCTTTATTCAATTCATATTAATATGTGAAATAGAAGGAGTCCATTCAAAGTATTCGACAATGACATCATTGATGTAGGCTCAATAAGAAAAGACAATAAGTATTTTGAAAGATGAATTTATTTTCTCTGAATTGATGATTTTCACTCCTCAACAGCAGTCACGAGTGAAGTCATACTTGATTGAACAATACCAACTGTTGTTTTTATTATTATTCCTCTCCATTTCTTTGCACCAATCACGTTTCAAAAAGACTTTTTCCCCTATCAAGCCTCCTTATTATTTTCCCTCTGTCACTTTCTCTTATCTCTGCTTTGAATTTATATAAGCCAGTGCCTTAGAGTAGGAGAGTCTGGACGAAAGACTGATGAGTCATAACATAAGCTGACAAAACCTATAACAAACAAATTTCATATCATAAATTAATAGGGGTTTGGATTTAATAGCAAATTTAATGTTATTCGTGTAAATCAAACGGGATATATTTTAATTTAAAAAGATGGCTATTGAGTGAATTTGCTATGAATTGCATTATTTTTATGATTTTGCCACTATTTTTAGCCGAATAGGATTTGTATGTAGAATAACAATATTATTGCATTTCTAATTATATTCGTAATGTGGGCAGCCCTTCGTAAATCACAAAACCTTTTTTGTGTATATATCTTTAGGATTAATCATCAAAATAGGGTTTATCGTAATATTTTACCCAGAAAAAGAGCAACAAATGATCGTTCTGGAGTCCAATCAGTTTAAAGAGTAGAATGAAACTATAGGCAGTACCCTAATTCTACTTTTCAATTGTGCGATGTACGATAGGATTGCCTTAAGATATAAGTTTTTTCTGATGGCAGTACGGGGGATGCTTCCAATGTGTTTTGGACTCTGGAACGACCATTTGATGCATATATCGTTATTAAAGTATTACAAGAAGCTTATTTAGTTGATTGATCCCAGATATACACAAACAAAAATGTTTCGTGATTGATGAAGGGCTGCCCACATTACGAATAGAATTAGAAATGCAATAATATTGTTATTCAACATATAATTCCTATTTCTGCTAAAAAATAGTGGGAAAATCATAAAAATTATACAATTAATAGCAAATTCAAATCAATGGCCATCTTTTTACATTAAATATATCCCCTTTGATTTATAAAAATAACATTAAATTTGCTATTAAATCCAAACACCTATGAATTTATGATATGAATTTTTTTGCTATGGGTTTTGTCAGCTTATGTTTTGACTCATCAGTCTTTCGTCCAGACTCTCCTACTTAAAGGCTTTACTCCTACTCTAAGGCACTGACATAAGCAATACAAAATGTCACCGATAAATTTGTTACGCACATTCAACTAAGGGGATTAATAATTTTTTATTATTATTGGCTTAAAACTGCATCAAGAAGCAATTATTTAGATACAAATACCCATTAATCCATCCCAAAAGGTTAGAAAACGTAATCATCATATTTAACATTTATATTTCTTGTTGCAATATTTTAATTGCTCACGGATTATATATTTTTCAAAGAGGACGCCTTATCAATCCAAACTAATCAAATTTAAGCTCATTCGCCTATGAATCCTTTTAACTGACCTAAATTACCTTATCTCTTCAAGAAAACATGGAACACCTTAATTATCAACGTTTTGAAGCTCATAAGTACTTCAAAAGAATTAATTCCTTACACATAAAAAGCCTCTTAATAAATAAACATGTCATACTAAGAATCTATTAGAAATCAGTCGCAGGTACTTCTCAGATACATTGCTAGAAGGCTTCTGACCATAAACGATTTTTGTCCCATTCACTAAATTTGAAAATAAAATCGGCAAGCCAGAAAATAATAGAAGTAAATTTGGAGAGCTCATCATGATGCATTAATCAAGGGATCACTCAAGGAATATCAATTTAAAATTCTGGAATAAATAAATCGGGATCAATATCAAAAACGTCAATCACAAAACCTTTCATTTAACGGGGAGTAACCTTGGGATAAGAAATAGTCTGTCTTATATTTAATACTTTCTTTAGTTTATACCTATATGATGTACAATAAAAAATATATTAACAAAAATATAAATATTTGGCTCAAAGAGGGTTTTATTAAGTCGATAAAGTCTATTCTTATTATTTGATAGTTCTCATTTTCTATTGAAAGTCATATCAAATTAAAAAGTTATATTCATAATGTAGACTGTTTATGGACTGAAAATTATGTTTAATATATTAAAGGTTTATAGGAATTTTAGTTTGACAAATATTCTTATTTATTTATCCAAGATCTATTTATCCTGCATTTATTTGCTATGATATCTACTTTATCCGGGTAAGGATCCAAGAGGAACATTTTCCTTTTTATTTAAAAAGTAACATTATTTACAATTCGTCCATTGTTTCCCTTTGAGGCCTTATCTTGTTCCTCCACATTTATATGAATTAAAACCCCTATAACGAGTTCAAAAAGACATCACAGCAATGACATTAAAGGGGATAATATATAAAGTATCTGCTTATTTCATAGTAACTACACAAAAATTAAAAAATCATTCAATGGCTGTCATCAAAAAATCATAGGTATTGTAACATAAATTATTTTCGTTAAAAAAATTGTGAAATTTTGTGATGGGAAACTGAAAAAAATACATAAAATATATTAATAATGTGTATATATTTAATTCCTCCTTTTCTTTTTAACATTCCCATCCTTGACAACAAAGGTAACAGTTTCCGAAGCGATCATTGATCTGGGCTGAATATCGAAATAAGCTCCATGAACTCTATTTTTGGAGAAAGAATGCTTCACATAAATAAAGAGGGTGAGATTCATACCCATTTCACTCTCTCTATAGTTCTATGTGTCTTTACTATCTGTCCCCAACCATGGATATTATAACAAATATTCAGCAATAACATAAGTTGGTTTGGAACTATATATTCCCTAAGGTGGCCATCATTTCCTTCAAGGTTCTTTGGGAAACCCTATTGAATGTGCGTACGCAAGTATTGAGGCTCTACAAAAAAATCCAACAATATTTACTTTAATTTCGTGACGTTATAAGAGAGATAATAGTTGTGTGATTAATCATAAATATTGATATTATTACCATCATCGTATATTTAATAACCCTAAAAAGATATCTGCAAGTACTATATATATATAAGATATTATTGCTATTAAACCTGCATACGTCATACGTGTGTGTGTGTTTGTGTGAACCTTCCTATCTAAACTTTTGTAAATGTTCTAGTCATATCAACATGTCCTTATCAATGAATACATATTTTATCAATCATAATTATTCATATCATTGTCATCACCAACAGCATACTGTTTTTGTTTGTTCCTAGTTTGTTCTCAATAAAGTCTCTTATCAAGTAAAAAAAAAATCCTTGTTTATTGATTGTGTGCTCCAATTTATTACCAATGGTACTGTTCAGCTAAAACATATTAACTGCTTTACAGATATTAAAATAGTATAGAATGATGAAATAAACAAAAGAAAACTCATTAAAAGTTGTCAAAAAAGGGTAAAAGTAAAATATAAAAGCCCAAAACAGTGTCTAGTTTTCCAGAAACATCTCTTGATCCCCTCAGACTCTGGGGCAGATCTAAGTTTTTGGATGTATTCAATATTCTACTCTGTACGTAAATTAAGGGTCATATCTAGGGATACAAAAAGTTGTTCTTGCAGACTCGGCAATTAACATATTTTTCAATTGAGAACACTGTTTCATAATTTTTCAGCTTCCGATAGTTAAAGTGATGATCCATTTATCGACAGAAACAAAAAAAATAGCCCATATAAATATTATGTTCCCTGATGATGAGCAGTCGCATTATTTATTAATTATAACAATAATTTGTGAGTTGCGTGGAATCACTTTAAAGGATTCCCAAATAATATAGGTAGATGTAGGATCATGAGAAGAGATAATTAATATTTTTAAGGCTGATATTCCTCTCTCCGAATTGATGTTTATATCTCAATTGTCGCCAGGGAAGTTATACTTTATTTTATTATGTCAAAAATATATTAAATATATCGAAGAGAGAAAGGCAGTGAGTGAAAGATCTTATGAGAGAGTGAGACTTCATATTATATTATTATGAAAAATGAAGAGTGAGTTGGCATAATTGCACTCAATTTTAAGATTCAAAAAATATAAAGTTCCACTCTTGCTTTAGTTCCTCCCGTCATTGTCTATCTCCCATCAACAGAGAGCGAACAAATATCCCAATATTCGGCGCTACCAGTCATAACTTCGGCACTCTATGTTCTCTATGGTTGCGCACTATTACTCTATATATATATATATATATATATATATATATACTATATTATAATATTTTGAATGTTTAAAAGGAAAAACTTGAAGTATTTTTAGCTAGATAAAAATAAGATACTATTTACTTCATATACCATCAAACGGATACATGAAAACTTAATTGAGTCAAATAATATTTATTTTTGGTAATGATTGCCACCCAACCACATTGTGTAAATTTAATTAGAGTTAAGACTCCTGTATATGAGATACTGTCCTCTTAAATCTATTTTAAGGTGAGTCCTCTTCTAGTCTTTTGGGTCAAAATCGAATAATGATAGTAATTTTCACAAGTATCCTTTAGTTGCTTTAAATATGTCACCTTATTTGACTCTGTTGTGATGCAAAAATATAGATGTGGAGGTTCAGAACAAACCAATATTAAGAATCCCTAAAAAAAGAAATCTACAACTATTTAAGTTTGCAATTTTATTTATAAGATAATACAAAACAATCATATAACATGAAAGTTCGGCTCAATTCTACTTTCGTAGATGCTCTGTGATATTATATCATGGACATTGATTTCCAAATTGCTAGCCTTTAAAGATGAAACTCGAAGGGTGAGGAGGACTCCTTTATTTGCTTGTTGAAGAAGAGCAATGCCTGAGATACTTTTTCTTCTAGATTGACGAGTCCAAGGGACCTGTAGGAGGAGGGTTCATGAGTGGAGTCTCCGAAGTCACCCGAGACACGGAAGAGGGAGATGGAGGGAGGGTAGCTATGTGAAGACGAATGAGTAGAAATAGGGTAATACTTAAAGAAATCTTCCCAAACAATAAAATAGAAAGAGAGAGAAAATGGTGACGTCATAAGAAGAAAACAAATATAACAGCTATATTTATGGCTAAATATGTGTATGAAGCAGGCTTGTGAGCGTTCAGCTTTTTTTGCGTTCAGCGTTCAAAAAAAATTAGCGTTCCGTTCAATGTTTTTTGCGTTCAGCGTTCCGTTAGCGTTTTTTTTTAGAAAAGAATTTCCGAAAAAATATACTGCGTAGTGTTGACTTTTTTTTTAGAAAAGAATTTCCGAAAAAAGTACTGCGTAGTGATGACGGTTTTTTTTTTTTTTGAAAAGAATTTCCGAAAAAGTACTGCGTAGTGATGACGTTTTTTTTAGAAAAGAATTTCCGAAAAAAATACTGCGTAGTGATGACCTTTTTTTAGAAAAGAATTTCCGAAAAAACTACTGCGTTGTAATGACTTTTTTTTTTTAAGAAAAGAATTTCCGAAAAAGTACTGCGTAGTGATGACATTTTTCCAAAAAAAAGTCCAAGAAATGTTTGAAAAATTGAACGCTGAACGCAAAACTCTTTTTTTTGCGTTCAACGTACAGCGTTCAAAAAAAAGTTGCGTTCCGTCATTGAACGTGCGTTCAGCTGAACGCCGTTCAATTTTGCGTTCCGTTCACAAGCCTGGTATGAAGTGAATTAAAGAAGGAGAAAAAGACCTTAATAAGGTATACTTTGTTCATGTGAAATGTAAGCACTGAGCCAATGAACGCTGGGGGGAGATATGCCGGAGGATTGCATTTAGCCAATGAATGCTAAGGAAAAAGACCTTCATGAGGTGTATTTCGTAGTTAGAGACCTTTATGATCAGATTGCGATGACGTAGAAACCGCGGGAGGACTATCGTTTGTAATTACTTAGTCTAATTATACTGGGGAAGAAGACACTAGGGAGGTTTAATTACGAATTATAGGCTTCTGTACCTACATACAATCTTCTTCCCCCTCTTTAATTCACTGAATACATCTCCTTACTGTCTTCTTCCAAGCATTCATTGGCTCAATGACTACATACAATAATCATTGTGTATTTATGTTCTAAATGAACTTCCTTACTGTCTCCAGCATTTATGGACTCAGTATCTACATACGATTTTCGTATTCATCATGAGAATGAATAAAGACTGTAATAAAGGATATATATGTAATTATTTATTTTGTATTAATCATCTACAATGGACCATTCAGACAAATCCCCATCATTCACATGAACATTTGGCTGGATAATTCTGTTAGGTACTCTAGTTACAAATTCATATTTATTATGAGACTAAATAAAGACTGCATTAAATGGTATATATAATGATTTATTTTATATTTGATTAACATTGTACTACTCAACAATTATATAGTCTAAATATGTACTAAATGATTTATATAATGTTTATTTAATGGTTTACAATATACCAATGTGATAGAAGTAATTTTTTTTTGTTGAACGATGTATGAACATCGTCCCCGTAACGATCCTCCACAGGAACTCGTCCAAATGACCAGGTAGCTTATGTGAGCTAGTCCCACTCATTTGGACGAGCTTTCTTTTGGCTGTGCGCCAGTATCGCTCCACGGAGTTGGTGTGGACCCCCGTGTCCGGATCGACGAAATTGTGTGAGTGGTTCACCGTCCCATGCCGGTACGGGGGAACAACACGTATGTCCGCGATTCCATTATAAGAAGGCTACTGGTCACTTCTTATGATGGAACCGGGAGCAATGTGTTTAACAATCAGAGGAATCAGCGTAACAGCGCTCCTATCGGGAACCAGCTCCAAAAAGCCTCGTTTGATGTTCGGGCAGTAACCCCCGAACACCCATCTTCCTCTGTTGTATTTTCGGCTCGCCACAACACTTTCGTCAATATGAACCTCGACCCAATGCAATGATAAACTAACCATATATTCATAGACTATATAATTGTTTGAGTAGTACAATATTAATCAAATATAAAAATAAATCATTATATATACCATTTAATGCAGTCTTTATTTAGTCTCATAATAAATATGAATTTGTAACTAGAGTACCTAACAGAATTATCCAGCCAAATGTTCATGTGAATGATGGGGATTTGTCTGAATGGTCCATTGTAGATGATTAATACAAAATAAATAATTATATATATCCTTTATTACAGTCTTTATTCATTCTCATGATGAATACGAAAATCGTATGTAGATACTGAGTCCATAAATGCTGGAGACAGTAAGGAAGTTCATTTAGAACATAAAATACATAATGATTATCGTATGTAGTCATTGAGCCAGTGAATGCTTGGAAGAAGACAGTAAGGAGATGTATTCAGTGAATTAAAGAGGGTGTAGCAACAAGTGGACTGTATTCTCTTAAAAACCAGGACCCCTGAAAACTAGTAGACCCTCAGAGTAATAAAATAATTATTACTTTGATCAATAACAACACAAGAAAATGCGATAGTAAGATGTTATCTTTATTAAGTATAAACAAAACTGCTCTAAGAGGGCGGGCAGTGCCTCTTTATATAAGAACAGAAAATAATAAATAATTAAGCGGGAAAAGAAATGGCGCGTAAAATGAATGCTCCATCAGCTCCATGGATAGAAGAAGAAAACCTCCCTTCCTCACCGGAAAGGGGTAAAGCATAGTAACAATAAAAAACCCTCCTCGTTGAGAAGGGAAAAAGGGTAAGTTAGACGATCCCCCTTACTAGAGAGAAACATTAAACATGAATGATGAATAATCATTCATGATGAAAATCAAATAATATAGCTAACGAGTTATATATAATATGAGATGATACTAAAATGATAGATTTGTCGTGACAAGGGGGAAGAAGATTGTATGTAGGTACAGAAGCCTATAATTCGTAATTAAACCTCCCTAGTGTCTTCTTCCCCAGTATAATTAGACTAAGTAATTACAAACGATAGTCCTCCCGCGGTTTCTACGTCATCGCAATCTGATCATAAAGATCTCTAACTACGAAATACACCTCATGAAGGTCTTTTTCCTTAGCATTCATTGGCTAAATGCAATCCTCCGGCATATCTTCCCCCAGCGTTCATTGGCTCAGTGCCTACATTTCACATGAACAAAGTATACCTTATTAAGGTCTTTTTCTCCTTCTTTAATTCACTTCATATACATATTTAGCCATAAATATAGCTGTTATATTTGTTTTCTTCTTATGACGTCACCATTTTTCTCTCTCTTTCTATTTTATTGTTTTGGGAAGATTTCTTTAAGTATGTGCCACATTGTAATAGAGGCCTAATAGGTCTATAATAATAATAATAGTACTGTGATACTGATAATGTATTTATTTTATTCAATATCAGCTGCACTGAAAAGCAATGCAGTAACTCTTCCGCAACAAAGGGGAATTGGCAAGTCATTGGGTTATGCTATTTTCATGTACAGCACCGCCGAGTGCTTTGTGTTTAGTTGCTATTTTCAGTGCCGTAGGTAGTGCTGGCAAGAGTGAGTGCATGAGTTGCTACCATTGATTCTGATTGCTACAGAAATGATTGTGTTTGTGTGTACCAACTCTTTGGTAGATTCTGAAAGAGTGAGTCAGATGGGATTTGCCATGCCTAAAATTGATTAGAATGTAGGAAGTTGCATCTATAAAAAACATTTCTGGGGGAGGGCCCCCAGATCCCCGTTCAAAAGTTCGTCCCCCACCAACAGCACCCCCTGCCAAAAATGTCTTCCCGCGCCTCTGCATGTGAATGTACCCTGATGCAGTGATGCTAGGGGCTTTACTACAATTCCTTTTGGTTTAAACGCTTTAGTATAACTGTAAGGATGCACTGGAATTATATTATGAGAGTTGCGATAGTAAAATAACGCAAAAAAAAAAACGCGGGGGGTCCTATAACAACTTTGAATTGTAGAATTCAGAGTACTATAAGAAGGTCTTATAGGGCTCTGGTAGAATTCATATACTCGTAGATATAAAGACATAGAGAGCTTATTGGATTCTTCAGAGAAATACGTCATTGTGTCCAATATAAACAAATCTTTCTATCTCTATGATCAACTTACGATCACGTATTACAAATTACTTAGTTAATATTGGGCACAGGCGACAGCTGATCAATGTATATCTTCTATTGAAGGGAATAATAATAAGATATATCTTTATATCTCTATGGTAAAATTATAGTCGAGGAATACTAGAAGCCAAGTTATATAGAATACAAGGTATGTTACATTAAGAATTTTAACTAAATAAACTTTAATAAATCCCTGGCGTGTCTCAGTCCTCATTGGTCCGACTTCATCTGCCGTGCTGGGTGGGGATATTTTTTAAACTTCCTTATAATTAAATATAGAGATGATTTAGAAACAAAAATCACAAATTTTTTAAAGGAATATTTCAATTGTCATTTATATACTTTGAAAGAATCGAAGATGCTTTGTGCTTGTAAGAATTATCGCTTATAATAAGATGAATAATACAAGGTAAGGTAGAAAAGAGAGAAATAAATGTAACAAACTCTCCAGTGATGTAAATGTAAATAATACAGTTTGTATTGTGAAGAAGCGAATTGACATAATTGGATATTTGATTACATCGCCTTCTTTCTTTACTTCGTAAGTCCTGGAATGTATGATAAAGAAATATATTCAAACTATAATAAGGACATCTTCTTTTTTATGGACAAAAACAATTAACTCTTACGGAAACTTTAGAAATAAAAGTTGAATAATATGATTTATGTATAGAATATTGGACATCTATTTTTATGCTCCTATAAAATTGTTGGACAGTAGTTGATCGCAATTAAATTGATCGGATCGCTGATCGGAAAAATCCCTGATCGTTATATCGCTATATTACAAAGAATTTATGATCGCTATTTTTGATCGGATCGCTATTTTTTTCCTGATCGCTCACAAGCCTGGATATAATAATATGCCAAAGAGAGACTACACTTTCTCGAACGATCTATTTGGGAAGCTCAAGAGTCACTTTGATATTCAAAACGTTCGCCTAAATCATCTGTCAGCCATGAATGCGGCCCTCTTGAACAATGTCACCTCTGTCCTTATGCCCCGGGGGCGGAAAGAGTCTCTGCTATCAGTTACCCGCCGCGGTCCAGGACGGAGTCACTGTAGTCCTATCCCTCCTGGCATCCCTCATATATGATAAATTCACAAAACTCGACGGTCTGGGAATCCCTGCAGATCATCTCATCGGGGACGACTATGGCCGGCAGCGGAAAATATACAAAAAGTTATGTCTCCTCACGCCCCAAATCACACTCCTCTACGTGACTCCCGAGAAGGTATCTGCCTCTCAGAAGCTCAATAAAGTCTTTCGAAGCCTTTATTCGCGGGATCCCCTCAAGCGATTCGTTATTGATGAGGCCAACTGTGAGTCTCAGTGGGGACATGACTTTCACCCAGACTACTAGTTTCTCCATAAGCTCCAAAGGGATTTCCCTTTTAACGCACTAACGGCCACCGCGACGCCCCGCGTCCGAACGGAATTCTACATCATCTAAAAATGAAGTCCCCAAAATGGTTTTTCTCCTCCTTCAACAGACAGAATTTGGCCTATGAGGTCCAACCAGAGAAGTCCATCCAAAACTGCTATGCTACCGTGAAATGGCTATTCACCCTTGGAATAAGGCAGCTTGCCTTACTCCAAGGGTGAAATAATGGACATTGTTCATATGAAAAGAGCTTCGATACTTGTACTTGAAGCTACGAGGAGGACTTATCCCAATTTGCCAGAGCTTTTTGGACCAACGGTTGAGTTATACGATGCATTTCTAAATAACGAAACAAACTCTGGAGATTTTCCGTATTTTAGCTCGAGCATCGAGTCTATTGGTGGATATAGCCCAATCAAAGTAAGAGTTTCTAACTATTTTTTAATGAGTTTCTAATTATTCATCAAAATAAAAGTACCATTTTTTAAATCTAAAACAATTTAAAATATGGGATAATGATATAATATATATATATATATATATATATATATATATATATATAATAATATATATATATATATATATATGGCGAATGTGACCCGGCGCTGCCCGGGATTTTCCAACTTATAATAGTACCGGATGAAAAAAAAATCACACGAATAATTTTACTGATGTGATCGTATGTGATTTTTCATATTAAAATCAGTTCCTTAAAAAAGTCGTAATTGGGTCATCATTGCCATTTTTTCTTTTTTTTTTTCAAATTGTATTATGTATTGGTGGTAGTTAAAAATCGTAAAAAGGAAATCACACGAAATAAACCTTTTTGGATGTCATCGCATGTGACATTTCTATAAAATCAGTTCCTTCTACATGTTTGTCATTGGTCTCATTGCGCCATTTTTTTTTTCCGTTTTGTATTCCTTACGGCTGGGTATTTAAATATCGCACAAAGAAGAAATCACACGAATAATTTCAGTGAAATCATTGCATGTGATTTTTCATATTAAAATCAGTTCCTTAAAAAGTTGTCATTGGTATTCATTGCAATTTTATTCCCTACGGCTGAGTATTTAAACATCGTAAAAAGAAGAAATCATACGAATAATTTCAGTGATGTCATCGCCACTTTTCATTTTAAAATCAGTTCTTAAAAGGTTTTCATTGGTATTCTTTACCATTTTTTCCGTTTTGTATTCCTTAAGGCTGAGTATAGAAATATCATAAAAAGAAATCATTTTTGAATCATTTCATAGAGAACACAGATTGCCTAATATATGTATGGTAGCGCTGAATATCAGAGTATTTGTTTGATCTCCGTTGATGGGGGAAAACAGCACAAAACTTAAGAGACTTCATATATTTATCAAGAAAAAGTTGAGAGTGGTTGACATCACTCTCTATTTCTAGGTATTATTAAAATCGCATATTTGGGCGCCTATGGCGCCCATATGTTCGTCTCTTCTTGGGTATGGGTAGGTTTTGGAGCTAGTTTGTGAGTGAAACAGACCTTAAAGAATATAAGAGAGGAGAGAGAAAATAATTTTCTCTGTTTTGTACAAACATTCCTCATAACAAAAATTCGACTTTGTACAAAGAATATGTTTTTAACTTACATGAGATGCTTTTTTCTTTTTTCTATTTCTCAAACTCCTCCTCCTCCTTTTCTTTTTCCTTTTTTTCTTCCTATCTTTACCTTTAAACTTGAAAGGTCTGAATTTTTTTTCTTCATTTCTGGTCCCATCACTTTGCAAATAGTTTTATTTGGTCCGTCTTGACCCCAGGATCCCATAAGTACCTTCAAAGTTCAAATCTGACCATAAATGTGGGAGGAGATAGCGTGCGGACATACAGATGGACAGAGATTGGTGAATTAATATATATATATTTGTTTATGTTATGTCCCTGACGTCACGTTGGAAGACACCATGACGTCATGTATACTCTGTCTCTCTATTCCCTTTTCCTTGTACATATTTTCCTCCCTTTTCCTGCTGTGTCAATAAGGAGTCTTCTAGTCATGACCCTCTCACACGTGTCGTTCTTACTTATTAGTTCCTGCCGTGGAATCTCATTGGCGACGACTCTGGGATATTAATATACTTATTATATATATTCTCTCTAAAGGTATCCCAACACAACAGATTAAAGCTTTAAAGGAAAGTGGCGCATCAAGAGCTTTTTGTTCATATATGTCTTGGCTTCCTTTCGTTTTATTTATCCGCTGATGTTGATGCAGCTAAGTAAATAAATACGTCATAATTTTGGGATATATCAAGTACCCTTGTGACGTGTTAGTGACGTAGACTTAAACCATTGTTTCAATAACATTTTCCAAGGAGTACTAAAGAGATGGAGGGAACACTCCTAATGTAAACAATAATATTGTACCTATGTAGTCACACTTTACACAGTTTTATACTACTAAAAGAGATGAAATTAAGTTTCTCAACGACGACATTCGAGTCCAATAAAGAGGAAGAGGACTCCACGTCTACTTACGAACTAAAGCGTTAAAGTAAAGTAGCGCTACAAGAAAATGTAAACAAAAAAAATGATGGACAAACCGTAGTTTATTTTTTTAACAATAGGTGCCGCTTATCCATATAACATTTCATTCAAATGTTAAATGGATAAGCGGCACCTATTGTTAAAAAAATAAACTACGGTTTGTCCATATTTTTTGTTTACATTGTTTTATTTTTTGAAACAGCTGCTTCATCAAACACCCTCTAGCGCATATTAAGAACTACGGTTGATCCATCCCCTTTTTGAAAAAAAGAAGGTTTTGTCCTGTAGCGTCACTTTACTTTTAACGCATTACTTACAACCCCCTAAGGATGAAGTTGAGGATTTGTGCCGGTGACTAATCAGTCCGTGGAGTCTATAAGCTTTTGAATCGTCGTTGAGAAACTTAATTTCATCTCTTTTAGTAGTATAAAACTGTGTAAAGTGTGACCACATAGGTACAAATATTATTGTTTACATTAGTAGTGTTCCCTCCATCTCTTTAGTACTCCTTGCATTGTGATGTCTATATTTTTATTGCTCCGCGGAACTTTTTGCACTTGATACTCTACATGAAACCTCACTCTTAGATTATATGTAGAACATTGAACTAAAATAATATGTAAAATCATAAACAGTTGCCTGATGCACTGAAATATTAATTATCTTTGTGAAAATAAGTAAAAAAATAGTAGTAGTGAATGCAATTATTTAAATGGATGTGATGAATGAGATCGAAAAATCCAGTATGACGTCTATTTTTAAAATGCCAAAGCGACATCTGCTTGACAAAAAGAAAAAAGAGACTCAATGAAAATCTTTCAAGCTATCTGCCCCGATGCGATACTTTACTTTAAAGCTTTAGATTTGATGAACGCAATGTCTCGTTATAAAAAGTTGTTATTTTCCACAAACTTAAATTTGGGGGGGAAAAAACAAGGATAGAAAATAACTTATTTTTAAGTAATCATGTAGAAAACGAATTTTCCGGGAAACACTCAATAAAACAAAACACGTCTTACTACCTCAGTCTCATCCACAGAAAATTTGGAAAAAATCTAAAATGGCAATTTTAAAAAATCGTCAAAAAACGTTTTGCCGAATAAAATAAGCATGTCGATGACGAATTTTCCGCGAGTTGACAACCCCACTAAAACACTCCTGAGCTTTCAAAACTATACACTGAAAATTTCGTCAGGATCTAATGAACCGTTCGGGAGATCAGGCAAACAAACGAACGAACGGAATCTTTTTTTATTAGTATAGATTATATTAATCATAACTATTTTATTTTATGATATAGATTTTTTACTTTATCGCAATATCAAGCCAATAAATAAGTTTTAAAAATATTAACTAAACATTAAATATGTTGAGTGTATTATTGTGCAATTTTAATAGGATCGTAGCTATACGTAGCTTTTATTCTGTTATTGACTTTGTTTTTAGTAATAAAAAGCATATTCCATCATCTATTTTTAATTAATGATGTGATGTTAAATTTAATATGACCTATATGTCTTATTAATTATTCCTATTGTAATAGGTGCGGAAGAGTCAAATACTATCGGGGTCGTGTTGGCGGAATGTTATCATTCCGTGGATAAAAAAGTCTGGCTCAACCTCAAGCTGAACCGGAGCCCGCCTTCAAACGTAACGCCATCCCCGCTGTAACCTCCTCAGATCCTCCGATTTGAAACTCATGGCACCTCCAAAACTGGAAGTTTAATGAGGCAGTGCAGTTTCAGAGAAACTAAGATCGTCAGATATGAAATTTAATTTGAAAAGAAAATTTCTTAATTACAGTCTATTTCACGACGAAATTACTTGAATTACTTGTTTGTAACTGTTTAACTATGTATCGTTTGTACATAATATTATATTTTTTATTGTGGAAACTATTGTTAATAAATAAAAAGATCTTTGAGGATCGGAGCAAGTTCCACTGCGAAGTGACAATAATTTCAAAACCGAAACTGGACAGTCCGGGTGCTTTTCCTCGTTTGCTACATTTTTAATCACTTTTATAATTTTCTTCTTCAGACAGGTGTCTCTCAGTATCTTTCACTGAAGAAGGTACATCCTCTACAATATTGGCATACACATTATCTACAAAATCAGCATTTTTAATTCTACATTTGACACATTTCTGATGAGAAATACAGTCACGGCACTTATATAGATGTTTATAATATTGTATTACCTCAACGGGGTCGTAGTTCATGGATCTCCTGGGGGCTTTAGTTCTGGAATTGATGTTTTCTTAGACGTTCGATGGATCTTTTTTTCATTTCACACTTAGTGTCCATATACTTCTTGTTCAGGAGGGATCTTATCGCCATTTTTTTTTGCCATTAGACCCCCATTTAATAAGATTTATTATATGAGTCTTTCTTTTAATTGCTTTTATGCATGAGTATTTTATAGCAATTATTCTCCATTCTGATTCCATATTTTTAACTTCCTCTGATACGCTCTCTCCTTGAGAAATCCGGAACCTTGTATTATTAATAACTAGTCTCATCTCATCACAACAGTCTTGTTCTTGCAGAGTGTTTACATTAAATTTCCAAATTTTATTTTCCATATTACTTTTACTTGATTTTAATTAATTAGTATCGAAGAATGGTCAGATATATTTGTTGGGATAACTTAAAACTTGTAGGAGTATAAACCCCATCATCTTTAAATAGACAAATGTCTAGTCGTGATGACACTGTTTTGTTGTTACGTGTATTCGTGAAAAATGTGTGAGAGCCCTGGCCTAGTAGCTCTGCACAATCGACAAGGTTTTCCTTTTCCATTATCTGACGCATAATTTTTGAAGCCTTGTGGTTCCCTCGTCCCGTTGCCCGTAGAGTCTTCCTTCTTAAGATGCAGGTTAAGATCGCCGGTTATTATAGAGGTATTATTGCCCATCAAAGGGCGTAAAATCATTATCAAAAAACCGGGACTATCCTCATTTGGCCCGTAGGTACCAAATATATCAATGACAGAGTTATGATGACGAATTTGTACATAACATAAATTGCCACTGTCATGAGCTAAAATCAATTTAGGATCAAATACATTTTTACTAAAATGGCAACACCACGCTTGGAGGTAGGGGAGTTAGGCTCAAATATTTGGTAGCATTTAGGAATTCCGTGAAAGCCTTGTATTGAAGTCCTCGTATCTGTCAGAACAATGACATCAGGCCACCCTATAGCTAATAAGTCTTCATAAGCTCTGACTTTCTGAAGTCAGAGATGATCGAGTTGACGTTCATTGAAAAGATTGAAAGAGACATATATGTTAATCAAAAATTAGTTTATTCTGAAGACTGGTCTTTAGTGCTATTTTTGTCTTGATTTTTTCCCAACAACAGAGCTTCCAGGAGACAATATTCAATATAATAGATACTTGTTTCATCGTTGAATTATGAATTATTGAAGTGAAAATGACTCATTCAGCTAAAAATATATCTAAAACTTTTGATTTATTGTTATGTTAATCAACGTATCATGGCCTTAACTTGGAAGCTACAATTTTCCCTTTCCTTTCCAGGTAGTTTCTATTATTCCTTGACTTCAGCCTGCTGGGATAGAATGGTTAGTGTGACGTCACTAATTTACTCTCATTTTATAAATTTTGGTAAGAGTTAGTAAATAAAGTCATATTTATACTTAATATTTGTTTTGAAAAACATTAATATGAAACATAGATCGTAGAAACTTAATAGGACCATATTTTGTTGAAAGTATATTTTATCTAAAAGATTATTTAATTAGAGGCATGAATTGACATAACCTCAACGCAACCTCGTTAAATCATCCAAATCATGAAACATATTTCGTGATATTTTATGTAAGTACGTTAAAACGAAGTGTTCAGTTTTAACTCAAATTTCATACATGCTTATCAAATTTAAGACTGATGATACAAGTCTGCCCATGGCTAGTGATAGAGCTATTTTCACAGGAACAAATTTTACACGGGTTAAAACGCACGCCTTATATACACATGCATATACATGAGGGGGGAGAGAGAGTCAAGAGTGACGTCACCATCAATAATCGTTAAATAATAGAGCCTCCACTGATCATAGTTGGGAATCTATTTTTTTGGGTGCCATGAAAGCATTCTGGCCTAGACTTCAAACTTGTGGAGATCCCTCGATCCCTTCCTCCATCCCTCCTTCTATCTTCCCGGGCGAATGGGACGGTCTATAATCAGGGATAAATGCCTTGGACACCAAGAAACGAGTCTCTTCCCTCCCAGTAAGAGACACGTTCCCCTCACCTCGACTTCGTGAATGGAGTCCTACCCCTCGTCTTTGTCAAAGGAGTTCCTTCCCTCATCTTCGTTAGAGAGCTACCCGTCTCTTGTCTTCGTGAATGGAGCCCTACCCTACGTCTTCGTTAGAGAGCTTCCCATCCCTCTTCTTCGTGTTAGGCTCCCCATTCCTCGTCTTCGTCCAAGGAGTTCCTGTCTTCGGCATAGGATCCCCGTCCTTCCTCTTCGTGAATGGAGTCCTGCCCCTCGTCTTCATGAATGGAGCCCTACCCCTCATCTTCGTGATTGGAGTTCCGTCTTCCATAACCTCCTCCATATTGAAGACTTTTTCCTCTTTTTGGAATTTGCTTTTGGCGCCTCAGTCCTGCATTTCCATGAAATAAGCCCCATGATCTCCTGATTGCAGTCCAAAGATATGAAGACCATAAAATCTCGATGAACCATAATATATTTTGGCATTTATTTTTTATATCAGTACATATATACTACCATAAACACATCATTTATCGAACATAATAGTTATTTAAACATAGGCATTTATTTTCTTATTGATTTAAATAATATTATTTTCAGAAAAGTTCAAAATTTATGTCTGTATTATAATATAATAAATTGATAAGATAATATCTAAATTATGAGGGAGACCTAAAAGCCATTCTCATATCAGCAGCAGCTCGTTACATGGCGCTCTACATAAGGATTCCTTAGGTTTCAAGCTGGCAATTTGCGGGTGACATCGTTCGGTACTTCCCCTCCTGCTCCAAGAGGACCTCTCCCTATCTGAAGTTTTACTACGGTAAAATTGAATAACAACTATTATTTCCTAAATACTTAAATAATATTTTTTTATCAGTTGATTTTGATTATATTGTACTTTTATTACTCATTTGTGATAAGTTTGGTGACCAGTTACAATTATTGTGGGATTTGAAATGAGAAACATAAGAAATATTAAATAATGATAAACTAAAGTATTATTATTGTTTTATCTCAATACATTCAAATTTTAAACTGGTCAATTGTCACAAAAAAAAACATAGTTAACTTCTTATGCAGACTTCATGGAATAAAAAATATTAGTAATGGGAGTAGGGCTGTCAACGAATATTCGAAGTTCGAATAGTATCCCAAAAAGCGAATTCGAACGTGAAAATTAATATCCGAATGTTAAAAAACACTCCCGCGGTACAAGCGCCTTCATCTGTTATGTGAATGAGCCTCTGACTGTTCGCGATGTCTCTCGCTTTAAGCTCATACCTTCTCTGCTGTAATCTGATACTGTAGGACTACAGCGTAATCTGATTGGCTACTTTACGTGCATATACGCGGGAAATTTCAACAAACCACTGCAGTGCAAACACAGAACATAGCTACGTAATGATGTACTGTACGGTACACATGCTATTTTTACTATTTTATTTCAGTTTCATATTTATTGTTTTTATATATACATTATATGAACAGTGCGTTTCAAAAAAGGTTATAAATATACAAATAACTATTAATTTTTAAAATGTCCACCCTCTGCAGCCAACATACGCTCCAAACGGGGGCGGAAGGCGGCACAGACCTGATGATGGTGGCCTCGGATGTGGCGGCCCACTGCTCGTTGACCGCATCCTTCATGGTTTCAACATTTGGATGTCAGATCCTGCATGCCCTCTTCTCTAGATCGCCCTAAATTCCATAGTCCAGGGGGGCCAGGTCTTAGGAGGAAGGTGGCCACATTTGCCATGGCCAAAAATCTCTCAACTTGCCCTTACACCACTCCTGAGTTTTCTTGGCTTTATGGGCAGGTGCGGAGTCTTGTTGCCGTACATAATTGCCATCTGGGTAAGTAGTGTCCAGCCAGGGCTTGACAACATCCTTCATGACCTTCAAATACTGCTCTGTGCCAATTTTGAGGCCATTGGGGAACCGTGCAGGGGCATGGAATTTCCGTCGCTGGCAACGACGCCCAGGGTCATGGCACCAGCTGGATGCTTGGTATGAAGGTGGGAGGGACTTTGCTGGGTGAACTGGCAACATATCGGTCATTTTGCATGTTCCTGGATGGATCCACAACAAATAATCTTTCATCGCTGAAATCGCGCACAACACGTGGATTTTTCTTCATTCATGACAATATTTTCTTGCCCTTCATGACCCTAGAGTCCTTGGAGGCTGCCGAAAGTAGCTAACAAACGCCGAAGAATATAAAACTTCAGATTAGCATCCCTCACAGCCAGGCTTGTGGGTTATCGTTCAAAAGTGCTATTCGTTCATCGTTCAAAAAATCGTTCATGAACGATGAACGAATTCGAAAAAGTGAACGATGAACGACAAAAAACTTTTAATCGTTCATCGTTCACTTTAATAACTATGATATATAAACATACAAGTTTATTCATGTAAAATAAATTCCCACGTATTCCCGTCAAATCTTGTTCACGTTGAGATCAGTTTTTTTGCTAAGCAGATGTGGCATCAAGAGTATGATTGCAGTCATAGAGATACTACCATATAGTAGAATGACTACTTCCCTGCTAGCTTGCCTGAGAGCGCGCGAGCATTTGGTCTTTTTCTTAAGTGAGGGCAAACAAATGTTTCTATCCATGATTCATGAATACTATGTGTTGGAATCTGGCTCCCTCACATATCCGAACATGCATGCGATCACAAGGAAGATTGCATCATGCATCATAATAGTCTCAAAGTTAGCGTGGGTTTATATTAATGTTTTCCCTCCACCATGAAGAGAGGATTATAAACATAGGTTCCCGCCAAAAAGAAGGGATAAGAGTTGTTCCCGCGTAATATAATGGCGGGCTGTACTATCAAAGAAAGATATTTTTTTTAATTTTTAAAGTGAACAATTAATATACTGAACGATGTAAAAATTTGAACGATTAAAGTGAACTAACCGATTTAAAAAAGTGAACGACCACAAGCCTGCTCACAGCCAACCAAACTGTCGTTTTTGACGTCCCCAGGGCCTTGGCCACCATTGAACAGATGCAGTGGGTGTCTCCTTAACTGTGGACACAATCGCTGCCTTTTGCTTCATATTGGCAGGTCGTCCAGACCCAGACTTGCGGTTGAGGTCTCTTCCATTCTTGACAAGGTATTTACCTTGTAAACAAGGGTTTTATCCACATTCTCAGCCTTGCAGATGTCCTGGACTTTGTGTACAACAACTTAGAGTTGCCACACGCTCTCGTTTAATTTCCATTTTCCTCAATATCTCAGCTCAAAATACTATTCTTTGACTCAAAATAGCTCGTTTGATAGCTGTGTTTTTATTGGTTACTGTGATCACGGAATAATTTTATTTTTTCTCTATTCAACTTATTAAAAAATTGTTTTAGAAAACAAGAGAAAAATAACATTTTTGGCCTTAACCCATTAAAGACGAGTGGCAGGTTTTCCTGCCATTCACTTTAAAATGACGTTGAAAAAGTTCCAACTAATATTTTCCCATTGTTTAAGTTTTAACTAGTTCTTAATACATCTTAGGTTAAATAAGTAATAATTTTCATTGCCATATATATAATATTGTTTCGTCAATACAGTTTTGAACACAAGCTAGCATAGTAAAATTGGTTTGAATTGCTATGTGTAATATAGATGGCCATATATTAGTATAGTTCAGAGCTAAATTGTCCAATAATTTAGCTAATCGGATTTTGAATTGTATAAAAATAACATAACATCAATATTTTATTCACTTTTTATTATTTTATTTTACTTGTGGTGCAACAAACTTTAGTGGCAGGATATCATTCCACTCGTCTATAAATACATGAAATTAAATTTTAGGACATAACTTATGGTTTTTATCAGTACCTTATAAAATCATTAATATAATCGAATAAATTATGTATTCTCGTTTTTTTAAATTATCTTAAAGCGCACTCAATAGGAAATTCTCCATCTTCAATTTGAAAATATATTTATACAGAAAACTGCAATATAGTAGGAAGTGTACCTCCAAAAGAACAACCCGACGGTAACAGGCGAATACACTGGGAAATATTGAGACATCTTGGCCTTGGCCCTAATGTTGTGAAGGAAATGGTCCAACAGTTGAAATTACAGCCTCAACATCATGTGGTTTTGATAACGTTTATACAAGTATTCCCCCTCTTAAAAATTAACAAAAATTTGGAATCGGTGCTACTTGCACTATTAGAGAATACAGGCTCCATTGATGCTAAGAATCACCAAGACGAAAAAGGAACGAGGCTACATGCAAAATATATTTTCAAAAAATATTTCATTTGTGTAGTGGAAAGATCACAAACTTGTCACGGTAGCCTCAAATAAAACATTAAATCCCTTCTAAAAGCTATCAGATGGAATAAGGTCAAGGGAAAACAAATAAGTGTGAAAATGCAGAATTCTATTTGTATTACAATATGCTCGTAGGCGGTGTGGACCTTTTGACCAGAATGTATCTTATTATAGGGATAAATCGTTCAAAAAAATTGTGATGGCTAATTTATGCATGAAGTGTAAATAACAATATTATTGCATTTCTAATTTTATTCGTAATGTGGGGAGCCCTTCATCAATCATGAAACCTTTCTGCTTTTATACTTAATATCTCTAGAATCAGTCAAACAAAAAGGTTTCGTGATTGATGAAGGGCTTCCCACATTACGAATAAAATTAGAAATGCAATAATATTGTTATTCAACATATAAATCCTACTTCTGCTCAAAATAGTGGAAAATCATAAAAATGCAATTCATAGCAAATTCAACTCAATTGCCATCTTTTACATTAAAATATATCCCTTTTGATTTATACAAATAACATTAAATTTGCTACTAAATCCAAACACCTCTTAATTTATATTATGAAATTTGTTTGTAATGGGTTTTTGTCAGCTTATGTTATGACTCATCAGTCTTTCGTCCAGACTCTAAGGCACTGATATAATTATAATAATAAACCCTCCCTGCGTAGGAAGGGAAAAAGAATAAGGAATGTCTTCTTGTTACTATGCACAAGAGATAGAAAAAAACTCCCTCTCATTTTTGAGAGGGAGAAAAAAAAGTATGCTTCTATTTAATAATGATTTTCAGCATAATCGGATATGTTAGGAGCCAAATATCCACACATACTCATGGGACAATAATGGTGCGATCAATACTACCAATAGCTATCCAAAATTGGCCAAACTTTCACTTTGATTGGTTAAAGCATGTGGCACAGTATCCAATTTATTTTAGAAATGGTTAATAATCAAATATGAAATTCATCCGGATCTTCAAGGCCAATCTGAAGTTTCACATCAACTTAATGGGTATCATCTGAAAGCTCTAATAAAGTTATTTTTAATGAAGTATAAAAAAAGCCTGTAAACGTGTGAGAAACGCTAAAAATAAGCCATTTTCACGAGCAATAAAATTTTCCTCGTTTTTTGAAACGCACTGTACATTCAAGCTGAATGAAGATCTTATTGCGGAGAAAAAAAATCAAAAATGACGTCATCACACGATTTCTTTACTATTATTCGGTCGATTATGAGTGTTTACTCAAATTTCATACATGCTTATCAAATTTAATCTTATACTACCCTTTACAGTTAATTTTTACTCTTTAGCACCAGAGCTGTGACTACCGAATGTAAATCGGTATTCGATACTACCAACGGTAGATTTCAAATACCGAACCGATTTTACGATATTTGGTAGAATCTATCGAATACCGTACCGATTGTCAATCGGTACGGAATATTTGAAAGAATGACTTTTGTAATATTCACATAGACATAAAGATATAGAGAGCTTATTCCCTTCAATAGTAGAGAAACATCGTTCAACTGTCGCTTTGCTCAAGCGCTCCCTTGTGTGAAGAACTGAACTTCGAAAATAAATAAACAACTATAACTTATAGTATTATAGAGCAGATAAATAAATAGACATTCAATATAAGCTTATGCAATGCACTGAATACTAGAGTACCTGAAAGTGCAGTTCATATCGGACAATAAGAGACAGTTAATGAAAAAAATTGCTATAGCCTTCCATTTTCTACAAAATCTAAGTACATATATAATTTATATAAGATTACTATGTATTAATTTTAAAAAAATGATTTATTAAAAAAAGGAGTAATTTTTTAGACAAAAAAAGACGATTACGTCCAATTAAGCAATTATGAATAATAAGAATAATGAAATTGGGTCTCTATTCAAGAAGTAGAAAAAGAACAAACGCAAATAAAGATCCCTTGACGTCATACTCTTAATTTATTTACACAGGGCTACGTCACGGGAGGCTCAAACCCTTTTCTCTTCCCGTCATCTTCTTAATATTAACATTACATAAAACTAAATCAATTTTCTTATAAATATAAGAAATTGAAGCTCAAGACTATTATTTCATTACTCCTTGTTTAGAGACCTAAGCTCATTATGCATTGTTGCATTATCAAAGTATTTGGCCGCCAAAGTAAAGTTTGACATTAAAGTAATGCGTCGGCAAAACTTGCAAGTTGGACCTCGAAATTTAAAATAAGCACAATTCTTGTTGGCGTGAAGATCTTAAATGGCTTGATTAGACAGCAGAGGAATCACAAATAGTTGATCTATTATTATAATTCCTTAAATTTATTATAATATTTGTGTAGTTTGCTATAATGCTTATATTAAGAGCATGATGGAGAAAAATATAGGAGGTAGAACATCCAGTGACTTATTTCTTAATTGATCATTAATTATATGACGTCAATGGCTGTTTTTCTTAGGTTTGCAAGATACATAGAGATAAGGTATATCAAAGAGATGGGGTTCAGCCTGCTAGGACCCAGTGCCTTAGAGTAGGAGAGTCTGGACGCATGACTGATGAGTCATAACTAGAGAGCGGAAAAAATGTGAATCACATAAAAAATATTTTTTCACATATTTCCACTTTTTTTTTTACAAATAATAACATTTTTTAGAAATTTATGAAAAACACATTTTTCTTTTCTAAAATAATCACTTTTTTCTCATTTTAGAAAAATTGTTGAAATATTTTCATGACCACTTGCATCAATTTTATAATTTTCCCTTTATTCCCTTTTGTTGATTTTGGAGGGAAATAATGGACGTCTAAACTTATGGCGCCTTTTGAGTAAATATACTTCTAGTGAGGCGTTTGGTCAATCCACGTTTTCCCTCTAATATGGAAGAGTTATGCTTATTCCATATTATTTTATTGATATCAATCATTGTTATTGTGCTGGACTCCATCACTAAGTCTGACCTCTATTAATAATAATAGAGAGTATTTTGCCTCACTTCTCTCCCTTCTTTTTTTCTTTATCTTTCTATCCAGCTAACAGTAACAGCAGTTACCAAGTGGTAATTGTATATTCTCATACAAAAGATCAATTTTTTGGGGAGAGTACGTGCAAAGATGTATTTGCTTATATCTCTTAAAGTATAGCGATTTTTAGAACACCAAACATATCAAATGAAAGCTTGGTAAACCAGCTTTAATATTTTGTATACTAAATCATGTCAATTTAATAAGTAGAGAGTTATATGTACATTAAAAAAAGCATATCTCGCGTACAAAATGACGCATATAATGGATTATAAATGCGTCAGAAACAAAGTAAAATTTTGAAAGGATACCTTGACGCAAATCTAAGAAACACATTATTATTATTTTTTTTCATAATCGATTTCTTATAGGTCAATACAGGCTCTGAATCATATGATGTAAACTCAGATTGTACTGAATTCTGAATTGATAGAATGCAACCAAGGTCATTTTTAGGCTATCATTCAAAGGTGTAATAAACTTAAAAATACTATTTTACTCTGAAGCGAACAAGTCATCTTCTACAGGCGAGTGAAGTTAATTGATACAAAAAAGCTATGAAATATGCTATCATTACACACTCCATTTTTTCTTTGTTTTTACTGAAAACTTTGTTTTATTAAAAAACATCAAACATACGTCTGGTAGTAAATTAGATTTCCTTTAAATTAATAATTATTATTGAAGTCTGTAACGTCCACCATTTTGAAGAAATTTGCGGAAAACTATATTTTTACCAAATTTTTAAAACTTTGACCTCGTTGTGCGACCTCGTAATGTTGACCGATTTTGTTCAAACTTTGTATGTCGTCTTCTTTTATCACCAAGAAACAGAAAATTCACAATGTTGCTAACATTTCAAACATTTGAAAAATAAGAACAGCCCTTTTATATATATATATATATATATATATATATATATATATATATATATATATATATATATATATATATATATATATATATATATATATATATATATATATATATATACAGGCTTGCACGCGTTCCACTTTTTCCCGTTCCGTTCATCGTTCCGTTCAATTATTTCCGTTCCATTCATCGTTCCGTTCAATTCCTTCCGTTCCGCGGAACGCTGTTCAATTTCGCGTTTCGTTCAAAAATTGGATTTCAAAAAAAATCTCATAAGAAGGTTCTTTACTTTTCATTGCATCCTCGTATGTATCTGGTATAAATTTTAAACCAGGCTTTAATAGTTTCGGCTTGAAGTTGGTTACCGCAATTAAAGTTCCAAAAACTTTACAAACTTCGATAATATATTTAAGATATAAAATAATTGAACTAGAGGCTCGGCCTGAAAAATTAACATATTTTTTTACCCTGACCCAAAAATGTTACAATATGAAAAGTCAAATATGTAAAAATCCCAACCACATATGGTCCACCGAATTTCTCGGTCTATACTACTCATAATTATTGCTTTATCTGAGAATAATTACGAAAAGTTTATTTATTTACAATCTTAAGAATAACATTAGTTTATAAATTACACTATTTATTTGCTTTTCGAAATTTTCATCTCCTATCTTTTGCCTTGTCCTTCACAATAAAAGTTAAGATTTGGAGCTTAAGAGTCTCTCCAAACTGGCACTGCCGGGAAGTATAACATAATATCGAATGCATTTTTTTAAAATCCTTTTATAAGCAATAATTGATTCCATTGCCTAAAACTCATCGGTTAAGAAGCAGTCAACCTCCTGCCTAGCTGAGTCAGTCTTCTTCGGCCTCTTGGCAAAGAAATTGCCTTTTTCTTCCGCTGTCGATTCTTGCAAAAGTTGGCTAGAAGGAAAATCTCCATGTTCTTCGGCCTCCTCTAGTAAATAATTTCTTGCTAACTCTTGCTTTGCGATTTCTAAAAAGTCTACTTTGAACTCAGGGAGATATGCTGAAGCAATTAGCATCTCCCTACGTTCAAAGTAGACTCCAAATCTTCGTTTGATCCCAAAAGAGAGTGCATCAATTAACACTCTACACCTGGACGCAGCTTCCCTCTCCTTAGTTTTGAGGTCAGAACGATAATGATCGAAAGGGATAACGAACGGAATAAATAAAGTTCTGTTAGTAACTAAATAATTAAATTTAGTGACCGACAACAACTATGACTGATAAAAATGTATAATACATACTAAAATCGAGGTTGGGTGATTTACTCTTGAATATTATTTGAACGGAACGCAAAAAGACAAAATTTAGCGTTCCGTTCAATTTCTTCCGTTCCGCGGAACGCCGTTCAATTTTACGTTCCGTTCACAACCCTGCGTATATATATATATATATATATATATATATATATATATATATATATATATATATATATATATATATATATATATATATATATATATATACACACACACATTTTTAGTATGACCAAAAAAGTAAGGTTAATTATTTCTGAAACTACTCGTGCAATTATTTAAAGCTTCTTAGAATTATAAGACGATTTAAATATCACTTTCTTTTTCAATATTTTTGTTTGGGGAAGGCGTCGGTAAGTACATAATTCTTCTTTCATTAAATGATTGGAGAATTTTTCCAAAGCCAAATTCAGAAGGTATTGGCTCACTCAGATTAATTACATCGGATACTGTATTTATTTTATATTGTTCATGAGTGGTATTTATGATTTCAACTTTCACATTTTATATGCAATTATGCTTTGCCCTGAATCCATTGCATGTTGTCGCGGCAAATGCATAATTTTAATGGAGTTTTTATGTGGCGAGATAAATATACCATTTTAATGTCATTTCCGTTTGTTGCAGCAAATATATCATATAAAATGGCATTTCCGTTAATACATCCCATGTTAGCATTTTATTCATTAATGAACGAGTTTGAGCTTGTACATTTCCACAGAGCGACGCCAAGAAGAAGAAGACTCCTGATTGTTTTTTTCTTTGTTTTTGATTATTGTACATATCCACGGGGCGACGCCAAGAAAAAGAAGACTCCTGATTGTTTTTTTCTTTGTTTTGATTATTGTACATCTCACGGAGCAACGCAAGGGGAAAGTACTCCTGATTGTTTTTTTATCATTGTTTTTAATTATTGTTCTCTTTCTTTTTGCTTGTCCGTTTCTATATAAATAGAGATTACACACTTTCTTCAGTCAGTCTGATAGTTGGGTTTGAATTGCTTAAGACTTTCGTTAATAAACTTAACTTTTACCTTTACTATTCTTTTGTCGTCTTTTATTTCTTTAGGTAATAATTGACTTCATTAGACTTGGGCGTTATAATCACAAAGGGTTGTCAGTATTTATCCTTCTTAAGAGTATAGGGGAGAGGAGTGAGGTTTGGGCATAGTAAGGGTTCTTTAACATTTTACGAAAAACGGCTTAATTCTCAGAGTTCAAATTTATACACTATAATCTAACACTTGTTTGCTATTGAATTGTATAGTTTAACCAGGTTTTTTTTACACAAAAAAATTGTATGTAAATTATTTACACAACGGCCCAACTCTCCCACCGAAAGTGAGAGTTAGGCCACAGAGCGGGAGAGTTGGGTCGCTATAGTAAATTTATATAAATTTGATATATTTTAGTGGCATTTATGCGTTTTATTTGACAACTTAGTAGGTAACATAGGAATAGTATCATCTACAATGGCAATATTCTTTTAAATAACGGGAAATTATACTAAACATGGTTTAAAATAAGCTAGATATTTGTACACAATGTCGGTTACAGGGCGGCAATATATTCGGTTAATGATTAAATATCATAAGATGGACGTGAGTTACTGGACATTGTAGTTTGCCAGATCAACTGCAAACATCACAGCGTGTAGCGATCTGGAAGACGCTGCTACGGATATAGGAGCACCAAGATCTAGAATAACGGAGCTCTGGGCCACCGAGTTGTCTCTGTCTTCAATCTCTGGATATTGAATTGAGCAACTTGCTTCTTCTTTTTAGGCTTTGGTTTTGTTAGTCTTCTGGATTTTCTACCGACTTTACTCTGGCGCTCCTTGGCCTCCTGCTCTAACCGAGCCTTCTCATGTGTCGGTTAATATCGCTGATTTCTTTCTTCGCCTGTTATTCACATTTTTTCTTGGTGGTGCCTTTGGTATGGGATTGGTATTGTTGGTCCACGCTGCTGGGACTTTGATTCCATTCGCTGTAGCGAACTCGTATGCCAAGGTCATACACTTTTGAGCCGTTAATCCGTGGTAGCGGTTGTCCATATCCTTGACATGGTTGGCCAGAGCAGTTTCCAGTGTAGTGGGAATTACAAGATTAAGCGCACTGCATTGAGAGTAACCAGCTGCCTCACGCTGTTCAGCGTTCATACTGATCGATTGCTGGAGAGTTGTACGCGATACTCCATAGGTCTGTGCAGCTTTTCTTACGGACAGCTTGCCATTTTTAACATCATCAGCAGCCTTGGCTAGGCTATCTTTGCTTACAATTCTGTCAGTTTTTCTCTTGTATACACGCCTCATGGTAACTTATTGCATCTACAAAAGTATAATAATAATAATTATCGACACCTAAAATTGTCATTTTCTTATAAAGAACTAAAATTACCAACTAATTTAACAGTTACCAATTAATCAGGTGAGAATATATATAGTAGGAGAGTTGGGCCGGTGGTCCAACTCTCCTACTGTATGTGGCTCAACACTCACCACTTCCTGTTTCAAATTTGTTTTGCAAAATGGAGGATTTGAAATGAACATGTGGTATGATATGTTATCCAAACATAAAATATAATCCTGCAGTCATCCAATGGTGTAAATTTAAAAAATGGATACCTTTAATATTGGCACTATAATAACCTATGAATCAGATTGATAAATGTTACATAATTATATAAATTTCAGTATTTCTTTGACTAACAACTCACCTCTGTTAGAATCCTTCTGGGAACAATGGAGACAGAATGTGACATCATCCTGTTATATATTACATTGTAAACAAAGCCATGTGCAGTATAGTTTACTGTAAACATACAGTGGCCCAACTCTCCCACTGGCCCAAACCTCACTCCCTCCCCTACAGTCCGCTTGTTTCTACACATGTTGTTTTCTATTTCCATGTAAAATCAGAGCGTCCGGCCCATTCATTCTTTCTATTGTCGGGTCCATAGAAAGTCCATCTTTCGATGTTTCTACCGCGAGTATGTTAATATTCCCTATTTGATGTCAACTTTTAGAGCCCCTTTGTTTTTTTGCTATGTTAAGTCATTCTTTTGATATTAATTTTGACAGGCTAGAATCGAGATTTTTGCCATTTATCCAGTCCTTCTGCAATCTCTGAGGTATATATAATTAATTTTAATATATGATTGAGTGCTGGGAGACATTCTAAATTTGAGTTTTTAATTCTTTCAAATAGACACAAGCTTTGGACGCCAATTTTTCTTGTCTTGCCCAAATAGGTTGTTTTATTCCCCTCGATGATAGAACTTTTGAATTCTTATCCGAAGATGCCTTAGCCCTACGAGAAAGAAGAGAGGGGATATAGGATCTTCCTGTCTTCAGAGCTCCAGTCTGAGAAATATTATCCTTGAGAAACGACATCATTAATTTAATGAAGCTGCAGGCACCCCCAATAGCATCAACTGTTCTATTATTACTTTTTGCCTCATCGAGTCGAACAACTTTTCCGCATTTCTCCTTCGTCAATTCTCTTTTATCCAAATGTCGTTAAATAAAAAAGTCACGTCACCAATATGTCTGCCTTGACGAAAACCAAACTGAGAGTTTGGAATAAATGGTTCGATAACTTTCCCCAATCTTTGAGCAACACATTTTGTAAAATTTGCTAGTTAATATTTAAAAGAGTGATAGGCCTAAGGTTTTACACTCTTCCTGAATCCTTTCCTTTTTTGGGAATACTATTATGACCCCCTTTTTTATGACGTGCTGGTATATGTCATTTTTCAAGTAGTAATTTAAAACTAGTGAGCAATATCAGGTCACTATAACTTTTGTAAAACTCCAATCCCGTCCAGGCTTGCTGCCTTTCCTGGTTTCATTTTTTAAGGTCTCTATAACTTTTGTAAGACTCACTCCAAACCTGTCACGCCCTGCTGCCTTTCCTGGTTTCATTTTTTTAATTGCATCTAAAACTTCTTCTTTAAATGGATCCATGAGTCTTTTCACTTCTGGGCCAGCTTTCACTGGAAAACTAATTATTTTTTGTTGTTGGGTATTCTTTATATAAATTGGGATAAAATTGCATAATTATGGTATTTTTCTCGTCTGTAAATGTCAAAGTTCCTTTTTCATCAAAGATTCCCTGCTTCGATGTGCGGCCTTATTGTTGAGTACTTATTTTTTTGTTTATTTCATCATTTCCCCCATTGATTGCAGCCATGTTTTTCAGTATCTTCTTTGATGATGTGTTCTAACTCTAACCTGGCAGCATTCTCTTCATTTGTAGTTAATTAATGGGCAAATCATTTTCGGTACGCCTTCTCTTTTTGAGCCATATTTGTTAATCGACTTGACCATTCTTTTGAACTCAATATATTCCTTATCCGGGTTATGTCATTCCTGGTAATCCTTTTTGCGATGGGGGCCTTTGCGTTGAGGACTCCAAAGTTGATCGCCTTTGTAGTCGAAGAACGGCTATCACTGTTTAAGTCAAAGAGTACAACAGCTTTACAGTACTTGCCGGCTGATTTTCCTTCCAATCCTCTTAGGTTCAGCTCCACAAAGCGTTTTAAAATGTTTATTGCTCAACAATCCGCAAAAGCATGTAAAAGCTATTATATAGGGTTCCGCAATCCTTGCAAGGCCTGTAAAATTTTATGAGATCCGTTGAGACTTGAAGTTGGGCCGTGAACTTTATTCCATCAGCAATTTTTGCCAATGACCTCAGGATATTTTTTCCCCATCTTTTAGGGAGATCGAGGAGGTCTAAAAACTTTTGACAAGTTCTGTCAGCCTGAATCTGACTGAACATTTATTTTTAGATGCCATGGAGTAAACAATGTATGTTCCTTTGAAGACCTCAATAATGGGGATTTGAACCGACCAACATCGAATTGGCTCCCGGGTTTTATGTCATGACGTGTGAAGATGCCATTCTTAATTGCAGATTCCTCAAGGTTATGCAGGTTGCCAAGTCCATTAAAGAAATATTTTCTATCAGCGTTTCTTCTTATTACGTCCAATGTTGAGTCGTATTGAATTTTGGAGCATAGTGCCAAATCATCCTATGGGCGGAACCCCAACCGGAGATAGTTTTGACGTTATTCGATTTGTCAGATCCGAACCCATGAAAAGCCACTTAAATACATCACAGCAGGCAAGCCACTGTTCTTCTCCATTCTATTAGAGGCTTTTGTGATGTCAACTAATACCTTTATATATGTATATGTTTGGAATAATTTTAACCAATTGCCTCCGCCGATTTGCCTTTTACTCCTCTTTACATTTGGAAAATATCTTCGGTGAAAAAGAGATCGAAACCACTTTTCTTCCTCTTGGACACCTTTTCAGCAAGAAAAGCAGAAGATGAAGTTGAATATGATTGCAGGTATCACTCAGGTATTATAGAGGTCGATCCTTTTCTGGAGATTGAAGGCTCTCCAATTGGTTACTAAATGGGAGACATTAGAATTGATGTTAGACCAATTCTTTTCATCAACTCCATTCCTACATCAAACAATTCTTATGTTCCCAACTTTCTTTTTCATTTGACATTAGCGAAGAATTAGCACCTCTGTAGGGTTCCAAATCTCCAGCAGAAGTATTGATGTTTTTTCTCTATTAACCGTCAGGCCTGATCTTTTCTTAAACTTGGAAAAGTAGTCACTAATTATTTCCACCCTTCTGGCGATTCGCCGTTCAGAATGGGCCTGTAATGTGATAGTGATATCATCTGCATATAAATCTACAGGGTGAATTTGGCCTAAAATATTTATTCCGAAACCACGGAACTTTTTAATAAGTTTGCGATAAATTCTTCTATGGCGTAAAACAAACAATACGGGAGCTGAAGGACAACCGTGTCTACAGCTTTTTTTAAGATGATCGGCCAGCTCTCACATCCATCAATGTGTCATATTTGTTAATCGACTTGACCATTCTTTTGAACTCAATATATTCCTTATCCGGGTTATGTCCTTTATCAATATTAATATGAAAAACATTTTTGAGGTCCTCCACAACTTTTCTAATGCCTTTTTCGTTTAGAGTATTTCTATTTAGAAACCATCTGTTTTTTACTTCGATTTCTCAGGACTCAGTTCAGCCTGGAGAAAAAGATGGTCGGATATGTCCATACTAGAAATGTAGCCACTTTGTCTCTTCCTGTAAGATGTTTAACTACAAAAATAAGATCCAGCCTTGAGAAAATTGTTTTTTCCGTCCCTCTTTACCGTCAATGTTGCTTTGCGGGATCAGGGCGGGATCACGTCGGGGTCACCAATGTAACCAAAGGTATTAAAGGACTAACACCTTCGGTTATCTTGTCTAAACTCTTCTGTATTTCGTAAGAGGTATTTTCTTCATACATCTTTTTATAAATATATTATTCTTTTAAAAGTTTTTATAATATAATCCATATATTTAAGGCACATATAGGAGCAGAAAGACAGACTCTGCTACACCTTTCAAATTGATTTAAAATAATCAAACCTCATATCCTACAATAAAAAAGCCGTTGATACAAATTACAACTTCCAAATGGAAAATGAATATTACAAATTGCTGACCTTAATTATTTGAATTGAAGAAAAGGAATTCAATTTTATGAAATGTGATATTTTTGTTAGTATACAATAGTTCAATACTCAAATTTGTGTAACCATGTTTATTCTTATTATATAATTAATATTATTTGAAGTCATTATTAAAATAGCAACTTTTGTCATTAATTGGCTTGGATAAATAAACTGATATTAATTATAAAACCTACACATAACTTTTCATAAGTTACAGACAATTTTCAGTAGATAATTTTTTAAATTTTTCCACTTTATTTACAATATAAAATGATATATGTTTTAATAAAGTGATTTTCTTGGCTGAATAATATGTTGGTTGAGACGACAAAGCCCCTTTTCGTTATATTTTCATTTTCTAGGTAAGTCATATTTTTCACCAATTAACCCATAAACGACGAATGAGTATTTAAATAGTATTTAAGAATCGGAGTCATCCGCCTGCTCTGCACCACGGTATCGCGAGGGCCACTGCTGACCGAGATACCTAGAGCCATAGTTATCGGGTAAATTCAGACGTCTGCTTGGGTGACTAAAAGTGCAAAATTCTCGTCTGCTGCTGAAACTCTTACACTCTTACTATGGCAAAGACTAGCTCAGATGCGCAACTTGCCATCAGCGATTACGCAGGTATCTTGCTGGGAGTTCGAAGAGCAGATCGGTCGCGTGTGGTTGACCTTCTCGACAGGTCACATCTTCCATCTGTAAATGAGTTTTTAGTAAAGCAGGCTGCCATATCCGCTTGGAAGGCTATGAACGTGGACAGGTGTCTCTTGGGGAGGATTCTCGAGGACTTCGATGAGCACACTCGCAGTGCTACAATATGCCTCAAGAAACCCGTTTCTACCAACTGTGTCGCTGCAGTTTCTAAGGCTTGGAGCTTGTCACAGCCATTAAGAGAGGCATGCACTTTACAAGTGCTCGGAAGGTAGCAAAGTCAATGTAGGGTTGTCTAGATCCTTATAGCCCTTAAGTTTAAGTAATTATTAAAAAAGTAACAATTATATATATATATTTTTATTGATATTTTTGTTTAAGTAATATGTAATTTTTATTATTCTTGTATAATTATTTGTTTGTATTAAAAATAATGTTTTTATTAGTAGCATAAAAGCTAGGGCTATATAAGCTCCATAATAAATCGTACCACAACAGCAACTCAATTATTGAATGCACTAAATTTCCCATAGTTTTTGAAATGTGAAATTGCAATTTCTTATTATATTATTTAAAAAAAAATAATTATTAAAAATGATACAATCCGAACAATTACATCTCACGCTGTTCGTTATGTGTGTGCTTATTGTATATAGAGTTTATTTATTTTTCATTTTTTATTTGAGGTATTTTTTTATTGGGGGGATGAATCTTCTATTCTACATATAATTATGATCAGTATTTTCTTTCTTTTCTTTTATAAAATCATTTTTTCTTTAAATTCTGTTCAATGATATTTGTACTTTTAACCACTGAAGACTGAATCTGGCAAATGTCGACTTTTGACGATATAAAAAGTAAGTTTCTAATGCTACGGCTGATACCGGGTTAAGCTCCGGTGAGGTGGGTCCAATCTAGGAGCTAAACAAACTATTTATCAATTTTGAAAAGATTAACCCGTCAGATTGAATATATGAGTATTTATCTCTATTTTTCTGGCTGTTGCTAGTCTTAAACACGCAAATTCTCACCAAAACCACCTTCAATAACAAAATATATTATAAGTACTTAACAAAATCACTATTTGACACTCCAGTAATATCTTACAACCTTAAACCGGGATTCTGTTTAAAAATGTGCTAACAATTGATTTATGGACTTCAGTGATGGATTACACACAAATTGAAGTAAAAATATAACTAATTTGAATATTGGATGACTATTTATCAATTTGGACCTGATTTAACTTGTGAAATTGCATAAGTGAGTAGTAATCTCTATTTTTCTGGCTGTTGCAAGTCTTAAACACGCAACCTGCCACCAAAACCAACTACTCATTTAACAATTTCACGAATTATCTAGATTTAAATTGATAATAAGTCATGTAACTTTACAAATTAGTTGTATTGCATTCAATTTGTTTTATAAATCAATCAACTCCATAAAGTATCGCTAGTACCCCTATTTACAGAGAATCACATGTTTAAGTGATTGTTTGTCCCAATTTGGAGTGTGTGCTTGTAGTTTTGTGCAGTTTGAAAAATATTTGTGTGTTTTGAGGTGTTCTGTGAGTGGTTGCGTGTTTTCAGACTTGAAAAAGCCATAAAAATTGAGATTTATTACCTTATAAGCATTTCACGAGTTATTTGGATTTAAATTGATAATAAGTCATTTAAATTACAAAATTATTTGTATTGCATGTCAATTAGCGTTTTATAAATCAATCAACTCCATAAAGTATCGTTTGTAGCCACTTTTTACAGAGAATCACATGTTTAAGTGATTGTTTGTCTTAATTTGGAGTGTGTATTGTGGTTTTGTGCAGTTTTAATGAAGTATTTGTGTGTTTTGAGTTGTAGGTTTGGTGAGAGGTTGCGTGTTTCAGACTTGAAACAGCCAGAAAAATAGAGATTACTACTCATTTAAGCAATTTCACGAGTTTTTCGGATTAAAATTGATAAAAATCATGTAAATTAAAAAAAGTTGTATTGCATGTCAATTAGCGTTTTATAAATCAATCATTCCATAAAGTATCGTTTGTAGTCACTTTTACAGAGATCACATGTTTAAGTGATTGTTTGTCCAATTTGGAGTGTGGCTTGGAGTTTTGTGCAGTTTTAATGAAGTATTTGTGTGTTTTGAGGTGGTTGGGTGAGAGGTTGCGTGTTTCAGACTTGAAACAGCCAGAAAAAATAGAGAGTACTACTCATTTAGCAATTCAAGAGTTTATTTGGATTAAATTTGATAATAAGTCATGTAAAATTACAAATTAGTTGTATTGCATGTCAATTAGCGTTTTAATAAATCAATCAACTCCATAATATCGTTTGTAGCCATTTTTAAACAGAATCATATGTCTAAGTGATGTTTGTCACAATTGGAGTGGTTAATTGTGTTTTTGTCAGTTTAATGAAGTATTTGTGTGTTTTGTTGTAGGTGTGGTGAGAGGTTGCGTGTTTCAGACTTTAAGCAGACAGAAAAATAGAGATTACTACTCATTTAAGCAATTTCACGAGTTTTTTGGATTAAAATTGATAATAAGTCATTAAAACTACAAAATTAGTTGTATTGCATGTCAATTAGCGTTTTATAAATCAATCAACTCCATAAGCATCGTTTGTAGCCACTTTTTACACAGAATCACATGTTTAGTGATTGTTTGTCACAATTGGGAGTGTTACTTGTGGTTTTGTTCAGTTTTACTGTAATATTGTGTGTTTTGAGGTGGTTTTGGTGAGAGGTGCGTGTTTCAGACTTGCAACAGCCAGAAAAATAGAGATTACTACTCATTTAAGCAATTTCACGAGTTTATTTAGATTAAAATTGATAATAAGTCATGTAACTTACAAATTAGTTTATTGCATGTCAATTAGTGTTTTATAAATCAATCAACTCCATAAAGTATCGTTTGTAGCCACTTTTTACACAGAATCACATGTTTAAGTGATTGTTTGTCACAATTTGGAGTGTGTACTTGTGAGTTTGTTCATTTTAATGAATATTTGTGTGTTTTGAGGTGGTTGTGGTGAGAGGTTGCGTGTTTCAGACTTGCAACAGCCAGAAAATAGAGATTACTACTCATTTAAGCAATTTCACGAGTTTATTTAGATTAAATTGATAATAAGTCATGTAAATTACAAATTAGTTGTATTGCATGTCAATTAGCGTTTTATAATCAATCAACTCCATAAAGTATCGTTTGTAGCCACTTTTTACACAGAATCACATGTTTAAGTGATTGTTTGTCACAATTTGGAGTGTTTACTTGTGGTTTTGTTCAGTTTTAATGAAGTATTTGTGTGTTTTTGTTGGGTGTTGTGAGAGGTTGCGTGTTTCAGACTTGAACAGCCAGAAAAATAGAGATTACTACTCATTTAAGCAATTTCACGAGTTTATTGAGATTAAAATTGATAATAAGTCATTAAAATTACAAATTAGTTGTATTGCATGTCAATTAGCGTTTTATAAATCAATCAACTCCATAACATCGTTTGTAGCCACTTTTTACACAGAATCACATGTTTAAGTGATTGTTTGTCACAATTTGGAGTTGTACTTGTGTTTTGTGCAGTTTAATGAAATATTTGTGTGTTTTGAGGTGGTTGTGGTGAGAGGTTGCGTGTTTCAGACTTGCAACAGCCAGAAAAATAGAGATTACTACTCATTTAAGCAATTTCACGAGTTTATTTGATTAAATTTGATAATAGTCATGTAAAATTACAAATTAGTTGTATTGCATGTCAATTAGCGTTTTATAAATCAATCAACTCCATAAAATATCGTTTGTAGCCACTTTTTACACAGAATCACATGTTTAAGTGATTGTTTGTCACAATTGGAGTGTGCTTGTGTTTTGTGCAGTTTTAATGAAGTATTTGTGTGTTTGTTGTGTTGTGGTGAGAGGTGCGTGTTTCAGACTTGAACAGCCAGAAAATAGAGATTACTACTCATTTAAGCAATTTCACGAGTTTATTTAGATTAAATTGATAAAAGTCATGTAAAATTACAAAAAGTTGTATTGCATGTCAATTAGCGTTTTATAAATCAATCAACTCCATAAAGTATCGTTTGTAGCCACTTTTTACACAGAATCACATGTTTAAGTGATTGTTTGTCACAATTTGGAGTGTGTACTTGTGGTTTTGTGCAGTTTTAATGAAGTATTTGTGTGTTTTGAGGTGGTTTGGTGAGAGGTTGCGTGTTTCAGACTTGCAACAGCCAGAAAAATAGAGATTACTACTCATTTAAGCAATTTCACGAGTTTATTTAGATTAAAATTGATAATAAGTCATTAAAATTACAAAATTAGTTGTATTGCATGTCAATTAGCGTTTTATAAATCAATCAACTCCATAAAGTATCGTTTGTAGCCACTTTTTACACAGAATCACATGTTTAAGTGATTGTTTGTCACAATTTGGAGTGTGTATTTGTGGTTTTGTTCAGTTTTATGAAGTATTTGTGTGTTTTGTTGTGGTGTGGTGAGAGGTGCGTGTTTCAGACTTGAAACAGCCAGAAAAATAGAGATTACTACTCATTTAAGCAATTTCACGAGTTTATTTTAGATTATAAAATTGATAATAAGTCATGTAATTAAAAAAAGTTGTATTGCATGTCAATTAGCGTTTTATAAATCAATCAACTCCATAAAGTATCGTTGTAGCCACTATTTACACAGAATCACATGTTTAAGTGATTGTTTGTCCCAATTGGAGTGTGTGCTTGGAGTTTTGTGCAGTTTTAATGAAGTATTTGTGTGTTTTGAGGTGGTTGTGGTGAGAGGTTGCGTGTTTCAGACTTGAAACAGCCAGAAAAATAGAGATTACTACTCATTTAAGCAATTTCACGAGTTTATTGATTAAAATTGATAATAAGTCATGTAAAATTACAAAATTAGTTGTATTGCATGTCAATTAGCGTTTTATAAATCAATCAACTCCATAAGTATCGTTTGTAGCCACTTTTACACAGAATCATATGTTTAAGTGATTGTTTGTCACAATGGGAGTGTTGCTTGTGGTTTTGTTCAGCTTTAATGAAGTATTTGTGTGTTTTGAGGTGTGGTGTGGTGAGAGGTTGCGTGTTTCAGACTTGAGCAGCCAGAAAAATAGAGATTACTACTCATTTAAGCAATTTCACGAGTTTATTGAGATTAAAAGATAATAAGTCATTTAAAATTACAAAATTAGTTGTATTGCATGTCAATTAGCGTTTTATAAATCAATCAACTCCATAAAGCATCGTTTGTAGCCACTTTTTACACAGAATCACATGTTTAAGTGATTGTTTGTCACAATTGGGAGTGTTTACTTGGGTTTTTGTTCAGTTTAATGAATATTTGTGTGTTTTGAGGTGGTTTTGGTGAGAGGTTGCGTGTTTCAGACTTGCAACAGCCAGAAAAATAGAGATTACTACTCATTTAAGCAATTTCACGAGTTTATTTAGATTAAAATTGATAATAAGTCATGTAACTTTACAAAATTAGTTTATTGCATGTCAATTAGTGTTTTATAAATCAATCAACTCCATAAAGTATCGTTTGTAGCCACTATTTACACAGAATCACATGTTTAAGTGATTGTTTGTCCCAATTTGGAGTGTGTGCTTGGAGTTTTGTGCAGTTTTAATGAAGTATTTGTGTTTTTGAGGTGGTTGTGGTGAGAGGTTGCGTGTTTTCAGACTTGAAACAGCCGAAAAATAGAGATTACTACTCATTTAAGCAATTTCACGAGTTATTTAGATTAAATTGATAATAAGTCATGTAAAATTACAAAATTAGTTGTATTGCATGTCAATTAGCGTTTTATAAATCAATCAACTCCATAAAGTATCGTTTGTAGCCATTTTTACACAGAATCATATGTTTAAGTGATTGTTTGTCACAATTGGGAGTGTTTACTTGTGGTTTTGTTCAGTTTAATGAAGTATTTGTGTGTTTGTTGTAGTGTTTGAGAGGTTGCGTGTTTCAGACTTGAAGCAGCCAGAAAAATAGAGATTACTACTCATTTAAGCAATTTACCGTTTATTTAGATTAAATTGATAATAAGTCATTAAAATTACAAAATTAGTTGTATTGCCTGTCAATTAGCGTTTTATAAATCAATCAACTCCATAAAGCATCGTTTGTAGCCACTTTTTACACAGAATCACATGTTTAAGTGATTGTTTGTCACAATTTGGAGTGTGTACTTGTAGTTTTGTACAGTTTTATGAAATATTTGTGTGTTTTGAGGTGGTTGTGGTGAAGGTTGCGTGTTTCAGACTTGCAACAGCCAAAAAAATAGAGATTACTACTCATTTAAGCAATTTCACGAGTTTATTTGGATTAAATTTGATAATAGTTCATGTAAATTACAAATTAGTTGTATTGCATGTCAATTAGCTTTTAATATCAATCAACTCCATAAACTATCGTTTGTAGCCACTATTTACACAGAATCACATGTTTAAGTGATTGTTTGTCCCATTTGGAGTGTGTAATTGGGTGGTGTTGTCAGTTTTAATTAATCATTGTTTGTTTGAGGGGTTGTGGTGAGATGTTGCGTGTTTCAGACTTGCAACAGCCAGAAATTAGATATTACTACTCATTTAAGCAATTTCACGAGTTTATTTAGATTAAAATTGATAATAAGTCATGTAATTTACAAAATTAGTTTTATTGCATGTCAATTAGTGTTTTATAAATCAATCAACTCCATAAAGTATCGTTTGTAGCCACTATTACAGAGAATCACATGTTTAAGTGATTGTTTGTCCAATTTGGAGTGTGTGCTTGTAGTTTTTTGCAGTTTGAAAAGTATTTGTTTGTTTTTGAGGTGGTTCTGGTGAGTGGTTGCGTGTTTCAGACTTGAAAAAGCCATAAAAATTGAGATTATTACGCATATAAGCATTTTCACGATTTATTTGGATTAAATTGATAATAAGTCATTTAAATGTACAAAATTAGTTGTATTGCCTGTCAATTAGCGTTTTATAAATCAATCAACTCCATCAAGTCTCGTTTTGTGCCACTTTTTACACAGAATCACATGTTTAAGTGCTTGTTTTGTCGTAATTGAGTTTATTTGTGGTTTTTGTTCGTTTTTTAATGAATTATTTGTGTGTTTT